>CM033798.1:16823700-17300004 GCA_019656835.1 Rhododendron ovatum
GCTACCTGGCAGGAATATTGAGGCATACCTGAGTGATTTGTACTTAGTTTTCATGTTTTCATATTGTATAGCTTTGTACAGTCAACTTTTGGTTGGTTTTTTTTTTATGGGGTTTTAATCCCTAACAGTGTATTCTTTTGGTTTTCTGCTTAATAAAAGTCTTGCACCTTATCAAAAAAAAAAATTTCCATGGTGATAGTTAGGGCTGTAAATGAACCAAGCAGCTCGCGAACTCGGCTCAACTCGTTCCGAGATTGAGCTCAAGTTTTCGGCTCGTTTACTAAACGAGCCGAGTGGAGCTCGGCTTGTTCTACAAAATATCGGCTCGTTAAGGGAGGCTCAACTCGATTAAAGAGGCATGTTTAGTAAATGACTAAGTTCGAGCTTGAGTTTTTGGCTCGTTTAGTAAACGAGCTGAGCTCAAGCTCGCCAAAGCTCGCTTCAGCTCGGCTCATTTACACCCCTAGCGACAACTCTTGCAGCTATATCTCACCTACACACCCAACGTGTGAAAAAGGTCGTGCGGAGGGTTATAAGATTTAGTTCAAGGTGTGAGCAGACTAACCGAGAACACTTTACATTAGATTTCAAAAAATAATAATAATAAATTAATAACTTGTCTTTAAGTACACTGCAAGCTATCATCAGGGAACAGAATAAACTAGCAAGTTCTTGGCCGGTAGATCAAGCAACTCCCATCTGGCAAATCCCATTACAATTCCTCCATTTGTTGACCAAACCCCCCACTATCCACATCCAACGGTCCAAAAGTCATAACCAGAAAATCCCATTTTTATATGACCAAAACGGCCATTCACCATCCTTGAACGCAATCCTTTCAACAAGGATATTATAGTAAAATCCGACAACAAATTTTCAAAGCGGTTGCTTGAAAACTCCTTATCCGTTTTCACCTTTATCCTGTTCTTTTCCTTTTCCTCATTTATTATTTCACCTTTACCTTTCATCTTTCTCTTTAATTTAGAAAAAGGGGATTACCACCGCAACTTTTTGTCTATTTTCACATTTGCCCTCACAGTCACAGGGCATAACGTCTTTCCATGGGGAAACAAGAGTGTACGGGATGATAGAGGAGAAGATGAGTGAGAAAGCTGAAGGCAAATGGTAGTATCTCAGTCAACGAATTTGTTGTTCAATGACACTTTCTCCCATTTTCTACATAGAAGGCGAGGGTTCGATTCTCGCTCGGAGCACAAATTTTTTGTGAGGTAGTTGATGCTCTTTGAACCAGCCCAACCCATTTGCCGCTTGGCGGTACACCATCTCATCCGTTTAGAAATAAGCTCGAGTGATAAATTATGATTGTATTACAAATTTCCATCTTTATAACCCTGCCCTTAACACATGGGGACAAGGCTTTGGTCAAGTTTTGAGGCTTTATGAGCTATCCCAACGGTTATCAAAATTGTTGATATTTTATGTCTCGCAAAAAGTATTTTCTTAAAATAACCTAGCTCAAGTAATAGGTCAAAATTGGAGGACACTAAACTAATTTAAAGTCCGATAAGTAAAATGACAGCCAAGTAATAAGCGACTTGTACTTCTCACATCGAGTGAGGGATCAAATCTTGATGGACCCATTCCTTTTTTCTAGATTAATTATACAATAAAAAAAAACTTGTGAACAGCCTGGACCCACACATGGTGGGTCGGATAAGGGTAAAAACAGCATTTTGATGCATCGAAACAGTATATAGCTGAAGGACAATATCGTCATTTCCAGAGTATATAGAAGATTAGAGAGAGACAGAAAGAGGAAGAAAGAGAAAGACAGAGCGAGAGGAAGAAGAGAGAGATAGACAGAGAGCAGAGAGAGAGAGAGAGAGAGAGGGGAACCGTTTGTGTGTCCGTTTTTTCTGTTACATATATATGAAACCATGGTATCCGACCAAGAAATAGCCAGGGGAGTCGAGACCGTCCTCCGTCAATGCGACCCTAACGCCGTCACCACCCTAAACGGCGTCGTCCAGCAGCTGGAAGGGAAGCTAGGGTTAGACCTGTCCCACAAGGCCGGCTTCATCAGGGACCAGATCAACCTCCTCCTCCGCTCACCACCACTAACACCTCAACCACCCCACCCTCAGAAAGACCATTTTGCCCCCACCAACACCAACAACACCCCCAGTACCCCCAGTACCCTCCCCATTTTGCCCTTCAGCAGCAGCAGCAATACCAATTCTACCGGCCCGCCGCCGAGGACCTCGGCTTCCGCCACCCTCCTCCGCCGCAGCTGCAACCGCCACATCCGCCGCCGTCGCAACCGCAACTGCCGTTGGCGACCAAACGGAAACCGAACGTTCAGAATGCAGAAAGGTTTGTGCTTTCCCTAATGTGTCGTATTTTGCAAATTATCTGTTGGATAAGTTTAGGGTTGTGATTATTGAGACCCTAAATTTGGGGCTTTTATGTATAACATGGAGTGGTGTTTGTTAACCCTAAGGGGTTGGCCTAGTGATCTAGATTTGGGACTTGGGCGTTTTGCTCCCTCCTAAGGTCTCAGGTTCGAAACCTCTTAGGTACTCTCAACTTCTTTGGGGCCAATAAAGCTCTGGCTTTAATTGGGACCCCACAAGGGGAAGGTGAGATTGGTCCCCTAGGATTAGTCGAGTTGCGCGAAAGCTGATCCGGACGCCTAAGTTATCAAAAATAATTAAAAAATGGAGCGGTGTTTGTTTTTTCCTGGTAGTAAAATTTGGGGGTTTTGGATATTGGATTTTTTGTTGTGTTTCAGTTGTAAATTAATTTTGCTGACCGAACACAGTATTTTACTTGCAAAAATGCTCATTAGGTGCTGTGGGAAGTACGAAATCTTGCATTTTTAAGTTCGTGCGCTGCGCTTGTTTTGACACAAAGTCTAGGAACACGACTTTATGACACAACTCCGGATACAACTACATTTGCATTCATCAAACGGCTCCGAATAAAGTTGTGTTCAGAGTTGTGTTCCTAGCATTGCTCATTGTTTAATTCATTTTGTTGGATGGTCGGAAAGGGTTTTTTTGTTACTCATTTAATTCGTGGGTAGTAATACCTAAAGAGTAAACTTTGTTTGGCTGAATTTCGCTCTATAGAGCTACACGTTTTAGTTGTTGAAATTGAAAACATCTAGGGACTAGGATAACCAAAAGTTGTTCTACTATGGTTTAACTGTTAACGTGACGCTCTTACACGCACATGAAAGGGGCCAAAAACACAATGTGTGAAGGTCTTGTGGAAAGACGCAATGGCTTATGAGTTAGGCAGTTAGCTTTTGAGATTTACTTTACCTAAAAAAAAATTGGAAAGAAAAGAAAAAAGGAATTGGCTCAATGAGTGCATGGTGGGGCTGAATTTATGTAGCCTAACTCAATTAGTTCTGGTCAACTTGGCATAGCCTTGACCGGATTGGTTAATGTTAGGCGCATGGATTTTCTGATGGCCTTAGGTTGTATGCAATCACATTCCCAAATACATGTAATACGTCTCCCATGGTGAACATCAAAACTTATGTACAATTACCGGTCCTGCTGGAATTTTGATATTAAACGCTACAGTTCTTCTAATTTAATATTACAAGCCTCCAATGCTGTTACTCTTTTTGTTAACTAAAAATTTAATACAGCACACCTGTTGGAACCAAAAGAAGGGGCGGACCAGGAGGTCTGAACAAGGTTTGCGGTGTTTCACCTGAACTTCAAGCCATTGTTGGAGAGCCTGCCCTATCAAGAACAGAGGTTCTGATTCTGAGACTGAGCATTTTCTTCTTTACTTTTCTAGTATAATTTTTTCTATTCAGTTCAGTTCTATTTGTTGTAATAAACAGCCCCTATACTATGGGGATCTTAAAACTCTCATTTGTGTTGGTTTAGATTGTGAAGCAGCTTTGGGTGTATATTAGGAAACACAACCTCCAGGATCCAAGTAACAAGAGAAAGATAATTTGTGATGACCCGTTGCGTATAGTCTTTGAAACAGATTCCACCGACATGTTCAAGATGAATAAGCTGCTTTCTAAACATATTATTCCACTTGGACCTACAAGTAAGTAAGAGGAAAATGACACAATTATGCACTCTTTGTTCCAAAAATGGCTACTCAAGCTGTGTTCTTTTGTGCTTCAATTTATTTGTGTTCGCAGGAGAATCAAGCCAAGCTAAAAGATTGAAGGAAGTTGTTGAGCCCGCAACTGAAAGTAGAGAGCCTAGTCCACCACCTATGATAATATCTGAAGCACTTGCCCAATTTTTTGGTACTGGAGAAAGGGAAATGCTCCAATCAGAGGCCTTGAGTCGTGTTTGGGACTACATAAAAGCTAACCAGTTAGAGGTAGGCAGCCAAGGCACATCTATGCTGTGCACTTGATTTTTACTGATGACGTTTGTTCTTTCACTCTTTTCTTTTCCAAGGTCTCATAGTTTTATATATGTATGTGTAAATGCTGGAATTGCATTTGATGTTACTGGTATTTGGTTAAGCAGTTCTCTTGCGGGCGATAAGTTTGATGCTTAATAATAATATCTTCTGGCTGTTAAGTCAATGTGTAATAAGTTGTCTCCTTTAACAATACTCAATAGTAGAATGAATCCTTGTGCTAAATAATCAAAGTTCCACCTCAAAGTTACTGAAAAGGAATTTTCATCAGCTATGAATGGTGATATTGTTTGTCTACAGGCTCCCGTTCTCTTTTCTTGTACTAGTTTTTGGACAGTAGTTTTCTTTGTGTTTGTATATGCTTTAGGCAGTGGTTTATCACTGTTCCAAACTGCAGACGTAAGCCTTGACAGCATTCTAAATTTCTACGGCTTTGCTTGTGTGCTTACAGGATCCTCTGAACTCGATGACCATATCGTGTGATACGAAGCTTCAGGAGCTCTTTGGAGGTGAAAGCATTTCTGCATTGAGCATACCTGAAATGTTGGCCCGCCATCACCTTTTCAAGCAATGATGATGTCTGGTCTTGTGGACTGGTGAGTATAATCCGAAATTGACGCAACAACCTGACAACAGATAGGTCCATGCAGTTTCATGTTTTTTGGAACCATTAAACTGACCATGCATTTTGTTCACTATGTTTTCTTATCCTTCTTACCACAATGACTGGTAGTGTCTGTTGTATTAGCACATTTTGGTGTCTGGTGCTTAATTATTGTGTTTGTCCCATGACTCCCATCATTCTCTTGGAGCTTGCATGTCTTCAAAGAGCCAAATTAGTATTAGAACTCCAAACACAGTTGCACTTCCTTTGCACTTTCTTCGAGTACAAATACAATTAGTCTTTAATTCAGTGGTGGGTTTGCCTAAGCTGACTGTGTGACTACTGGCCCAACAAGGAAACCAAGTACACAGTTATCCTTTGATTTCCTTGGCTTGCCGCTTGCCATAAGCAAGGCAGTGAAACATGTGGTATAGAAAGGCCAAGTTATTGCATCTTTGCTTCCACTTTTCTCATGACCTGAAAGAATTCCTATCCTCTTAACTTTGTCAGAGGTCGATTTCTAAATTCGTTGCTTGTATTTTGCTTCATTTTCTTAAATCTACCTCTAATGTTTCGGTCATTCATTGTATGATTCACTCCTTCCATCATGTTTCTTGCAGGTTTGGTGGGACACTGCCATCTGGTTGTTCAACATGTCATGGCAGCTAGCTGATGAACATGTCTATCCAATCTTTTTGTTTTGTTTAGTTAACTTTTAGTTGCGTTTTGGTTGACATGGTTAGATGTTCTGATGTTACTCAAGTTGTTAATTGACGAGTAGAATGAGAATGTACTTTGTGCTAGTGGCCGGAGACATGTTGTAATTATGCCGTAAGCCTGGATTAGGTTTCGTTGCTCACATTTAGTCGCTTTCACGTGCATATATCTAACCTTATTATGCTGATAGAAGGGAAACTTAATGATTATTCTTTTTACTTGGTGGTATTGAGCAGTAGTTCTATCATGTGGATGCAGGGATGCAGTCTTTTAACTTGGATCTTTTTTTTACGGCGTTTACCTCATCAGTTTGTCAGAATTATTACATGGGAGGATGTGATGTTCCTGGATTATGCTTGTAACCAGTTCTAAAAGAGACAGGATCCCAGGGTTTTGACCCAGTTTTCTCATTTATTCTGATTAACATGGAGTCATCACTTGTACAAGCTTCACATATATTGGAGGTTGTGGGTACACTAACGATGAGGCACTTCAACCCCTGCTCGCCTGGTCTGGGTTTCTACCCGGCAACCCCTCTCCTTGTCTGCAGAATTTGCCAAAACAGAATGAGGGAGTAACTTATATTGAGCCTGTGCAAATTCTGTCCCACTTTTGCTTTGGAAATGTGTTGCTCTAATAACATAAATAATCATCTCTGTTTTTGCGTACCATTCTATTTTACAAGCCATTGTTCTTCCATTTCTGGACAAAGTTTCACAGTTGAAAACTGTCCAAAAAAGGGAGCCACTGCTGCAATAGTAGTAGACACCAAATGGTATGGAAAGAATGTAAGCTGTTAATAAGGATCTTATGTCAACCAACTGGGATAGCTCAGTTGGTCACCTTTTGTACTTCCAAATGAGAGGTCAAAGGATCAATCCTGCCCAAAAAAAAAAGACAGAGATTAGTTATTTGTTCTCTTGAATGGGTGTGTTCTTTGTTTTCTTATTTGTCCCGTTAATGGGGGCTCTCAGTTGAACTTAGTCTGATTGTAGTTTTACGCCTAGTTTGCTGTAATTCGAAAACTTGTATTCTCCAACTGCTTGCAAAAGAAAAAAGATGTTGTGCCGTGCCTTGATACGAAGAGAGCTATACAATGAAGAGTAAGGCTGTCATAAGGGCAAGAGCTAGCAAGAAGTATATTGCCCTCTTCAACTTGCCCTTAGAAGCTCCAATTTTGTCCACTATAGTCATCACAAAACCCATCAGTTTCTGCAAAAATGAAAGAGAGAGATAGCAGCTATTAGAATCAGTTCATTATAAATGGTTTCTTCAAGTAAAATTGTGCTGGAGGACTCAGGTCTTCCTTCCACAAAGCTCACCAGTCTAAGAGGTTCTATATGAAGAAGTGGTTCCATGAACATCTCAACATTCCTGAATCATTTCATGCATAACTGCGTAATCAGAAATTGAAGAGAAAACCATTTGGTCAAATTTTTGTGTTGTCATTACTTTCTCTCTCACCTTATTGTTACCTTGCCGTGGTAGGTATGGCACATGTGGAAGCTGTAACCCTTTCCCAGAGGCACATGAGTGTGTTTCCATTCTGCCAAAACAAACTTGTTTTCTTGCTAAGCAAGTTCGGGGAGAAGCCGACTCGTTAAAGCTTGTTAGATATAAACAAGTCAAGCTTGAACATTTTGAATTGCACTCATTAACTTTAAAGGTCGTGAGCTTATAAAATATCCGAAGGAAAATAAGTTACTTGAGCTTTGCTCGTGATTAGTGCGACTAAAACTTAGTTGAGATTGACTTGAATGATAGCCAATTAAGTCATGCTTGAACAAAATTTTTGAAGCTCGCGCGTTCAGTTTTCACGCCAAATCAATCAACTATTTGGCTCGACTCTTTTGCTTTGTTGACAAGGAGGAGGAACAAACCTAATTTCCAACTTACACCAACATTCATTCCATCATGCAAAGAGGGTTGCACCACAAATTGAATGTTGTTGCCCAGGTACTCCATCAAGGTAGAAAAAAAGCCCAACACTTCCTGCACCAAACAAAATCCTATTACACAGATTATATAAGGACCAATATTATATACACGTTACTATCTGAGGTCGATTTGGTTTTGAGGGAGGTTTTTGAGAGTAATGAGTGAAGAGAGATAGATAGAGAAGATTTATTATAGACCGTGCCCAGGGGTTTTGAGACCCAAGAGAAATTCATAAGTGATGCTCACCTTTTAACTTGGCTCAAAAGGCACAAAAATTACTCAAATGTACTCATGAAGAAAGGTTTTTTGAGAATTGAACTGTACCTTCTTCCCATGGAAGGGTTGGAAGATGGAAATGAAGTTGCAGACACACCGGCATTCTTCTCCAATTACTTCAGAAAGCTCGGTAATGTTTCTATTTCTTAATGCCGTATACAGCTTTAGCACAGCCTCAAGAGCCTTGTTATCTTCTCCTCCTGATCCTGCATTTTTGGCACCAAATGTCACTAATGATGACGAGCCTTTGTGCCTTGTGGAGAAGCTGCCCGGGATCGAACGTCGACGCATGACCAATGAAAACTGAAGAACATGGTAATGGATGATGATTTTTGAGGTAAATTATTGAGATTGGTCTTTGATAAAAACAAGGAGTGCATGGAACTCCTGCTTTGAAGATCAGTGGAAGTGAGTTTGACAACATTTTGTTGCAAAATTTATAGTGTTTAAAAGGGAGAAAACCCAAAATCCATTTGGGGTTCTGGATTTCACCCCAAGAGTTCAAGACCAAAGGGATACATATATGTACTATTACAGAAGAAAACTAAGAGTGCAAGCATGTAAAAGAACAAAATGGCAGGTACCAATAGCAAGCTAAGGATCTTTCCAAGAGGAAAATACTTGGCGCACAAACTTCCATGACGGAAACCGTCCGATATATTATGTGAGATCCACGTGCATCGAACGACTGCAGATACATCTGTGTCATAACAGTGCTCTAAATGTCATGTGAAACTACAAGAGCGAAGCAAGAAATCACACATATTCCATTTTCAATCACCCCTTAGTCCATTACTCCAGTAAATCCCACGCCACACCGACTTAAAAAATATGCCACATCGATTGAAAAAAAAAAACACAATATGTCAATTTCTTTCTTAATTTATCTAACACAAAAATCATGGACCGCGTAGTATTCACCAATCACAATACACGTGGGAACAAATTTGGAGCTTCCACGGTCTTATTTTCTTGACATAGAAGGCAGGCACACACTATATGTTTGCGCATTTTTACGATGGACGCGGATAGTTGGGTGGTGATTATGATATCTACATGGTTTTAAATTGATTAGTAGTACTATTTTGCCCATAACAATTATAGAATAAAAATTTTAAAAAATATTCATAAATTCTTAGTTTTAAGATGAGCAATAACCGAAATCACTTTTGTAAACGGAGTTTGAAAAATGAAAAACGTTAAACTGGTACTCCCCCTTTTTTTATATTAGAGAAAATTAGATAGATGGGCTACGGCCTCATTTCAGCTCATAAAAACCCAGCCTAAAAAGCCCATTCAGAAACGACCCGTTTACTGGAGCCCATGTGACTCTGAGGGAATCGTTCAATTCAATACTCAACTACAGAGAGAGAGAGAGAGAGAGCTATGGCGGAAGATTTGGTATTGGACACGGCGATCAGAGATTGGGTACTGATCCCACTGTCTGTGGTCATGGTCCTCATAGGAATCCTTCGCTACTTCGTTTCCAAGCTCATGCGTTCTTCTCCCTCCCCCGATCCCAAAATCATCAAAGAAGGGTCACCTCTCTCTCTCCGCCTATTTTACACACATATGTATGCCTGTTGATATATAGTTGTAGTTATTGACTTTGGTTTGTGATATATGGCGGTGAATTGTTCAGGCAGGTCGTTGTTAGGGCTAGAAATCTACGGGCAGCCGCCAACTTCATTCCTGCTAAGTCCTTCCGAGCTCGGAAAGTTTACTTCAGCAACGAGGTCTGATCTCCCTTTGTGTTTTTTTCCCCTCCTTTGATTTTGTCGAAGAATGTACGGAAAAAGAGTTTATTCTTTTTGCATATGGTGAAATTTAATCCAATTCGTATCTGTTGGCGTAGCTCTCGATTGAAATTATTCGATTTGGAAATGGCTTTAGTTTCTCGATTCATTCCGTGGCGCGAAATCCCCCATTTGGTAAAGAATCATTTATCGTTGTCGTGGGTAGATTATTAGCAGAAGGCTTACTTCAACTGTGAGGTCTTTTGCTTACGTAGCAAAGCTATTGATTGAAGATAAAGATATTAGAGTTTGTCATAGATGATAAATGAACTGATTTTTCACTTGGGTAACTGGAATAGAATTGGGTTTTTGGATTAAGAGCTGCCTAGACTGAGAATAAAAGGTGTTATAATGCCATAAATGTTTACTTTCCGTTTCCCGTTGGGGTTTCTTATGAGTCGTTGATTGAGTGGCATCTTGCAGATAGTGTGAATGTAACACTGTGCAGTAGTCATTGCTTGGTTAGCAAGAGGGAGGGGGCTGTTTACCATATTGGAATGAAACTTTTGTGTGTGAAAATTGAGACATTTAAGGAGAACTGTGAGATGGTATCATGTGACATTCTAATCCCATGACATATACTGATTAACCTTGTTTTCTCACTCACGGGTAGCATGATCATTCCTTTCCCTTTCAGTTAATGGTAGCCACTATACCACCATAGGAAGGTATATGGGGTACAAAATAATAATTCATCATCACTCATAAGTTTGATGCATGTGCCACGAGAGATGCATCTGGATATCCCTGCAAATGTAATTGCCCCAATTTTTTTTTGAGCCACACTCACTGACACTTCCTGGGAAAGAACTTAACAATGCCACTGACAAGATTAGTGAAGAAGTGAGCACATGGACTTTGTGAAGTTATGGGATTAATTCGTGCCCTCAGTTCTTACTGGCTTCATTCTAGGTGATGGTTTTCCTAAGGTCAAGTACCTCGGACGTGCCTTAAAAGTAGAGTTTGAAAATGTTATGAAAATCTATGGATTTATTTCTTTGTAAGACGTAAATTTCTAAGCAGAAATTTGAAGATAAAGACTAAGAAGAGTGCATAGTTTAGTTTTACCGGCTTCATTGGAAAGAAAAATTGCCATCATAGAACATTGCAGCCATGACAGAGGAACACCTCATCTTTGCAGTGACATCCTTCTTTATTAATTTCTTGTGGACTTATCTTATAGCATGAAACATGTATACCAAGTTGTAATTAGGGAAAGTAAGAAAAAAAAAAACATTTAAATGAACCGATTTGGTCATCAGGAATGGTGGGATTAGTACTAAGTGGACTATGACAGATTCCAATATCATTCTCAGCTTATGCATGTGGGGATGAATGCTCTTAAGTCTAAAGTGTCCTAGTTGCATCGAGAGAGTGTTCCCTCCCTCTCCTTTCCTTCTTGTTGTTCCTGGCTGATTCCCCCTTGACCTCCCTTTGGTACCGATATTGTAATTACTTTTCTAAATTTATTCGCATTAAGAGTGGGAATCGAAAGAGTTAGTGTTGTTGTTTTACTTTTACTCATGTATGTGGTGGTTTAACATGTCAAATTCTGTCCTATATATTGGCATGTTTGCAATGACATTTGCTTGTGTGTTTACTTGTTCGAAGATAGTTCATAGAAGCCTAGTAGCAGGGAGCTCCTAAAGTGGTGCCACTCCCACCTTAGGAGCACGCTCTCTGCTCCCAACGAAGAAGCTTGACGGGAGCACGCCCCTCACGAAGATGGGAGCTTTTGTACAATCTACATAATAAGGGAGAACGGTTTTTGAATTTATCTCTCTATAAATCCTAACCATTAATTTGCTCCACAAATCCTACGGCTCTTCCTCTCTCTCTCTCTCTCTCAAACAATATTAATTGCACAATTGCTACTAATTAAATCTCACGTTGCACCGTGCTTGAGCAAACCCTAGTCAATTTTTAAAAAGCAGGGATTATGACTTGGCTTTATTAATTGGTCTTTGATGAACTCATATATCTAGCCGAATGCATGATATCTTGAAAAACAAACCATTTATTGTAACACTAGCCCATTTCTTACACTTATGGTGGACTTAGCCCATATTTTTGCTCCCTAAAACGATTGTACTTTTAAAGTGTATATTATATGCTGCATTATTTTTTTGTAATATATATTTCACTCTCCCAACTTCTCCCACCCCGTGCAACTAAGCAGAGATGAGGACATTTTCTTGAATCATAAATGGGAATCCTAGAGTGCTAAATGTATGTATGGGGGATTAGCTATGTTGCGCGGACTCGCCCAAACCTGTGGAGTACCCATGTCGACACGATCCGACACGGGTGCGGGATTCGTACAAGGTACGACCGGCTGAATCCGGATACGCTTGCTTTGCAGTTCCAAATCTCAGGAGAGAGAGAGAGAGAGAGAGAGAGAGAGAGAGAGAGAGAGAGAGAGAGCTGGAAGAAGACTCGAAGAGCTGCTGGCTGCGATCAGCGTCGGAGGAAGAGAAGATCGTCAGAGGAGGAGGAGGAGAAGAAAGTGAAGAAGAGGAAGATCGAAGATCGGAGCTATGTAGTCGTTGTCGTCGCAGCAGCTCGCAGCAGCTCGCAGCTGCTGCTGCTCGTCAGATGAGAAGAAAGAACCATAGGGTTTTATAATATAACTGGGCTTCTATATTACTCCTATTGGGCTTCTTTACAAAAGAGAAGTAATGGGTTTTGTGCTTGGGCTCCATGAGCTTCTTTAATGGACAGATGTAATGTGTGTATTTGGGCTCTTTATTAATTTGGGCTAAGGAATTGGGCCTAATGTATATTATATGGAGTTATGTGTTTATTTTGTATTACAAAACTGGGCTAATGTCTTGTGTATAAATATATAAATATTTATATATTCATATTTGAAAAATAAAAATATATAAAAAATATAATAGGTGGCATATCCCCGCACCCGTATCCAATTTCGGATACATATCCCCAAATCCTCTATTTTCAACTTTGAGATGGCCGACCCTTAGATATGTACCCGCACCCGATTCCCATACGCAATTCCGAGCAACATAGGGGATTAGGAGTTATGGCAGGATTAAGTCCAGCTTAGATGCCTTTTGTGGATGACCAATTTATCTTAGAACCATTAGGAGAATAGATATTCAAACCAAACCAAGCCTTGTGTCCCAATCAATTGGGGTCGGCTACATGAATCCTATTTTTTCATTGAATGTTTGGATTTGTGTCATAAAGATCTAACGGGGCTTTTTACCTGTTGGCTCTCACCTACCTAACACACAACCCTCCTCCTTTATCCAAGCTTGGGACCGGCTGTAAAATAGATAGGACTCTAAGCATGACATATGCGGAGTTTGGAGAATAGATATTCGACATGTATTTTTTTCTTCTTCATTCGATAGATTTATCTGCATCTCTTTGCTGCAACTTGTCTCGTGGATCGGATACAAGCAAAAGGATGCAAAATGGTTATTTTTTAGGAGTTATCAAAAGGGCCAGATTCTCCAGGCTGAGAATAGACTTTGCTTCAAAAGCTTTGGCTTACTACTATTGTTCTAACTTCTAATACTATAAAACTCCATTTGCTGTAAACTTGCAGGAAAATGGGTTACTTTTTGTTCCCAAGGGCCAGGCTCAAAATCCACAAGCACAAATGTTTTCTGATCCAAACATGGCAATGGATATGATGAAGAAAAATCTTTCAATGATCATACCTCAGGTATAACCTCTCTTCTTCTTCTTTTTGTTGGAGTTCATCACTCTTTGCTAACTTTCCTTGTTTCCAAAGGGGTTCTGATCATATTGTTTCTGAATTTCTTTCCCGTTATTGGCCAGACTCTTACTTTTGCCTGGGTGAACTTTTTCTTCTCTGGGTTTGTGGCAGGTTAGTCTCTTATTTTGTCACCGACCTATGATTTTTACGACTGGTAGAAACATAATAGATTGTTATGCTGGCTTCTACCATGGCATCACATCAGTCTTCTAATATTCTGCTTACATCCTTTGCTTTAATTGCTTGTTGTCTTCCTTTATTGTGTTTCGCTGCTTTGCATCTTTCAATCAAAAAGCATTCTATGAACGGGTTCCTTCATAGCCTTGAAAATGTTTTTCTTTCTTTTGAAAATTAGAGAGAGTGCTTCAACTTGTATTTTTTTAACTGTATCACTTGGCATGTATGCTGTTATTATATCCCGGAGTGTTCGTATTTGGTGCTACTAAGATATGGATGCCTCACCTTTTTATCTCCAGCCAAGATACCTTTTCCACTGACTCAAAGGTTCAGATCGATGTTGCAAAATGGTATAGATTTGAGCACCGTTGATGTTAGTTATGTCAGCAGTCGCTCATGGTACATTTCTGTCCTTAATCGACAACAATGTTTCTTCTTCCATTTATTCAACTGCTCTTTATTATGAATCTCACAGAAATTGTCAGTTGTTTTATTGGCTCAATCTCAGTGTTGATTGACTGTTACTTTTTATCAGGTATTTTCTCAACCTCTTCGGATTAAGGGGTTTATTTAGTCTGATTTTGGGAGAAGAAAATGGTTAGTATCCTCGTGAAATTTCAACTCTGTTATTGTAAGTGTCCATTAGTTTCTGAAAGCTGTGATATACTTGTAGATTGACTCAATGTTCCAATGCAGCCATGGATGATACGCAAAAAATGATGCAAATGGGTGGTTTTGGCTTTGATCCTTCCAAGGTAGGTTTTTCTCTAAGTTTTCTTGAAAGATAATTAAGGCTTAAGCAGAACTCACTTTTTGAAGTGTCAAACATCCATTCACATTATTTGCTGATTTCAAACTCTCTCTTTAGTTTGCATCTATTTTCTGTTATGCAAATAAGAAGTATGTGCTGTAGGATGTGTCCAAGTTCTAGTTTCACTCTACACTAAAATGGGTGTCTGCTAGATCAGAAATTGCCCAAAAGTTTAAGCTTTAGGAATGGCCCAACCACGTATATTAAGCTATTCAACTCCCTTGCTTACGTCTTTCACGTGGAGATGCAAACATCTATATATAAAGTGAAACAAAATACAAAGGACAGAAGCAGAATGCAAACAAGGAACAAATGCAAAGGGAGAGAGTTATATACCAGACCTCCCAAAACCAAGGTCTGATACCATGTCAGATCACCAATTGCACCGAAAACTTAAGCTATTAGGAAATGGCCCAACAATGGATTGAGCAATTCAACTATTTCTGACAGTTTTTTTTTTTTTTTGTGAGTTGGATGAACCACATTAGTGGGTGAAAAGTCACTAAGCTTGTAGGGTTATGAAATCCTTGTGATGCTATGGGGATTATTTAATGTGAGTTAGGACAAGGTATGCTTACTGCTTTTGCTGCAAAGTAATGGGCGTGTACAATTAAGAGTTGGTTGGGGCCCCTGTTGAGTGTTGACTACATTTGGTTTTGGAATCAGGAAGAATAAAGTTAGCTATGATGCACATGCCGCTCCTGCCACGTTTCAGATAGTTTGCTATGGTATTATGCAAAGGTTGAAATCAAGAATTATTTACCATTGGCGTTGTTGTTTAGGACGTTATGTTATCGTAGAGCAGGGACGAAGCCAGGATTTGGCCCTCGAGGTGGCCAAAAAGTGTCTGAACAATTTACGAGCAAATAACTATACTTACTGCTCCCTCCGTCCCAATTTAAATGTCCCTACGGTTTTTGTGTATTTTCAAACCCCAAAAAAATATATTTCTACATATTTTTAAAAACTCAATGAGCACTTTAATTTGGTGTAATAAAATAAAAATAATATGTAGAAGTATATTTTGGGGGGGTTTGAAAATACATGAAAAAGTGTAGGGGACATTTAAATTGGGACGGAGGGAGTATAAAAGAAGAATGGATAGCATCCATTTAGTCTTAATACAGATTTTACAGCCAAACACTGTCAAAAAGTACTTTCTTTATCCAGCAAAGCAACATTCGATTACTCTCTATCTCACAAAATTTATCTACTAGTGGATCCGCACTAAGCTCCCCGTTGAATTCGCTGTCAATGCTTACAATGACAACATTTGCTAGAAAATCATCTTTCATCTTATTTCGAAGGCTAGTCTTGGTGGCCTTCATGACCAAAAATGCACGTTTTCAAGATAAACAATTTAATCCAGGTAATTGGAGCCTGGGGGTGGCCATGGCCCTGCTTGGTACCAAATATCAATGTCCCTTCGCCCTTGTCTTAGAGGTAGCTATGATGTTGCTGTTGAATTGTTTCGTACTGTACTAGCATCAATTCATGTTTGCTCAAAGAAATTCAATACTTCTGTATTCAATAATTTGTTCATTTCCATAACTGTGACGAAGTTGCAGGTGAAATGGTTTTGTATCTGTACGTTTATTTAAGCTACTTATTGGATCTAAGTAAAGGCCATTGCTGGCCTAGGCACAAGGTTTGGGCCTTGGGCGTCCCCAAAATGCCCAATTTTTGGGGCACCCCAATTTTTTTTTGTATTTGGGCTGGATAGGATTCTTTTTAGGAAAGGCCCAATCCAAGTTTCAGAAGCAAGGCCTAGTCTCTAGAGCATTAGTACTTAGGCAGTAGGACTTTCTACTTATAAAAGATTCTTTGCCTTCATTGTTTCCCAACTAGCGATGTGGGACTATAGGTGGGAGGTTTTGTTTTGCAACTTGTTTGTCCCATATCGACAGAGCAAAGGCTCAATTGGCAAAGTGCTCACCTATAAAGCCCTCTACTCCACCGGTTCCACTTGCTCACAGAGTGGTTGCGCGTGAAAGCAACACGTGGGCAGCAATTATCGGAATTAAAATTAAAATTGTTTTGAAGGGAAATTTCAAATTTTGAAATATATATACATGTATTAGTCAAGGGGATTTAATATTATAGTTTTGGCTTCCTCGTATTGTGACTGTTTCTTTTTTTTTTTTACTGTAAAAATTATCAAGCGTTGAGGGCACTATTCTTAGAACAGGCCTTGGGCACCCAAATACCTTGGGCCGGCCCTGATAAAGTCAATTATTAAATTGTTCATCATTCAAGCTAATGAGATGGGACTCAATTTTGGTGTATGTGATTAATAAATTGGTGATGCCAAAATGACAGTTGATCTTTCGTATGAATTTTGAGACAATGCTATATTCGTAATTTAGTATTCGTCACCTTTTGGGTATCCAATGGGGTATAGGTTCTTCACTATACCATGAACGATGAAGAAATTCTTATAACCTTTTGTGTTGTTCTTTGTAGAGTTTGGGTGCTGAGAAAGACAGTCTGACATAGTTCAGCATGACTGGGCCCTACCGAAATTCGAGCAGCGAGCTGAAGCAGTATTGAGAAAGCTCATATCTGATCACTAATGAGGCAACACGTAATTTCCTGTTCTGCTTTCAACGTCTTCTTCCATCCCGGTGAAATGTTTAGACCAGCAATGAAGTTGGTGACAATTTCAACTCTACCATACCATGTAATACTGATGAAACGACATTTAGATCTGCCTTTTCTGGCATTCTATCTTGAATCTATTCTGATGAGGAACTTAACGTTTCCAGCTTTTTATGGTTGTAATAACTTTCACATATGGCTTAGGGCTCCATTTTTTGGACTTAAAGGATGCCTGATTAATAGTTCCCACATTAGGAGTTTGTTTTCACTGATTTAGTTTCTTCTCTGTATGTTTGTGGTACCGTTGTACTCTCGTTGCTTGACACTTCCTCAGATAAGGTATGAGATCCATGTCTGGCAAGTTTAGTTGTACAGGCGCCAAGCAAGTGTATTTTGCAATTTTAAACTTACCGTAAACTATGCATCATCCAAAATACGTGTATAATCTGCATGAATTGTCGTAGGACTCTCTTTTTCTTTTTTTTGGAAGGGGTAGGGCACCTTCTAATCACTATTTATCTTGGAAAATGAAAGGAATATACCAAGGGATATGTATATTTTGTTTGTTCTTGTGTTCTTCAGATGGAAATTAAATGATTTCAGAACTGAGATTCTTGTTCGCACTCAACTCTCGTACCCAAGGTTCATGCAACATAGGCGTTGACATCTTCCTTATGATGGATTAATATGATGGCCTCTAGAGTCTGGGAGACGATGCGAGTCTTTATACCCATGCACTGGAGATCGGCAATACAAAGTCTTGAGTGCTTGAAATGCGCCATCTGTTGGCAACTGCTGGGTACCTAAGATGTTTCGGTTCTGTTATTTCTCAATAGGTAACAAAAGTTCTTGCGAGTCGTTATTGTGCTGGACGTGGAGAACCCTTTTATGTTTGTATGATTATGTACATGAAACCCCTTTTTGTTTTCATGTTTCTACCAAGTTCAGGTGGAATGGAAAACTGGTTTCTTATACGTTTGATTGCGATAAAATGATGGTGTTGTAATTTTGGGCCTGTCAGTCCCAAAGAAAGATGTTCCCCACAAGTTCTAAAACACAGGTATGATGAGCATCAAACTCTTTTTGACATTTTTTGCGCTATACGACCCGTTTCTCTTCTCTTTTTTCGGTAATGCAGAGTGTCTCATGCCAGCTTGCATGCATTTCGAACTAATCTCTACTGCCTCCTTCCACGGCCTTTTTCGCACACTTACACGTGAGGATGAGGTGACGTTAAGAGTTGCTGGCAAAAAAAATCGAACCTGAAATCTTAGAAGAAAACAAACCCCTAAGTCTTGAGTCAATACCACCAGACAACCCCCCTTAGTTTACCATAACACACTGTTGAAGAGAAGGATAGTTTGAAAAATCAATCGAAGCATGGACCCACATAATAGACAGCACTTTATTTCACAATGGACAAGGTAATAAGTCTGAAGGCCCATCTAAAAACAAAGGTAATAAGTCGAAGAGAAGAGAATAAAAGTGTTTCTGTGTTTGCCGACCGGTCATGATTCTCAAAAAGAAACCATGTTCCCATAGATTGGAGACTTGTTCTATAGCTCCTTGGCTTCTTTTATTTGATTGAAATTATCTAACCGTGACTTTGTTTAGTTTTTACTAGGAGCCATCATTTTCATTTGAGTACTTGTGAGGATAGATTTTTAGTGCTCTTGGGTACTTTTCCACAAGTGTGGGAGCTTAACCAATGTACGGTTGAGGAAGCCCGTGAAACACTGCTCACGACCTTCGAGGCCCCGTTACGTTGAGAAAAATAAGTATTTTTTAAATTAAAGGTGATATATTGTAAAAGAATGACATGTCTCAACATAATTTTGATCTCTCCCTTATCCATAGCAATGGCTATCCTCGTTATCACCTGAATCCTACTTCCATGGAAAATGGGAAATGTCAAATTCAGAAGGCAGGGTCAACGGAATGAAGTATATAGAGCTCGTAAAGCGAAAAATAAATACTTAAAAAATAAGAATCTTAGTGGAACAAGACCTCTTGTGATCCAAAATATCTAGCATGGTGTACAATAGAGACAATATCAACTAGCAATTCTCCTACCCTTTTTTTTATCTAGAAATTTTTTACTAGTTGTTCAGTTTTTTCAAAATTTGATGTAATTCGATCATGTAGGTATTGATATCCCATCAATTTGATCTACTCATTTCTGGTTAGGAAGAACTCGAGGAGCTTATCAAAATGAATAATTTCGATCGTGTCTTACTTAGGATGATCCTCACCCGCCCCTAAACAAATGATTGGGAATGTTGAGAGGGTGGGAATTACCATATGGAGAAGGAGAAGGGAAGGTTTTGATGTTTCCGTAAGGGGTGTGTATTGTAATTCTTTCCTTATGTTTCAGCATCCGAAAAAGTATCTGAGGAGAATTCAGATTCCGAAGAGTCTACCGCGAGATGTGAAGGAGTGGAAACCAAATGGCATTTAACTCTATGTGAAAGGTGTAGAGCAACGGCGAAGACCACCCAATGCAATAACCTTCCCTCACAACATTAAGGAATTTCGAGTGCTCCTGATAAATCAAGTGATTGTGCATCGAGGAAGGCCGTTATTGCCAAACCCGAGACCAATCACAATTGCATTTGCGAGTAAAAGAGTAATTGAACAATGTTGAATAATGAATATAGAAGCCTGTGAAGGAGTCCAACAGACCGAAATGTTTTTCACGCAGGACGCATTCGATCCAATTCCGACTTCTCAGCAGCTTGGGATGGGACTGCAAAAAGGACACTTCCTGCAATCGCAATCGACCAAAATCAACCAAACTTGTTGATGAAGAATGTTGCAAATTTGGACCGCTGATTGTCGAACTAGATGGTTAAGATTTGACTGCCTTCCAACAGTCTGAACTAGGACTGTTCAGAAGCCGGATCCTTATTTTAAAAAGAATTTTGCATTTGATGTAGTACTTTCTTTTAACCATACATGCACTCACCTCGTTACCTCACCTTATCACTTGATTGTAGGGTCCCACATCCCATCTCACGGTATCCTTAGTGGACCACCTAATCAACCCTAGTGGAAGATCAGCTTTGCCCGCTTGTCCGCTCATGCCTCCTGCCATTCAGCCAGATTTTTTTTAAGATCCAAGACATTATTATTTTTATTCTGGTGTCTGAATCAGTTTACGTGCACCTCGACTAATTCGAGGACCGTAAGCCTTCAACTTTCCGCTAAACTTCATACTCCTATCCTCAGTCACATAATCCTTTGAAATACCGTACCGTGTGCTCTCGCTCTCAATTTTTATACTGCGCTCGTACTCTCAACCTTCTTTCATGCAGATTATAATACTAATTGGAGACGTGTTTTAAAGACGATTTTACCCTTGCGCACGCAAATTAAATGAAGCTAAGTTCTATTCCAGGACAAATACAGGCGGCATGATTCTATTCCACGGTTTGTACAACTCAGAAATTCCTTGTGGGACCCATTCTTGTAGGGCCCTGGAACCGTCCATCCCTCCAACTTTCAATCCACTTTTGCCCCTTTACGTGCCTCGAGATCTACAATCAATGTACTATATTCAATATGTTATTTATTTTGTCAAAAAAAATATTCAGACCATTGGAAATAAATACTCTCAGGGGTGGCAATGGTGGCGGCATAATGAACCCCAAAAACGTAAGGTTAATGTATTTTTTTTTTTTTGGGGGATGAATCGTTTGCATTTCACTTTTGGACTATAGAGTGTCGTCTACTTAATTTTAACTATCGAAAGTGTTTTTTACAATTTGGATTTGCAAGAATTCTTGCAGGTCTTGCCCGTATGATACTTCCGTAAATTTGAATTATTAGTTATCAAAACGTACGATTAAAATTAAATGGCAGAAACTTCTCTTCATTGGACTGCAGACAAACCGGGATCTTTTTTTTTTCCTCGAGAAATTAGTTAGGCATGATCCGAGTTTATGACTCTGATCCAGCGTGGCAAATCAGAGGACTATAAAGTGGGACCCAAGTCACGAGCACACTACCTGAAAAGCATTCTACACGTGGGGCCCAAGAGAGGTACACTATCTTTAGGAAGGGCGGTTTTATGGGTTTGAATGAAGAAAAAAAGGTTAAAAGATGGACATGGAGGCATGGGGTGTGTTGGGGGCTTGGGTATAATTACAGCAACTTGTGAATTGTCATGTAACTGATGTATGTCTCGGTGCCCTCGGAATCGCCACGTGGTGCCTCAAGACTCTTCAAGTAGTGCGTCGTGACCAACTTTTAGGTCTTCAACACACCCGGTCCATGCCCCAAGCCTCGTAGCGACTTGCAAATTATAATGTTGTAGGCCCTGCCTTTTGCACGGAGTGGTCCCTTTTCCTTTTTTGGGGGGCCTCTTTGAAAAGTACGAATGATAAACGAATCAATCTACTCGAGTTAGAATTCGTGTTTCAATCTAACGTTTATTCGATACTGATTTGTTGCATAAATTAAAAGAAATGAGGAGTAGTATTTTAAAAACTTGTTAACTTTTCAAATCACGATTGAACATGTTATTACTGAGTTTGTTTGGCTCGAATTTTTTTTTTTGTTGTTGATTCAATTGCCGCTTGACGATTCAAGTCATTCATTTTGTGAGCCTTAATGTGATCATGATCTATGCAAAAATCAGATTGATTAGAGCACAGTAAAATTGTCATAAGAGAAATTGATCTTTGCCATTTCTCTTATGATCAATCCGATTAGACCAAACTCGTCCCAATGTTCGATCAATCTGATTTCCAAACCAGTACGTACAATTGCCTGTACGTTGGTGCTTTATAAACAAAAGTTATATTGTTCAAAGAGATAGTGAATACAATTTTGACCACAATAGTAAAAAATTGCCTTCCCCTTACTTTGGAATATGAATGATTGCACATTCTAGTTTTCCTTGGTTGTAAATTAACACTTCATTTCTATCTTTGTTATTGAAAATGCAAAACAATTCTCAGATTTAATAACGTAGGATTATTATTATTATTATTATTTTACTAAATGAAAGGTCAATAACAGATAAGTTAAATAAAATGCTATTAACAAAAACAGAATATGTTAAAATTAGTTCCCTTTACGTAAAAGAAAAAGATACCATATGGTGTATGTTTAGAAAACAATTCTCGACCCTTTTCTTTAATCATCAAATATAAGAAATGGGACTGAATCTCGATTGAATCTTTCGAATTAAATCGTTAGCGAGAGTGAGTAAAACCTTAGTCACATAATCCTTCAAAATGCAATTCCCTCGCCCTTTCAATCCTCGCATTGCTAAATTTTTTGTACCAGTCTGTGATGTGTTTTCATGACGCGCGCTTTCACGCCCGCAAATTACGTGACTTGGAGTAAAACTTGATTACAAATTCTAATTCTAAAGAATGAAAAGAAGGGAAGAAAAAATTGCATTCCAATTCCCTAAAGCAAGGGATTATGACAGGTCAAGTTGGAAAGAACGAAAGCAAATAAAGAGTGGGAAACCAAATAGAAATGCAAGAACATGAAAGCATGATAATCCAAGTCACCCATTCATACAATAACCCACTCAAGAAAAAGAGAGAGAGATGATAGCAATTGAGAAATGGCCTCCACCACTTGGCATTTCCACCCCACCAATTATTGGAAAAAAAAATTTCAAAAAAAAAACTTTATTTTTTTTATTTTTGTAAAAGTAAAAACATTGACAACTAGACATTGGGGTGTGCCCATGTATGTGAGATGTCAATTTGGTTATAAAATTCTCTCCCCATTTAGATTTAAATTATTTAATATTTCTTGGCAACTACACTCTTTCTCTATATATAGCTCTCTAAATGGACCAAACCTCTTCATCACTCTCACAAGCACTACAACTACTACTACTACTACTTCTCATTTTCCCACCAACCCCCCACACCCCCCCCCCCCCCCCCCCCCCCCCCTAAATCTCAGCTCTCTCAAATTTCCATTCCATTTCTAGTCTCATTTCCCTCTTTGATTTCCAATGGCAACTGTTGAGGTAACTGAACGCTAGCTTCAGTTTTCCTCTCTTTTCTGCTCTGATCATTTTGGCATTTTGATCACTTTTAGTATCAATTTGTGATCGCATTTTATCTTTGATCATTTTGTCACTCACCCTTTTATTTTGTTTATCTTCTCCACTGAACTATACGTGGATGGGGATCGACATGCTTTTATCCCCGACGATTTGCAAAGAGATTCGATTCGGAACTATTTTATGTCAAAGTTTCAGTATTGAAATAATTCCAGAGGCTCTTCCTCTCAGTTTCCATAAAACTAAACCTTTCGACTCCCAATTTTTTCCCCATTAAGTTTTTAGCGTTTTAGAGTTTTTCTCTTTCTTATGTATGTTGAGCTCAACTGATGGATCTCGATAATACACGTATGATATTCCTTGATCAGATGTGCTTAGACGGGCGCTTGATCATAAATTCAAGCTAGTTCTTGGATTCATTTTATTTGCTGAATAATCGAGTACATATTAGAGTTTTGAGACACAAGTTAATAAGGATTGATCGATATCGCGTATCTAGATCTCTTCATAAAGATAAACGGATTTGTATATAGACTTGCATGAGCTTGTTGTAGCAGTAAAAGTAAAAGATCGTAACCAGTACACAACGCGCCTTACTTTAGCTTTGATTTGTACCAAATAAGAGCGATAGAGATGTTTTTCGAGGCGTTAAATACATTGTTTGAATGAATCTCCACACTAACAATCACATAGCACAGGTCAACTCACGGTTCAATCCAGTTTTTTTCTAATCAGCCTGTAATTTTTTAAAATTATCGGTTTCGATGAAATGACTTGGAACATTTTTCATTCTTGAACAAAATATGACTCTTCTTTTCAATTCTCCAAACACATTTTGCAATCATACTTTTCTTTTGACACAACAAACTGGGTACTTTTTGCAGGTAACACCTGTAGTGACAGCATTTCCTGAAAACGAATCAACCGAGGTGATCAAGAAGACCGAAGAGACAGAGACAGAAGAGGTGGTGGTCGCCGCACCGGCCCCAGAGCCAGTGAGTGAAGAACCAACGGTGGAAATGGCCGATGCTATAGTAACAGAATCGCCACCAGCCACCGTAGAGGTTGAAGTTCCTCCGGCTGAAGAAGTCGCGACTAAGGAGGAAGTTATTGAGGAAGCTAAAGTAGTTGATGAAGAGCCGGTGGTAGTGGTGGAGAAAGCAGTAGAAGAAGAAGAAGTGGCGACAGAGGTG
Organism: Rhododendron ovatum; assembly: GCA_019656835.1. NCBI lineage: Eukaryota > Viridiplantae > Streptophyta > Magnoliopsida > Ericales > Ericaceae > Rhododendron > Rhododendron ovatum. Next base: position 16,847,964 of record CM033798.1, read on the forward strand.
ATCGAGGAGCCTGTTGTTGCTGAAGAGATTAAAGAGGAAACTGTGGAAGTTACCACAGCACCGGCCGAGGAACCGGCCGCCGAAGAAGAGAAAAAAAGTGAGGCAGTTGCTGAGGAAGCTACCACAGAAGCAATTCCAGTTGAGAAGACTGAGGAATAGACAAATACAATGGTGGTGTTCCGTGGTTGCTTGCCAGAGTTTGCTTTTTCAGTTTTTTTATTTAATTTCATTTAGTTTGTTTGTATTGTCCTTGTTGTTAATTATTGGTAAGGGAGGGTTTGTGGGTGCAATATGGAAGCTTTAAGTAGTATTGACCACTTGGGTCCATGTCAGCATACTTGACAAGTGGCTGATAGGGGTTGGTAGTGAGGTGGAACGGTGCCACGTGGAATATGAATATTGGTTCCAAGAGGGCTAGTGAGAGTTTGAGATGTGGTTTATGGGCTTGAATAAGGAATATTTTTGTGTTTCCATGTTTGATACATAATTTTGGCAATGTTTCTACTTGGGGTGAGCTTGTTCCAAAAGTTGGTTTGTACCAACATATCTCAAGTAGCTGAGAAATTTTTGGGTGCCGGGCGGGTACCTCCACGTGGTAGCCGTCAGCGATCCCAGCCCTCCAAACCCAAATGTGTTTTGGACAGTCTGGATTTTAGTCCTCTCTCTCCTCTCTTTCTTTCTCTAAAATCCGGACCGTCCAAAACACGTTTGAAAGGTTAGGATCGCCGACGGGATACCACGTGTGGTATCCGCCTGACACCCAAAACCTTCTCCAAGTAGCTAGACTTATTTGAATCTGGACTATCTCAAAGAAAAACTTAACTTGTTCAAAATACGCAGAGATTAAGCTTATAGACCGTATTCACTTTGGCTATGACCGATAAGGCGATAGTAGGTCAAGCTTGAATGAAAGCTATATTTGTCGTCCAGTAATTTTTTACGAGAATATTGACTATTACAGAGAAAAATTGTAACGAGTTGTCCTACATACTATACTTAAATATTAGGTGTATGGACCAGATTCACTTCGGCTATGACTTATAATAGGTCAAGCTTGAAAGAACGCTCTATTCGTCGTCAAAGCTATATTTGTCGTCTAAGATAATTTTCTGCTACGCAAGTATGAACACAGAGACTCGTTGAAGTCTTATTCCTACTGGTTTTTCAACGGAGTTTACCACAAAGATGATGCAGCAATGACAGTTTCGTAAGACGAAAGTCCTAAATCTGTATATGATACTACTTCCAAGTCTATATCATACTGCTAAGTCAAAATGATTTCACAACTTCTAACAAGAGCTCTTCAAGATAATAACATTCCTAATATGCTGTTGTGGAACATTTATCCGGCAAATGAAATTTCGGGGAATATCAGAACTTTTGCAATGAACTTGTCAGAGGATTATCTCGAAAATCTTCGACAAGCATGAAAGGATAGAACACAGTCTATGGAAGCAACAAAATCATCTTCAGTCTAACCTTCTTTATTTATCATTATACCATTATAAACAGTTGGGAGAAGGGGGAAAGAAGTTACAAATTGCATTGTTGAACGACAAAAGGGATGCCAACTTGCTACCTAGTTAAATAACAAAACGGCTAAACACTACGCTGTGATCTGTACAAAAGCAAGGGTGGACAAATATCTTTTACCTGCAAACAGTAGCCTTTTGTCCCAAAATTGCAAACATCCTCACACATGTTTCACCACGTACCGAAGCTGGAGCCAACATGTTCCTGGGTTATAATGCGAAGACGATCTTCCATAATAGCCATAGATGGATAAGGTGCGAAACACAGCTGATAGAAGCATGTGTGAGAAGAAGGGAGGCGATTATAGGACTCTGAAGCCTTGTGGATGAACAGTGGAGAAGCCAAACCACCAAAACCCTCCACTGGTAGGTATTTCACCGAAGTCCAGAAAAAGAGAAGGACCTTCCTCTGATCTGCTGACATTTGTCCGACAATCTGCGAGATTATTAAGATACAAATGGTCAAATTAAGGACATCTACGAATGAACTTAACCAATAGCATCTAATAATCAATTTTGCCCTGCCCTTTAACCTTATTAGACAGATAGCAACACAGTCAAGTACATGGCTGATTTCTGCCCGGCAACCGCAGGGGCTCAACAGGAATTCAGACTATTGGGGCAAAAACCAACGGAAGGGACAAATTGAAATTGTAAAATAAAAAGTACAGAAAATTTTAAATAAATCCAAAATCTCGGGGGCAATTAAAAAACTCTGATAATACTTGGGCACAAGTACAGTTTTCTATGTGGGGTCCCCACAAGGCTCTGCCCATGCTGCCGCAACCATATCAAGGCGGTTCTCTAAACTATAAATAAATAAATAAATAAATAAAAAGGGGAAAAAAAAACATCATATGAGGTCAGTTAAACCCAAGATACGCAATTAACTCAATGATATACAACTCATTATCACAGAAAACCCACAATTACATCGAACCTGAACAGAGAAAATGAAGCCATTTGCAAGGATATAATGTTGTATCTCGTGGCCTGTGGGTTTCGAGGTCTATTTATTGATAAGTGAAGGGCCTACAAACGGTCTGCATGTTTCAGAGTGGCCGAGATGCAACCTTTTTCCTTCATGTTTAATTACATTAAATTGCAATCTTGAAGCTCTAAAGATGACGAAAGAAAATCATCAATTTTACTATAATGAGCAATATTCAGCTAAATTGAATTTTACAATGTGAAACAAGATTGCAAGAAGTTCGTTTAAAAGAGTCAAAAAAGAGAAGTGAGACAGAAGGATGCCGCGCAGGCAGAAGTAATGGAGGATATATGCATAATAAACCAACACAATGATTAGCTAATACTATACAGCGCAAAAAGATAAAATGATTTAAAACTTAAAACATAGTATTGCCCATGACGTACCTTCCAAAACCAGAGTATCTGTGGATCAGTTTCTTTGTATCCCCTGTATTCCGTGTGCGCCTTCCAGTCCTCAACAGAAATAGCATTCTCACTCCCATGCAGCATCCAATCAAGATCTTCGAGCTCTAAACTTTGGAAAAAGCACTTCTGGAGCTTCGAGTCACAAAGAATATCTGAGAACCCTTGCGCAAACCATGCAACCTGTTCAGTGATAGAGGTGACGAAACGGTGTTCAATCAAATATTCAACGTACGCCTCCCTATTCCTACTATTCACAACAATGTTTTTCCCGCCTGGGCAAAGTTCCACAATTCTCCTTGATCCTAACTCTTCGACATCTCGCACAAATGTTAGACCTAGAGCATCTGAGTCAACCATCTCAGCATCCATCTCCAAAATTTTCTTGCAACTGCTGTACAAGCATGGATCTGCATCATGAATATCTTCCAAAGAAACATTCTTTCCAGCCAATTGCAAGAAAAACACACGATCAAAGACGATGCCAACTTGCACCTTATGCATCAAAGCTAAGGCAATCACCCTGCCAGAGAACTTAAAATATTTAAGGTGTAATGGATCCACCTTGGAAGCTGCAAACAAATACAATCCATAGAACGCGTTACTAGTCTTGCATTAAACAAATCCTAATCATCAACATTGAATGTGCACAAAAATTCATAGTCAATACAGGATATATATAAGCACTTTTCAGCTATGGTTGCTAGAAATGTTACGGTTCAAAAACATTGAAGAGGAGAGAGCACGGGGGGGGGGGGGGGGGGGGGGGTGGGGTGTGGGGGGAGGGGCACAGTGTTGGGGGAGAAGACTGAAAAATGCATCCAGAAAGTAGTCATAGTGCCTGGATAGATTAGCGACAATGTCCTCGCTACATAATTGGATATAAATAAGCTTATCAAGGGTTTGTGAAGGAAAAGGAGCTCTGACTAGGAGATTGTTAGCAAACATCTGAGATTGTGTGTGATCCATCAGTAGGGCTGTCCATCGGTCGGATTTGGTCGGATTCGGGTAGGGTTGGACCCGACCCGACTTTTGTCGGATTCCCCAAAACCCCATCCGAGACCGACCGGCCACTTGTCAGATTCCCGACCGACTGCAGAAACGGATTGGGCGGTCGGGTTGGCGGGTTGTAGATCTACAAACCCTTTTTCTGAAAGTGAAAATCAAATTTATGGAGAGAGAAGGAAAATCCAGTAACATCATATACAGATCGATCGATAACAGTAGTTACAGTACACCAAATCGATTTACACTAACAGTACACCAAATCTACAAATCGATTAACTTCTTCTAGACTTCACTGTCATTGTCGGAGAGAGTGAAGGAAAATCGTCTTACAAGTCCAAGATTCCCACTGCCGGAGAGTCAAGGTCTTGCCCGCCACCGTCCACGACTCTCACAGTCGATAGCCGGAGTTACGACACAGTCGAGACCCACGGCCACGGCTCTGGCCCCTGAGAGAGAGAGAGAGAGAGAGAGAGGTGAGTGATTGAGAAAATGGGGGAGGAGGAGGTGTGAGGATTGAGGAGTGGATGGCTGGAGTGGACTGGATTTTTGAACGCCACATAGTTCGGTTTTTTTTCCTATTCATATGCAAACATCAGTCGGTCAGGTTGGGTCCAAAATTATTGGGTACACCCGACAGACGACGGAAAAAATTTCAGCCCCGAAACTGACCACTATACATGATCAGAACCTCCCGTCACCGCCATTTTGCGGTCATGTCGGTGGTCGGGTCGGGTCGGGCCCATGGACAGCCCTATCTATCAGCGTGGAAGTTGCCATTCATTTGTTCAACTACAAGAGAGGACAGAAAGGAAAACCAAAGAAAAAAAGTAAGATATATGAGACAAAATAAAGAGAAAACAATGATACAAAACATCTCAACCGAAAAAACTGCAAGTACACCAACTTCCATTTTCCAAAATTCCTCCCTGGCCTCCACCCCTTTTGAATTTAGATAGTTTCAGATGAAAGTCTACGTAGGCGAAAAACTTATACACCTAGGTTTCCTTCAATCACCTTCTGTTTTCCCACATGGAAAAGCTATCAAAAAAGTTCCTCCTTTCCTCATCTTTTCTCTTCCCTAACACAAACGAGCCATTAGTTCTCATTGCAAGTATTAGAACAGGGAAGCAATGTGGAATTGAGAGCAAGCTACCCAGTTTCAGGTGTGATCGGATGGTTGAAGTTGAATTAGGTAATTCCATGGTGGGAGTTTTAGAATTACAATCAGGTATTTAAACTAAAATCAGCTAACAAGGGATAGCTGCTTATTTCAGAAGTAACAAAGCCAACTTAACTCAACCAATTTTTTCTGTCATCAGCCCAACAGGTGTATTTGGAAAAGAATGTTGAACATTGCAGAGATTAGTCAAGGAGTATGGCCAGAGTAAGGCAGGCTTTTATATTATATTCCAACCCCTCCAGAAACCTCTTACATGAGATAAGGAAAACTCCCTATCCCCGAGGCTGGGAGAAGCTAGACTCATCGGTGATGTTGATGACGACTTGCCCCAGAAAAAAGAAGTATCAAAGTGAATAACTATTAGCAAATCAACGACTAAATTAACCTACCCAACCACGTCCACATCTTACCTTAACGTAAGCACTACAATTCCCAATGTTGAATATCTTCGTGGGTGATGCCATTATATTGCTTAGTGTAATGCTACTGGTACAGCAGCTGCTGTACAGCAGCTGCGTACAAATCACTTTTGCGCCCGTCTCGGGTCCCGCAAAGATGATCAGGGCCGCTCATTTTGTTCAAAATATTTCGTTTAAGGTCCCTGTTAAAAATCAACTCAATCCGATATCAGAAAGAGTGTTTACGAATCATCCAACTTTGCTTCAAAATTTAGCCTAAGTTTTGAAGCAAAGTTGGATGATTCGTAAACGCCCTTCCCGATATTGGATTGAGTTGATTTTTTACAGGGACCTTAAACGAAGTATTTTGAATAAAATGAGCGGCTCCGATCATCTTTGCGGGACCCGAGACGGGCGCAAAAGTGATCTGTACGCAGCTGCTGTACCAGTAGCATCTCTCTATTGCTTATTGTCATTTCATCTATGTCTAACATCTTCTGAGAAAAAATAGTTCATTATGGATTTCAAGGGTCACTTTGCCCTAAACCCTTCGAAGTCAGAAGAATCCAAAAGGCAGACCATTTGCCAAAACCAGTAGCCTGTCTGGGGATATATGAAACAGAAACCACTGCCACCATGACGCCTTACAATAATCCCACCAGATAATACAAAGTTCTCACTCAGTTCCAAAAAGCTCACACTGTCTCAAAAGTCGTGCAATTTTCGGATAAAAAAAATAAAGTGCTTCCAGGCATAATTTTTTTAATCCCTATGCACCAAATTAAAGTTCTCCGAGTGTAACAAAGTTTTAAAAATTATGCATAGAAGTATTTTATTTTTAAATCCCAAAATTGCACGGTTTTTCATAGGGGTCCAGCAATTTCGAACGGAGGGAGCCAGAATCCATTTACTTATATCCGATCCTATAATGTGAACCAGCTACTCCATTCATTGACAGGTTGAACTCAGAAAATCTGACCAGCTCTGATCACAGACCAGATCGGAGAACCATATATACTACCTCCTCTGGTTTTAAATGATTTTTTCCTGGATATTCTTCCTCAAACAGTCGAGTGTGTATTTTAATATAAAAAGGATGAAGAGAACAAACATTAAATACTCCTTGCCTCTCTAGTTTCCCTCGGGAATATACTCCTCTTTGCTCTCTCTCGTTTCTCTTTCTTGAACATCAGCTACATCTTAAAGGTCTACTTCCTCACTGTTTTCCTCCTCTCTTCTTTCTCGTAATTTTTTCCTTGCAAAAATTACACTACACTAAACCATAAGATTGATCCTCCTATAATTCATCTAAGGTAAGGCGCCATTTGATGAAGAATCAAAATTTAGGATAGTGGTTCAGGAAACCCAGCTTGTTAGAGCAAAGAACTGAAAATCCTTATGGAATACATGAACAAAAGGTCTAGTCATTTCTACATTCTTAGCAGACAGAAAAGGGGTCCAAGGACGAGGTTCAAAGCTCCAGTTAATAAGTATAAAACTCATTGAAGTATCAAGAAGGCACTTGGGTTTAAGAGATAAGCTGAAAAATCATATGTACTTGGCAAATAAGATTTTCAAACCACTTGGATATGGGAAACACCTCATCTCTGCCTTGCTCCCTGACTTTCCTTCTTCACTAGTGGCAATAATAACCACCTGAAGGAATATACGCTAACAGACGTATCACATTCACCAATTCCTTGCTTTTTATACCACACAATTCTAGAATGCCTCACTTCTTCCCCATCGTTGACTACGAGCTGCAATTCATTATTAACATCCAATCAGGAAATACATGATCTAGTGACTAAGTCCTTGCTTTATGTTGAAAGTTAATTTTGTGATTAACCTCAGCTATATTGAAAGGCTTAGATATGCTATCATAATTCCAAGTTTTTAACTTGTACTTTGAAACTTAATAATGCCAAACATCATATGATTTATGCTTTCCTAATCTTCCACAACCCACAAGATATCAACAGAACACAGGACTCCATCAGACCTGAAAAACCTTTCAACAGAAAAGATCCTTCGCAAGTAAAGGAGTAATAAAACAAACTAATAAAGTTTAGAGAAAGAATGCTGGAAAAACAATTATAACATACCAGGATTGGGAAAAAATCTTCTACGATCATTCGGGCAAGCTAGAAAAAGGGCATTCTGGGGATTGAAAATTGCTTGGCATACCAAGCAAAACCACTCTCGCAACACACCGGGCCCTGTAGCTTCCTCATTTTTGAATTCCATAAACAACCCCGCACGCAACGTCTCAGGACCTGCGTGTAAAAAGTACTCAAATGATTCTGCCAAAATTTGTGACCTGTCAATAAGCATCTCATGAATCTCCTCATAGTCCTCCTTCGCTTCAGGGAGCATCATCATTGCAAAATGCCTCCTACATTCAAAATCTGTCACGCCCTTGTGCTCGAGAAGCCATCTCTGATCATTACTCCGCGTAGCATATTTGATAATAAGATGACATACTGCAACCTTTCTGCGCTTCAATATCCTCCCAAATTTGTCTTGAGCTCCACAATAAAGTCTTGAGAGACTATTCATATCCTTCAAAATAGTAAGATAGTGGGCACAGCCTAGAGGAAGGTGTTCACCTTCACTTTTCTCCTTCACAGCCAAGCACTCCTCCAATTTCTCAAGGGATTGTTCCAAACTTCCCACTAAGGCATCAAACACAACATGAAGAGACTTAATCTCCGTAGCATAACAAGATAACTTATAATCACCCTCGCGCATTGGCAACGGGATTGAACCCATCGAACCACGATGTTCAACGATTGCCGTGCACAGGGGGACCAAGAAAGCCGTCAAGTCACTAACATCGCTCGAAGATGGCCCCGGGCTCGCAGGCGACGTCATGCTTGTCTCCAAATCGGTGCACAACCTAGCCATAAGATCTATAACAAACAGGTGAACGTCTTGAAAAGAAATCAACGCCTTACTACTGTCACCACAAACATTATGCTTCGACCCATTCATAACGCGAACGCAATCCATCATCGACGCGAGACTACTTCTACAGAAGCAATACAAAGGGTCGCGACGACTACTACCACCTCTATTCATCAACTTACAAAACTCTAAAATGATGGGCACGCAGAGGAATCGCAAACACTTAGGCAGCGTGTTCAAGCCCCAACTAACAAACCTCCTAATCGATTCGTCCCCGCGTTCCTTGTTACCTTTATACGGCGACATATATAGCATGACTAAAGCAGCAGGGGCACACGACGTCGAAAACACCTGAAGGTGCCCCGCGGTGGGGACCTCCGCAATCAACTTACTATTATTATCACTAGTGATCTCGCTTAAAAACTCTTTTACCTTATTGGACAACACCTTGGTCGATACCATGTTGCAGTCTTTTTCTTCGCCCTTGCAAAGGCGGAGAATCAGCTTAATCAGCTCGTCGACCAACCGCCAGGCCTTGGGGTAAAGCGTGCTCCGCATCCGGCCCACCAAAACCAGCCCGGCGTCGTTCCGGACCGAGCACTCGGCCAGGGTCTGCTCCGTCTGCAGCTGTTTCCCCTCATAGATCAGCCGTTGTTCGTCCACGGGTATCTTCGTGATCTCGCGGATCATCTCGTGGACCGACTCGATCGTGTCGAAGGAGTTTGCTTTGAGGACTAGGGTTTTGCTGCGTCCGGACGAGGACGGCATCGTTCTGACGAAGAATTGAAGCTGCTTGGGGGGAGGATTAATCTGGTGTAAACGACTTAGTGAAGAAGAAGAAGAAGAAGAGGACGGGGCCCACTGGGAAGAAGATTGTTGTTGGTGGTGCTGCTGGTGGTTGGGGTGGTGAGGGGGAGGGATGGGATTGGTTGGGAGGGAATTGACGGCAGGGATGGGGTCGTTGTCTTTTCTCATCCTGACTGAGACTAGGTCGGATTCGTCGTCGGTGGGGCCATAGTCGTCCAGCTTGCGCTTCGAGGAGGGGCGATCGAGGCGTGGATGAGTGTAATCGAGAGACATTGAAGGGGCCTAGGCCAGTGGTTTGGGCTGGGGCTGTTTACGGTAGGGGTGAGTCCATTGAATTGGAAACCCTAGCTTGGCGAAGAAGACGAAGCAGAGCGAGCGAGCGAGCGCGAGAGAGAGAGAGAGAGTAATGAGAATTGAGAACGGAAATCACGTTATGGAGAGGAGAGAGAAAGAGAGAGAGTCAGGGGGAGGGATCAGACCAAGGACCCGCAGACATTTTACGCGACCTCGAATTACTGATGTACACGAGATTTTATGGGAATTTAGAAGTATCGCTCCCGGGGTTTTTTGATAAATGCAAATTGACACCCCCATATGTAGTTTTTTTTTTTGTTGTTGAAACAGAACCCCATATGTAGTGTTGCAAATAAACCGAGCTGTTTTAGGAATAGCTAGTGGCTCGACTCTGTAGATAAATACAAGAGTTTGAGCCACATTTGAAGATCAAACAAGTCGGACCCAATGAAAATTTGTCTCGACTCCTGTAGTGTAATGGGTCGAGAGACAAGAATAGATAACTATCTGAAATTTGGATCATAGAGGGAGAGGGTTTAGGAAGATGTGGAGGATGGAGGGTTTACCAGGAGGCAAAGGAGGGAGAACAAAGATTTGGTAAAGATTTGTGTTTGGAAGATTGTTATTCTACATTTTGATATTTTAATGTTGCCTTTTCCTTGTTCGCCTTTAATTCACAAATTGAATATTGAGGTATCAAAAAATGTTGTGTCACTTTGATTTGAATTTTTATGAAAGAGGTAAGTTGTGCAATAATGTTAATTGACATATTATGTAATGTTATTGGTTGGTCTTTGACCATGGCCTCATTACGCTCTAAGTCCCTTCAATTTATGTAATTAGGGTTGAGATTCTGCGTAGTCATTACATGATTTTTTACTTAATTTGGACAACATAGTTTATAGTATTTACGTTCGTGAAAATTCGAATTTGGTAAGAATGCAGTAAAAATTAAAAGAGTGTGACCAGATACGTTACAAGTTATTTAATGATCAATTATGAGATATTGGGTTTGGTGCATCTTGTTACGTAGAAGTATTATTTTATACGTGGGACTCATGTGCGAGATTTCTTATTCGTGTGGACCAATTTAATTGACATCCTGCTCATATATGGATTACAGTCCTTTATGACTTATTATACGACTTGTGTAAAGATTATAAGTACAAGGGGTTGGGCTCTACTCCCACTCAATGATTTTGCAGTCTCCCCATTGGATTTGGCAACCTTAAGGCGCTAACAAGAGAGTAGAAGGCCTCCACCCGCAGTTCATATGTTTGAATTTTTTTTTTGTCACGATCATGAATTCATGTACGAGTCTGACCTACAATTGAAATAATCTATGAAATTATTACTGTCATGATGTCCTGAACAAGGGAAAATGACGGCCCATGACGTGTTTTGATAATTAATACTCGTCAATGATATGCTAAGAACATTTATTAATGCTAAAAATGTCTTTGACGGATATTAATTATCAAAACACATCCTTAACCTCTATTTTCCCCCTGAACAACTGATCACATTCTAGTAGACTCACTCTATTTTGACATGTATAATCTCTCTTCTCTTTTCTTTTTGGTAATTGTGTATAACCCCTTTTGTGGCATGAAAAATCCTATATCAAAACTAGGCAATAGAATTAAAAGGAGGGTTGGAGTTAAATCTGCCGCCTGGGTAAAAGAAGGGAAAAGAAGGTGCCTACAGCAAGCGCGACTTTTTGTATTATATGTTATGTGGTTGCCTTCTTAGAATTCTCCACATCAGAAATTTTAACTAACTATTTTTTATTAAAGAATTTTGTATCAGTGGAATAAAAGTACCTTGAGACTTTGACCCTAGACTGATTGGAGGGCCAGGCCTAGAACCATCCACAAACATGATCTAGTATTCACATCTTCGTACAACACCTTTAGGCTCCGTTCCAGAACACCTTCTTAAAAAATAAGTACATATTTCGTATTTTCAAACTTAAAAATAATGTAAATGAAAAATAAATTTTTGATTTTTTTTGCACCGTATAAAAGATCTCGATGAGATTTATCAAACAAGATCCATATTGGTAGAAAAATTATTTGTGTAAACATATTATTTTTGAGTTTGAAATTATTTTCTTAAAAAATAAGTACTTATATTGAGTACTGAAACGGAGCCTTAATATTCCAATTTCCAACTATCTGTTTGTTTTTTAAAATCCCCAACGGTTTGTTTAAGACCCGCCAATCTGACCCAACACCAACCCTCAGAGCATCTCCATTTGAAATTTAAAATGTGTGTCAAGGATGTTTATATATACACACACGCTCTACAGTAACAAAAGTGTCTGGGTAGTGTTCGGTTGCCATTTTTATTTTTAATCGTTATTCTATTTTTTTCTCCAATCATTATCCAATTTCTTCAATTATTACTTTCTCATCTCTTTCTGTCTCTCTCCAATCATTACCCCTCTCCTCAATTATTACTCTATTTCTCTCTTCACCGATTACCAAAACTAAACTAAACTAAACTCACAACCAAACAAAGCCAAATTTCGCTCTTCTTGGATAATTAATAAAAAATAAATAAAAGAATAGAACCCAGTTTTGAGTATTTGTGCTTTGACCCTATCACAATCCCATCTTATTGCTTAACATTCTATCTCTTCCTTACCAAAAAAAAAAAAAAAAGAGGTTCTCTCTCTTCCGCCCCTGGAAGGCTTTTCAAGGAGCCTATCCCCCACTGTTAGCCTTCCCCACAATATGAGCCCATATATGTGTGGGTTCACCCATGCAAAAGAAGCATTACAAATAATCATTGCATTAAAAAATTTCTCACGTCGACTTAACGATTAAAAAATGCTCTCCCCTCCGTTTAGTCTTCGGAAATGTTGTATGAGAAATATTTTCTCAAGAAAGGTAAAGTGAAGCAAATTAAAGGACACAAAAATTAATTTTCTGTGTGTGTTCTCTTCATAGATATAATCTTGTAAAAAAATTGTACTGTTTTGCGAGAATCTTTCGTACTTCCGATATACTCCGTATGTATAATCCCTCCTCTCACATAAAATATGAGTTTAGCATGAGCCTCACATGCTATATGAGAGGAAGGAATATACAACGAGAGTATCGAATAATTTTCCGAAGGTAGCGGCTTCACAATTTTCTGGGTAACCAAACGGTTAAAATCGTAATTTCAGTCTTCTGACTCTTATCGTTACCGGTACCACCGTAATTCCCACAACAAACAAGCCCATTTCCTGACACGAATCTCCTCCGCCTATAAATTCAAACCGACAGTCTTCCGACCTTCACCAAAAAACGCCTCACACAATCCAATCCTAACTATGACTCTCAAATCTCAATCTCTCATCCTCCTCCTCTCTCTCCTCTCTCCCTTCCTCCTCTCCGCCGCCGCGCTTGGCGGCAACCAGGCGTCTACGCCCCTGGGCGGTTGGCAGCCGATCGAGAACGTTTCGGCGCCTGAGGTGATAGAGACAGCGCAGTTTGCCGTCGCCGAGCACAACAAGAAGGCCGACTCGACGTTGAAGTTCCGCAGCGTGGTTCGGGGCGAGTACCAGGTGGTTGCCGGCATGAATTACCGGCTAATCATCGCCGCTAAAGACGGCGGCGTCGCTGGAAAGTACGAGGCGGTTGTTTACGTAAGGCCTTGGGAGCATTATAAGAGCCTCACGTCGTTCACAAAGGTCTAGGACTGGGAATGTGACCGCGGTGGATTTGGTAACGTGCGGTGTAATGTAAACATCAGTTTCATGGTAAATGGAAGGGAAAATATTTCGAGTATGATTTTCTTGTTCCGTTCTCAGGCGCGTTTTCGCTGACCAAAAATTGTTGTATTAATTTTGTCTTTATTTTAAAAAAAAATCGTCCATTAATTTCGCTCCAAATTTTTATATATCGTTGGAATCGAAAAAGAAAAAATTATAATTTTTACACAAATACTTTTTCAATTTCTTTTGAATATTTTATAAATACTTGTGTAAAAGTTATAATTTTGAGTTTTTTTCTTTTTTATCCCCCAAACTATGCACTTTTTTTTTACTTTAGTCTCGAAATTATCAATTTGACGATTTTATCTCCTCAACTAATATACCATTACCTACTTAATCCAATAGATAATGGAAGTTAAAAATTTGGATGGAAAATGTCATATAAGATCTGTTTGGGACTCTATGGAGCAGATACTTAATTATGAGATCCTTAGAGATAAAAATTAATTATGACCCTCTAAGATAAAATGATTAGAAAAATAAGATTTTCGCACCAGTTTCAAAAGATTAAAAATTAGAGCACTTAATTTTTTAACCATATTTTTTAGTATATAAACTTTCTTAAAAAATTAAGTGCTCGAATTTTTAATCTGTTTGGATCGGTGCGAAGATTTTATTTTCTGATCATATTATTCTAAAGAATCATAATTAATTTTTATCTCTAGGGCTATCATAATTAAAAATTTATTTTTTATTTGGGACCCTTTAGAGTAGATACTTAATTATGAGAGCTCTACAAATAAAAATTAAGATCTTCACACCGGTTTACACGGATTGAAAATTAAAGCACTAAATTTTTAACCATATTTTTAATATAAAACACTCTAAATTCTATATAAAGAACTCAGTCTTTTAAAAAAAATATATGTGTGTCCAATTTTCAATCTGTTTGAATCGATGCGAAGATCTTGTTTTTTATTTTATTTTATCCTAAATGGTCATAATTAATTTTTATTTCTAAGGCTCTTATAATCAAGTATCTGCTCTATAGGGTCCCAAACAGGTCTTACATGACATTTGAGTCCAAATTCCTAACTTCCGTTATTTATTGGACTAAGTAGGTAATGGTATGACAGTTGATGGAATGAAATCATCAAATTGATAGTTTAGAGACTAAGTAGAAAAAATATGCATAGTTTAGCCGGTAAAAAGAAAAAAAAAACTCCATAATTTTTTATGTTTTAGTTTCTCACGAACCAAAAACACATAAGAGTTAGGCGCAAAACTAACAAAGGCTATAAAAATTGGATGAGGACAAAAAATTGTAATCCACAACTTGTCGCGGTTTGCAAAAAAGACTTTAGTTACTCGTATTTTAGACGTATGTTATGCATTTTTTTTTTTCGTATTTACGCAAGAGTTGTACTTGAAAGTTAAGTTTAAAGTGCACGGCAACGGTTTTTTTTTTTGGTGTTAAGTACTATACGGTAACGTTTTCGTATGTATTGTGTTTGTTTGAACACTTGCACAGGCAAAATATCTTGTAAAAAAAAAAAAAGTTTTCAGGATTGTAAAGATTGCAACAATTATCTGAAGTTTAATGCATTTCAAATTCCTATCTAACGGTATTCGATCAATTTGATTTTCGACGAGTTCTAAAAAGCGTAATTTTGACTATTGTTGTGGATTCCAAAAAGACCCACAAATGACCCAAATTGGAGGCAAGGAAACTAGACAAGAGCTGCCTCCAAATTGTAGAGTGAATCGGGACTTCGTGGGAGTGTGACCCCAGGATCCCACACCTACTCAATCACGGGACGCTATAAAGGAGTTCCCTCAGTCGTACGGGACGACTCCTTCGTTCAATCACTTTAGCTTTTATTACTGTACCCAATTTCTTTCTCCTCCTCCTGTTTGTCTTGAGACTCTTAACTATATATTGATCATATTTCTCTGTCTGTTTTCTTCCGATCCAGGGACGCTACCAAGCATCCCTTGCCAAGCACACTGCCAAGCAGCAAACGGCAGTGTTTGATCATGCAAAAGGGATGTTGGGACTGCAACTGTGTGTTGGTTTTATTGCTAGTTTGGTTTGCCTCAACACATTATACTTATTTTTTATTTTTATGAGGCTCATTATAGGTCCTACAAATATGATTCAAACAACAACTTATTCTTAAATAATTTTTTATAGGTTCTTGAAAAAAAATTAACTCAATTCAATATCAGTTAGGGCTGTTTCAGAATTTACAGAGAGTTTCAGAATTCGTAGGGCCTCATATGAAAGCCCTAGAGCCAAAAACTAATTATGACTTTTTAGAATAATATGATCAGAAAAATAAGATCTTCACACTGGTTTAAACGAATTAAAAATTAGAGCACTAAATTTTTTCACCATATTTTTTTAATATATAACAGTCTAAAAAATTGGAGCACTAAATTTTTTGACCATATTTTTTACACTGTTATATATTAAAAAATATGGTGAACAAATTTAGTACTCTAATTTTCAATTCGTTTAAACCGGTGCGAATATCTTATTTTTCTAATCATATTATTCTGAAAGGTCATAATTAATTTTTGATTCTAACGCTTTTATAGGGCACCTTACGAATTCTTAATCTCCCTAGGAATTCTAAAACAACCTTTACAGATATCGGATTGAGCTATTTTTTCAGGAACCCATGGGAAATATTTTAAGAATAACTAGTGGTTTGAATCATTTTTTTAGAATTCGTAATGAGGCCCACAAAATAAATCACATTTGTTATGGAATGCCAACCAAATCAATGAGGAATTAAAACCAACACAGCAGCCCTTTTTTAGGTCCAAAAATGGTGCTATTTTTCCCACTCAAAACGACATAGTTTTGCATAGTATTGACGACGCCCCTTTTTTGGTCAAAACGGCGTCGTTTTGAGGTGCTTGGTAGGGTGTGCATGATAGTGTCTCCGGATCCGCGTTATTCCTCTTTAGTTTACACTTGGATTTTGTTTTGATAATGATGATAGGAGTGGTTACTAGTGGGGATGGATTATGGAGGGAGGAGTAATTATTCATTGGCTTGGCCCGTTATTTGATGCCCAAGACTTTTCTTATTACAAACAATATAGTTCACTTGTATTAATATAGACAAGGAAAAGGTACAACGAAAAAACATGCTCGTACAACTAAAAAAGAAAAAATAACGACAAAACAGAACAAAAGATACAACGGAGGCATCGGAATCCACGAGCGTGGAAAGGCCAAGGAATCTATCATGAAATCTGCAGAGGAAAGCCTGATCCCGCTGCGATAAAGCCGCATCTGGACCGAAAGATCGGAGCCGAATCAACTGCACAAGCTTTTACTGTCGAGGTTGGAGAGCTTGAAAAACCGTCGCAGGCGTGGCAGAATCACCACGTAGTATTTCTGTGGGCGGGGAAACCCTATAACATTCTAATCAGTTTAGTGATTTGGAGGTAGTGCCCTGTACATTGTAAAATGTTAAAACTTGCGAACATAGTTTTGAAATCCGCCAATTTTGTGGTTATGGCGAAAGTGGGATCGAGAATCACGTGTGGTGTGTCCCAAGCTAAAATACTTTTTTTTTTTTTTTGTCACATAGCAATAAGTGAGCAAATATACACAATTATTACATACCTACTCATACACGTGTGAGATCGGTGTCCAATTAAAGTTTGTTGACTAGCATGAGAATTGGGAACTTTTGTTTGGTTTAAAGTTTTGAGAAAAATAGTATAATTAGTGGTAATGAGTGAAAAGAAATAAATAGGGAATCAGCTTAATGAGAACCATGCAGAGAGTAAATTTTTTTTCTCGAAACTTGTAAAAGAACAACAATAATTAAGAATATTTGTAAAGGGCACTACAAGAAATAACAGTTTTTGCAACGGTTCATTACCGTCGGAAATGGAAAAATACCGTCGTGAAGAGGCTTTTGCAACGGCCGTGCGACGGGATTGGGCAGTGTCAGTAAGGGGGGTGGCAAATGGGTTTTCGCGTCAGGACTGTCCCGTTGCGAAGTATTAGCGACGGAAAATTGATCGTTTGCAACGGTAATTTAGCTGACGCAAATAAATTGCAAAAATCAAAATTTGATTGCCACTGTATGTAATACTGTGGCAAATATGATATTACCCGTCGCAAAAAAATTATCGTTCTTGCTACTACAGCAACTCCCGTCGCAAACGTGCAATTTTTTTTAACTGAATTTCATCCATAATATGAACGAGTTTCTGTAGCTCTAAAATTAACCATTCATTCAAGTTCATGTATTGCAAACCTAATCCTCTTCATTGTTGTATTCAAATCATCCATTCACATCCATATTCCAAACCAAGTTGAAAAAAATCATAATTCTCAAATTCCTAATAGCAACACAATTCATCATCTTGTATCGAAATCATCCATTCATCCATATTCAAAACCAAGTTGAACAAAACCATAATTCTCAAATTCCGAATAGCAATACAATCCAATATCATCCATCTGTTTCAACCACATAGACAAAAATACTAAAACACCTGGAGTGATTCGATCAGGCAATTGCCGATGATCTTTGATTTTGGTGATAATGATGGAATTAGTAATGGTTCAGATCAACCATTATTAAAATAGAATTGACTGATTAGGTTTAGAACTTATTCGTAGTGCACAATACAAGGACGCTTAATTATTGTGTAGAAAATCACGAGTATACGTGGTTGCTTCGATTCAATTTTAGCGTGTTTCTAACTTTTGTCATAGAATTCATAACTTTTCAGCAGTACGATTCGTAACATTTTCGTTATGATTCATAACATTTTGGTGTATTTCGTAACCTTTATACGATTCGTAACTTTTTAGTAATATGATTCGTAACATTTTCTCTAAGATTCATAACATTTTGGGGGTGCATATGATACACACCTAAATAAAAGGTGTGTATTGTAGTCTTTCCCATATATATATATATATATCCTAGGTTCTACCAAATTCTCTTGTTCATACTAGTGGCAAGTCGTTTGTACTACTTGCGCAAGGTTGTGTGTTCGGGCCTTGGACATAGCATTTTCTTTTTTAATGTTTTTTTTCTGAAACTAAATATATTAGTTAATATACAATATTAGTTTTTTGAAAACGAGATCTATTCTTTAAGCTATACTCTCACTTTTAGATTAGTGAGATTATAAAAAAATTTCATCTTAATTTTTTTTATATAACTGAAATTAAAAACTATAGTCCATAATATTTTATTACGCTTTTACAAAAATTGAGATATTCTTAATTTGTGGACTATGATCTGCCATAGGTTTTTTTTATTTGCTAAGCGTGGGGAGGGAAAAAACTCAGCGAAAACTAAAACTTTTTTTTTTCTTTTATATTTGCCACGGGGACCGACCCGTTGCTTTTACTTGTTTAGATTGCCATGGCTCCTTTTTACCGTGGCAAATGGATATTTTTTCACTACCAACAGGAATTTTAGCCCTAGCAAATATATTACCCAGTCAATTAAATTGACCTTCTGCAACCGTAAAACCATCGAAGCAAATGTTCTAGTTGCCAATAGCCTAGTTTCTTGTAGTGGGATATTTTGTTTTACTTTTGAAGCGTGAGAAACTTTATTGTTAGCAAAAAAAGTACAACTATATTATCACCACAAGATAAATAGCGCCGGCGACGAGCGAAGACCAGTAAAGGTCTAAGGAACAAAACACAAAGTACTGATCCGCAAAATACAAAAAACACGAAAACTATGCTATTGCCTAAAAATACGAGGGAGCCAACGACAAGCGAAGATCTCCAAAACAAAGCACAGTGCTACGAGACATGTCACCAATGACGGAACCAGGATTTTACCCTAACAGTGGCGAAATGTATACTAAAAAAAATCTAGTGGTGACGAAACTATATAAGTTGGGCATAAATTTTTTTTTTACATATAATAATTACATTTTCTAGAATTCTTATCGTGGCGGTCGCCATCACTAAACCCCTCTGATCCCATCCTTATGATGTCACGAGATTCAACTAGTTCATTGCTCATTTCACGGATTAATAGATGTGGGTGCGTATGTCTGAACAAGTGGGCTTGTTTTCTGGTTATTGGTTTTTCCCCCCTATAAACGTACACCACAAGCAAAATTAAGTAATAAATAGTAAAATATAATAATGATAGTAATATAATGGTCCGAAGGATGATAAAAAGTCCTCCTTGAAAAGAGGTTTGAACAATTAATGCGAAGTGTAATAGCGCCTTTTTATCATCCCAATATTACCCTCTCTCTTTTTTAAAATTGGGATTTTAAAAGTTATAGTTTTTTTTTTTTTTTTTTTTTTTTTCCACTTCGAAATTGGGAGATGCCAAAATTTTTTGATCCCACTCCTCTCTAAATTTGACACCACAAAAACCCTCGTCTCCACTTATGGTGTCCAACTTACTCTCGTGGTCGGGAAAAAAATAGTAACTCAAAAAATACTTTGTATACTCCAAATTAAAGAAAAGTCTCGGTAAGTTGGCTGATCACTTTAAAGGGAATGGGTGGAATAGTAGTACATGTTTGTTAGTTAGGGCACAAAGTTAATTCTATGAATACCAGTGAGAAAGAAAAGACAGAGATCAGAAAAGATTAGAGAAAAACACTGAGTATAATATAATAGGTCCTGAAGATCTACTTCGCTCTTGATAGTTCTTAGAGAAACTATCCTTCTCTGTATTTGTATCCGCTTCTTAATTTTATTTTGCGCTAGTTTTATAACACAAGTCACTTTTGGCATTTGGCACGTATTGCCTACTCTATTGCGGAGAAAATTGGTTGCTGTGTCTAATCTTTATGCTGCCAACTTGGACAAGTGGCTCCACACCAGATTTGACACCTTACAACATCTCATTGTAATAAGCAAATTTGTGTGAATAAACAAATTTAAGAACAATGCTAAAAAAACACCCATATATTGTAATAAACAAAGTTACAAGTCTTTTAACAAATAACCAAATTCCACCCATTCCATAACTAAACTGGACAACTTTTACTAATAACCAAATTCAAAACTCAATAACTCAAAAACATCCCACATTGAAATCGTCTCGAGACGAATAATTTGGTGTGGTCGGGTACGTGATTGTAACTTGTTTGCGATTGGACAGATGTGTATTGTGTATTGTGATTTTTTTTTGTTAGAGATGCAAAAATAACCAATGTGGAGGTAGAAATTATTAAGTTTTATTACGGATTAAATGAATAATCAAATGCTGACGTAACACATTTTAATTATTGATTTTGATTATTACTATTGCGGATGCTCTTAGCGGAAATGCTTTTTCATACACGTATCTCCAATAATCATAAAATACCTTGATATTATTGGCCGAATAAAAAAGCTTCAGTGGTCTCTAGAGTTATTTGCTAGCGGTAGAATTCGAACCGGTGCACTCGAAAAGGGCATGCACATTAATTGTTGTGATGCTCTAACTTGGCCAATTCAATGGGTTAATAAATGATGGTCTTTCACTTTAAAATGAATTTTAGCAATTCAGTTTCTTATAATTAATTGCACTTCAATAGTTGTCTTGCATGTGCAGCGATGTTTGGATTGATGTTTGAATTTTTTTTTTTAAAAATAGTAGGGGTAATAAGTGGAGAGAGATAGAGAGAGAAGTATTGGAAGTAGGAGGAATCTTGGAGGAATTTTTTGAAAAATTCTTTTTCAATTGCAAAGAGAACAAGGTATAAAGAATTGTGTTATGTATAATTTTAATTATTAAAAAAAATTGTATAACGCTTTTTTTTTGTAGAAATAGAATATCAGAATAATTTGCATGGATTTTTAACCTCTATGCATGCATAGATGGCAATAAAGCTATGGGTACATATGAGGTTTGCGGGGCCCACCTCGGGACCTACAAAAATAATTCGAACTGTCTATTATTTTAAAAATATTTTTTTATGAAGCCTTGTAAGAAATCAGCTCAACCCGATATCGGTAAGAATTTTTTTCTGAATTTGTGGGGACAAAACTACTTAACTGCTCAGTTTCGCTCCTATAAATTCAAAAAAAATCATTATCGATATCTGATTGAACTGGTTTTTTACAGGACTCCATTTAAAAATTATTTTAAAAATAATAGGCGATTCGAATCATCTTTGTGTGACCCGAGATGGACCCCAAAAAATCTCTACTTACATGGTATGTACATTATATATGTACACATAACAGTACTCGATAGATGGCGATGTCTCAGAAAGTCTGCTTGCACAGCAGAGGCTGCACAGCAGCCGTGCACAGACGGGTTTTGCGTCCGTCTCGGGTCTCGCAAAGATGATCACTTAAATTTTGAAGCAAAGTTAGATGATTCGTAAACACCCTTCCCGATATCGGATTGAGCTGATTTTTTACAGGGACCATAAACGAAGTATTTTGAACAAAATGAGCGGCTCCGATCATCTTTGCGAGACCCGAGACGGACGCAAAACCCGTCTGTGCACGGCTGCTGTGCAGCCTCTGCTGTGCAAGTAGCAGCGTTCGCGATGTCTAATGGGGTGTTTGCATGGCTACAGAGCCCCTAAAATTGCTTAATTGCATGGGGGCGGATATGGGTTCATTTGAGACTTCTCCTTCTGTGTTTGCTTTGTTTTTTTAATTGAAGTGTTATCGAGAAATGCCAAGGCCGGCTTTGACCCAAATTAGGAGGCACGGTGGTTTTAAGCCCCCACCAAATTTTTTTTCCTTTCAAAAATGGAGCCTCAGCCTGTCAGCCAGTTCCCGAAAAAAGCCATTGGGCTTTCCTTTGCTTTTATCTTTGTTCAGATTTTTTTTTTTTTTTGCGTTTGTTAATTTTGTGTCAAATTCTTATAAATTACCCATTTATCTTGACGAGAGAAATAAAAAACTATATAACTTTTATCAATCATTGATCGTCAAATGTCAGAACCCCCGCTTAAGCACGGTACTAGCTAGCTCTACATTAGGAGCATGGGGGCTTTATCTAAAGGAGGTATGGACCCCCATAGTACGGTACGATGCAACTGAAAAACGTAAGCTCTTATGTAGGTCCGGCGCCCTTTTTTAGTACTCCTTGAGCTAATTCCTCATTGTTTTTGCGCATTAAGCTCAGGAATACGTTTATTTGCTAATATGATATTGGCAACTCAATTTTTGCATTTTTGGATTCTCATTTTCTCATTTTGAGTGTTTGGCAACTCATTATGAGAATGGATTATGGGAGAATAGATTTTTGGTTTTTGAGTTTAGAAGCAAAAACCGAGAATCTGGGTTTGAGGAGTTTTTCACATTTTGGCTTTTCTCATTTTTGTCACAATTACCAAAATACCCACATTCCTCCATTCATTTTACCAATTTTGCCCCTCCCTCCTCTTATCCACTTTTTCCATCTGTTCACCACATCACCAGGTGGCAACGTGGATACCCAGAGAGAGAGAGAGAGAGAGAGAGAGAGAGAGAGAGAGAGAGAGAGAGAGAGAGAGAGAGAGAGAGAGAGAGAGAGAGAGAGAGAGAGAGAGAGAGAGAGAGAGCTTCAATAATATTGAATAATAAATTAAAAAAATAAAAAAAGCAAGTGGCATTGCACCTGTTATAAGAAAATAATAAAGACAAAGGGTAATATGATAAAAATGCAACCTACAATTCATTTTCAACCATCATCTATCAAATACTACTACAATTTTAAAATACATTCTGCACAAATCCCCCAAACACTCTACCATACCCAAAATACATTCTGGCCATAATCCAAAAAACCAAAAAGCTAAAAATAAAAAGCTAAAAAGTAGGCTTCCAAACACCCCCGAAGTCTATTCCCAGCTGTTCTGCCAGATTCTGTAAACCTGTGATATTTCATTAAACATCAATTTCCCTTCATAAGCTGTTTGTCTGCTTTACTATTTCGAAGTCAAGCCTACATACACCTCCTGTCCTTCTACCTCCTCCATGGTAGTCGAGTAAGTTACCTTCCTTTTTTTGGAAATATCTAGGAAAAAGCTCAAAAAGTCAAAGTTTCGCGTCAAGATGAACCAATAATTTACAAAAGTATGATGCAAAACTAACATCCATGAATTTGTTTTTGAATAAGAACAAAACAAATTCAAATTGGTTTTTTATTTTGGGAAAGTAAGCCTGAGTATGAATTATATTGATGTAATATTAGAAAATTTCAAAGAGAAACAAATCACATTTAGTGGTCTAGCAAATAGAAGTTTCATATAGGCTCCGTTCCAGAAACCTTTTAAAAAAATAAATAGCTTATTTCACATTTTCAAACTCAAAAATAATATAAATGAAAAATATTTTTTTAATTTTTTTTGCACCGTATAAAAGACCTTGATGAGATCTATCAAACAAGATCTATATTGGTAGAAAAATTATTTGCATAAATATATTATTTTTAAGCTTAAAATTGCCTTCTTAAAAAATAAGTTCTTATTTTGAGTTGCAAAACGGAGCCTAAGTACTTATTTGAATTTTTTTGAATTAGAGGTGATGTATTGTGTGATAAATGACCTATCTCGTAAACACAAAAAATAAGTACCTAAAGAATAAAAACCTTTAGCAGAACGGGTTAAAACACTCACACTCAAGTAGGAATCAACATGCTGTGCTTGAGTTTTTCTTTTATTTTTTTATTGTGCCATTCGATTGATTGAATTGATGAACTTGGGTCACTCAATTTAATGAATTCTAATAATTAACAAGATAACTTTTGTTTTTATTTATTTATATGAGATAACTTTTGTTGATTATGGTCCAAGTATATAAACTAGATTATTTTGAAAAAAGAAAAAAAGACACTAAGAGAAATTAATCAAAGAGATGATGCCAAAAAGTCAGTGAAAAGTTAGCCCGATGGGGTTCTTAGAATTGTAAGCATTGTGTGTTATTAGACTCATTACAGCTTTGCCATAAGTAAAATAGTTAGCGAAGAGATTGTGTGCACCTCAAACATACTTACATACATACCAAAATGTAAGATCGTAAGAAGAAGGAAATGAATTATTTAAACAAACTAACCTTTTATTAAAGAAGGCCAAAGCTAATACTATAGCGACATGAGGGGGAGAGAGCAATATAGAGGATTTTTTAGAGAGGGGGAAATCCAAAACTTACCTCCTAAACTAAAGACGCATCCCTTATATAGGGGATTCCAACTTGAAATGAAATTCAAACTACACTTAAATTCAGACCTAATGAAAGATAAAAGATGTGGGGTTCACTTCATGGGACCCATCGACACATGCCTTTGTTTTCTCGTCTGAACTTTAGTCGTTGAGATTGAGATTGGCTGCCGAAAGTTAATTTGGCCACCGAAAGTTAATTTGGATTTATCCGAACATTATTGCTAATAGCTATGCTTAGTGATTCACATTCATACTGTTAGGGTTTTTTAGGGATTATTTAGGGAACCCTGATTTTTCATCGAAAAGTCCAGATAAAGTGTTTCTAAGGACAATTATTTTCCATCTTTGTCTCTCTTTACACGTGTTTCGGACTTTTTGAGGCTTGGTCATTATTTTAGTTTCTGGATTCCGTTCATCAATATGAAAAATTGATCCAAAAAAATCGACACAAATCTGACAAATATTTTAAAAAAACAACCAAAAAGACATAGTGAGAAATTATCTAGGGTTTCTTATTGGCACAATAAGATTCAGAGTTATGTTTCTTGTTCTAGTAGTACGTAGTAGACTAGTTCATATTTCTGTTGAATACTTGGTATATCCTGGAAACTCATTAACCTATGCGTTTTTGGTATATATTTCAGTTGAATACTGGCCCTCTATTAATGTATTATTTCCATTATTATTAGCCCCTTTCATTTGACCTCTTTGATTGCTAGCCACGATATAAAACCGACGCAACACTCAACCATTAGAAGCTCGACTATAAAATCAATTCAGAAAATATTATCCAAAAACGCAAAACTCATACTCAGACCATTTTAATCAGGTTTCACAAACGATATCATACGTGACATTATTTTGGTGGAGAAGAACGAGGGAAAGGGGTCAAAAAGCTGCAAGTTGAGTTTTCCAGTCAGGGAAGTGCTAGGTACAAAGAAAATGTATCCGAAAATTACTCCGAAAAAGCAAATCAACGGTACAGATGCACTTCAAAGTGAATCAGTACCATTGATTTGGCCTTTCGGGATAATTTTTGGGTACGTTTTCTTTGCACTTAGCATTTCCCTTTCCAGTCATGGCTAGTTGGAAAATATTACAGTAGTTGTGTTTAATTAGATAAATAAAAGTTATACGATTAAAATATAATGATATGTGATTTATGTTCAGTGGAGCATAAACATGGTTCGATTGTGACATGGTATGATAATTGAATTTTTTTTAATTTGTAAAATAATATATTTCACTTGGTTGCTATAGAGAGTTGACATTATTTATGGTTAAAAGAAAGGAAGTACTCCAATTGATTTCGACGCTTCATATTTTTTTTTTTATAACCATACTCCAATATCAATAACAAAAAATTAGTCCAATATTATATAGAAGTTATAATAGCCTTAATGCTAAGGAGACCAACGGGTTCCCTACTAATAGGCATGCAGAGCTCACTCTGGATCCTGCACGGATGTTCTGAGTCGTTCAATAATTTTTTAAAAAAATTGAGTGGATTCGTGAAAAATCAGTTCAAGCTGATATGCATAAGTGTTTGATCCAATCTTCTATATTTTCATTCAGATTTCATGATTGAGCTGATTTTCACAGGCCCACTCAATATTTTTTAGAATTATTCAATGGCTCGAATTATCTGTACGAGACCCGAAAATGGGCCCTGCGTGCCCATCGGTAAGTCATCCTATCGTACCAATTAGGCCTGTGCAAAAAACCCGTCCACATGCCAACCTGACCCGAAGGGTTTCGAGCGGGGTCGAACATGTGGTTCGGATGGGCGCGGGTTCAATTTCTGTTAAAACTCATATTTCGATTCGGAGTTCGGGTTGATGTGTTTCTTATCCAACCCAACCAATTCACAAAGATTAATTCGGTTTTTGGTCAGACCTGACCAGACATAAAGAATTGCGCTCGCAGACAGTTCTTGCACCTGTTTGGTTTGGTTTGCAGGCCCAAAAGTATTGCTACCCCGACATGTCGGGCCGAACTCGGGTTTGTGGTCAAAGCTGACCAGTTCGACCTGTGCACACCCCTAGTACCAATAGCTAGAGCTGGGCAACAGACACGAGACACGACAACACGACACGAATCGGACACGAAGTTAGCGGGTTAGGGTTGAACATTTTTGACACGAAACACGAAAATGACACGACTCGAGAACACGAATTCTAAATGGGTCGGGTTAGGGTTGAACACGTGAGACACGAAATTGACACGACCAACACGGTTATGAATCTGTGTCACCCATTTTCACGAACATATATACATAATATATGGTATATTTGCAATTCTATATAGAGTTAGGCAACAGACACGATAACACGACACGAACCGGATACGAAGTTAACGGGTTAGGGTTGAGCATTTCTGACACGAAACACGAAAATGACACGACTCGAGAAACACGAATTCTAAATGGGTCGGGTTAGGGTTGGGCGATTTGTGACACGAACCCGACTGACACGACACGAACACGACCCGACACGATCTGTTACCCAGGTCTACCAATAGCAGGACTCTCATAATAGGGTCTGAACTGAAACAAAGGGGAGTAATTTCTGACATGATCAAATCCTAGGGTTTTGTATGTAATTGTCGCTAGATATACACAAATTCTACTCGATCAGAATCAGAGGCAGCCTAAAATCTCAAATCGAAGAGAGGTAATCTTCTCTCTCTCTCTCTCTCTCTCTCTCTCTCTCGCTCGTCTACCTATCTGTTTGCTGTTATTTGTATGTAATATAGATGCTTGAACATAGTGTATTAGGGTTTAGTCAATAAAAACTCCTCCTGGAGTACTCGGAGGTCCGATCCACACACCACGAGTGAATCCTTTTAACGTCGCTGCACGAGTAACATACATTTAGGGTTTTGCCCCAGGGCTTGCCCTAGACTGTGGTGTTTTACCAACAGTTGATTGCAATGCTAACCATTCGAAAAATGGAAATTATTTCCGCTCTTATTTCCATTTGAAATGGAACTTGTTTCAGCTTAATCATTGTTTGTTCGTGCGTTTTTACTGTGTTTACGCAGAAACGAGACTGATTTGCGTTTATTTGGTAGGCCTCCTAGGGTTTGTGACGTGTTGCGAAAGTGTTAAGGTTAAGTGAAGAGATCAATGGACCTCTTTCAGGCAATGGGTTGAATATCTCTCTGTTTGGAGATGCCGCATGGGCCCATATGTAAACATATTCAGCATGCCTAGAGAGTTCGAGATATAGTCTGTGTGTTTTGGATTGCATAGACCGATATACATACACAACTTAGGGTTTTGCCCTGGAAAACGGCCACTCTCAGTTTCATAGAAAGTATGATCGTTGGATTGAAATGCAAGCCAACAAGTGTATAAATAGGCTCTTCTATCTCTCTTTATGCTTGACAAGCCACCTGAATTCTACCCTTTTTGGTAGGCCTTCTAGGGTTTGTGGATGTGTTGCAAAAGTGGTAGGGCTGAGTGAAGAGATCAATGGACTGCTATCAGGCAGTGATTTGAATGTCTCTCCTTATGGAGATGCCAAGTATGTGTTCACTAGAGAGTTTGAGATATATCTGTGTGTTTTGGAGCGTGCAGACCAATATGTACCTGGCATTTAGGGTTTGGCACTAGACGACTGCTTTTAGGTACCTTATGTTTGGAAGACTGTAATAGAAAATTTGATAGCGTTGAAAATGTAAGCCAACAGGAGTGTACATATGCTCCTCTATCTGTTTCATGCTTGACTAGCCACCTGAATTTTCCTTTTTTTTTTTTTAGAGTATGCGGTGTGTGTGATTTCGACAGTGGAACTTGGTTTCATATGCCATTGCCTTCTTTCTTTCATCCTTTTGCTGTTTCTTCGTGTGCGCATGTGCGTGAATATAGTTGCACTTGTTTTTATTCTTTTGACTGGCTGCTGAGTAATGCTGTCCTTTTCAGATAATAGGTTAACTAAGCCCAAAGAAAAGCCTGAAATATCAGATTTTTTTTGTCAATCTGATCTGAAGACAAGGAAAAGCAGCTGTTTGGCAAGGAAAACTTTCCTGCATGACCTTTTGAAATTCTGCGATGTCCGGATTACTGAATGTATTGTCCTTCTGAAAGCCTTTTTTACATAAATGACATTGAGAATGTTAATCATATGGTTGTTAGATCGTTGGGTTCATTCTTGCATGAACGTATGGCATATCTTAGAGTAAAGTGAACTGTTTATAGCGGTTTTGACATCTTCTTATCTTTTTCTTCTGTCTACCTTTTCTAATGTAACTAAAATTTGATTTATTTTTGTGCATCTTCTTATTTAGTCTTTGAAATTGTGAGTCATCTTGGTTTGCTATGCATATACCCTTGTGTGGAATTGGGAATACTGTGTTGGCATGTACTTTCTTAGTATTTGTGTCAGTTTGTACTGAGGGTTTTGTGGGCATTGGAATATCTACTAGTTAGTGTCAAAGCGGGGACAATGTGCAAATATTACTAGGAAAAGGAACCTACTCTCATATGCAATCCTTCCTTTTTTTCCTGGAAGTTTTCAATTCTATGATACTTGTGGATAACACACGTGTCTGAGATTTTCTAGATTGATTTTGTTTAACATATATTGGATGGAGTAGTTTTTACCTTCTATAGGTTGTATCTGTTGTTTCTGGGATTGAAAGTAAGAGCAAGCACTCGCCAAATATTAATCATTGGGTCTCAGTGAAACTCACAACTCTCTTTTGACTGTACTATACTTTAGTTTTAAGTTGTAAGGGAAATTTAAAGAAATAACAAGGAACTGCTTTGGGTAGTACTCTGGTTTGCTAATAATGCACCATTTGGTGGTAAATTGCATCCTTTTTCGCAACATAGTTGTCCAAAAAGTGTAAATCGCTAGGTTGCAGTGTTTGTAGTGACACTAGTTTTGCCTATATTGGTGGAGCATCTGTGTATTCTAAATTTGTGGCATGTGAAGAGTTTTTAGTGAGGCATGGCAGGGATGAATGGACCTATTATGGTGTCTCATTGACCAGAGATGTGATTTTATTTATCTCCGGTTCATGTCCTACTCTTTTGGTTTAATGTGGAAGTTATAGAGCTTGGCCTTTTACTACATTAGTTTCTCACCAACAAGAATCGAAGGAAGGCTAGGTGTAAAATAAATCGACGTCTAACTTGTCACAACTTTTTTTTCCCCATGGTTTTTGTTGCTCTGATATATGGAGAAATCTCTAGCATGTCTAGTTAAAGGTTATGCTTCTTAATGCTGACAAGAAGATGAAGTCATTCACAAGGGGAACCAGCAAACATTTGGCGATAAACTGTATTGACGAGACTATAAGGATACGTTGGCAGCTGGGCCTTCCATCAATTCCTTTGCTTATGCTTAATTGAATATCCATACTCTGTTTTCTTATGGAGTTAATTCTCTTTTGTATGCCAATTATTTTTATTGCCCCCCCCCCCCTGGGTTTTGAGTTACGTGATGGGTAACTTATACCATGTGTGACACTGGTCAATGGTCGAAACCCCCGCTCTGTTGCTTGTTTACCTTTTTTTAAAAAAAAAAAAAAAATTCATGCAGTCATCTCTGAACGGAACGGCTTCAAATCATCCAGACAGTACTGGGCGGCCTTTTTCTTCATCTTTCTCTGCTCAGTCCGGTGCTGGCTCCCCTGTTTTCCATCACTCAGGTGAGTATTTTTTTTCTAGTACTGCTCCATCTATTCTAGATTTTGCCTAATAGAGAAATTCCCTTTGTAGGATCTATGCAAGGGCTGCATAATAACATTCATGGGAGCTTCAATGTTCCCAACTTGTCCAGCACACTTTCTTCCCGAAACTCTACAACAAATAACGTCCCGTCAAGTGCGGTTCAACAGCCCACTGGAAGCCTTTCTAGTGGACGTTTTGGACCAAATAATCTCCCTGTTGGCCTCTCTCAGGTATCTATGCAATAAGTATTTTTCACGATGACTGCAAGTAAGTTTTTCATTGGCCGCATATAGGTTATTTTCTTGTTTGAGCTCTGTCTGATTGTATACTGTTTTCTGTGGCAGATATCTCATGGAAGCAATCATGGTCATTCAGGTGTGACAAATAGAGGTGGAATGGGGGTTGTTGGGAGCCCTGGATTTAGTAGTAGCGCAAATGGTGTTGGTGGTTCTATTCCTGGAATTCTGTCAACCTCTGCAGCAATTGGTAATCGGAGTTCTGTTCCAGGTCTGGGAGTGTCCCAAATGTTGGGAAATGCAGGTCCTCGGATTACCAGTTCCATGGGAAACATAGTCGGTGGGGGAAACATTGGAAGGAGCATGAGCTCTGGTGGAGGATTATCTGTGCCTGGTCTTGCTTCTCGCCTAAATCTAGCTGCCAACAGTGGTTCGGGAAATTTAAGTGTGCAAGGTCCAAATAGACTAATGAGTGGTGTGCTTCAACAAGGTATATGACCTTGATTTGGTGACAAAATTGTTGTGGTTTAAGAGGATGTTGTTCTGTTGCTAACTTCTACCATTGTGATGCTGTGTGTCCTCTCCCTTACAAACTGTCTGGAAGTGTTTTGTTGGTAGTTCTTACTTTCGCATTTCTTCTCGAACAAGTATGTCTCGTAATATAACTTAGCCGTTAATCATGTGAAAAAAAGAATTTGATTGTTGTCTCTTGAATGTGCCATTGGGCATTGAATCAATTTACATTTACAGAGTGAAAATCTGCAAACGAATCGCTAAATATGGGATGGAATTGTTGATAGCTTCCATCTGCTTTTGATAGCAAATTATTGTAATTGTTCCTCATTAGTTGTGATTCCTTCTGCCTTCCACAAACCGCTGATCAAAAAAAAAAACCAAAAGGGTGGCCACAAACTTTGCATCTCTGTGCACTTCAATAAGTCACAAGCTTGGACCATGGTATTTACCTTTGTGGGATTTTTTGGATATCCCTTCTCTTCCTCCTGTTGCTCAAGTATTCTATCTTGTGGGTCGAAATTTACTCTCAACTGAATTTCCCTGCTGTTAAATACGGCTCACTGGTTCTTTGTGATTCTTGTTGGATGACGTTATTAGCTCCACAAGAAGCGTTATGGCTAGTTAGCTAGTTGATGCTTTTTCTGTAGTAAATAACACTGCCTGGATTCAGCTTCTCCACAGGTAATTTCCATGCTAGGAAATTCCTACCCAACTGCTGGTGGGCCACTATCTCAAAGCCATATTCAAGCAATGAATAATCTTAGTTCTATGGGAATGTTGAATGATGTAAATTCCAATGATGGTGCTCCCTTTGATATAAATGATTTTCCTCAGCTGACCAGCCGCCCCAATTCTGCTGGAGGGCCTCAAGGACAATTGGGTAAGTTAGGTGCTTATTTTTGCTTGGAATGGTTCTCTTAGGTTCTTACCCGTACGATTATATATTTATCAAGAGCAAATAATGTCAGGTTCGCTACGCAAGCAAGGTCTTGGTGTTAGTCCTATTGTCCAACAAAACCAAGAGTTCAGCATCCAAAACGAAGATTTTCCAGCTTTACCAGGATTTAAAGGTTCTCTCTCTCTCTCTCTCTCTCTCTCTCTCTACCCCCCTCTCTGTGGTTTGTTACATTTGTTTTAAGTCAGACTGTCATTGAATGCAAGTTTTCTGGTCTATGGTCCTTTGATTTTTCTATGTCGTACGGTTGGTGAAATGGCTAAAAGCCTGGAAGAGAATTTCTATGTTGGCCCTTCTCCATTTGTCATTGGTACTTGAGTTAAGCATTAATGTCACGTGTCAAGTATAGCGAGGGACATTAGGTACATATGCATGCTTAACAATCTTAATAGTTTGTCTCTGGGACTCTAGGTTTCCCGAGAAAAGTGCAGTCTGTGTCTAGGTCTAATGGGCAGTAGGTATTTCATGGATACCAGCTTTTTATTTATATCTGTTGCTTTTTAAAAGGATTTTTATAGAGACCAAGATAAAGGTACTTATTGGTATTCCTTTTGAGTGAACATGATCTCTGGTTGATTGGTTTGCTGGTTGGTGTACATTACACATGTATACAGAGGCGACTCTAGGAATTATTGTTTATGGGGTCAATGGCAAATTTAAATTCGAACTGTTCCATGGGCAAAATAGCTTTACAGTAATAAACAAATAATCATCTACTTCGAAAAAAATAGATTTCCAGATATTTGTTTATGCATATATATAAGTGTGTGTGTGTGTGTGTGGTACAAAATTACAAATTCTAACTTTTGATCAACTGAAATCCTAAATCAATACCTACAACTCTCAATGGTCGTCCATTATATGTTTGGATGGTAAGGTTCATATATTGTGTAATTAGACATTGTCACATAAATAATAAAGGCTTGCTTTTAAATAAAAGAGAATCCTAAATTAAGTTGCTCTTTGAAGATAACAATGATTCTTGGGTTCTTAGAGAAGAAAGCGAGGGAAAGTTGGCTGTTCTGAAGGAAAAGTTATTCACATATTCGATGCTACTGCCTCATGGACCTCGTTTTAATGGTGTTAATAACTTAATACTGCCCAATCAAATTAATTAGTGCAATTGGTGGAGTAATTATATTTCCCATGGGGTCAGCTGACCCTGCCCATTCTATATTGGCATCGCCTCTGGATATAGCAATGTTTTATGTACCCTGTTGATTGATTAGCTCATTGCTCACATTTACGTTTTGGTTGCTTGTAAACTGTAATAGGTTAGATTTGTTCGACACTGCATTTAATTGACCCTGCCCCTTGTTTCTGTTTAATTATTTCTCACGATGCATCTGCCACTCTCTTGTTTCTTTCTTTTCTTTTTTTCCTTCTAAGTTTGATTTGATGGTTAAAATAAATTAGTCCGATCGAAATTGGGACACCACGTTGATTGATGTGCTGTTATATGTTTCAACTTATGTCCTCTGCGAAGCACGTTTGTGACTTTTCTGATCATGTCTTTCAATTTCCTCTCTCCCCTGATAATAAGTAAGGAAACCTTTTTTAAAGGGTCAGTGCATCCATACATGTTATTAGCTTGCATTAATACCTTTCGCGTAACGCTTGGGACTTGGGAATCACCTTCAGACAAATTGTACTTTCAAGCGCATCTTAATGACTATCCTATTAGATTTTGTTCAGGCGGCAATGCTGATTATGCTATGGACATGCACCAGAAAGAACAACTTCATGACAATGCTATGTCCATGATGCAGTCTCAACACTTCAATGTATGTGTTAATTTTTTTTTGGGAAAACATTTATTTGTTCTGATTGGGTTTTGCACTCATATGTTCATGCATCATTGTGCAGATGGGCAGGTCTGCTGGATTCAATTTGGGAGGAACATATTCACTGCATCGTCCACAGCAGCAACAGCAACACGCTCCATCAGTCAGTAGCAGTGGGGTCCCTTTTTCATCTGTAAACAACCAGGATCTTCTCCATCTACATGGCTCAGATATGTTCCAATCGTCTCATTCAAGCTACCATTCACAGGTTTGTCTATCTGCTACGTGAAATGGTTATTTGATGATGCAAGGGCTGTATGGATTCCTCTTGGTCACTACCGTTGTAATGTTTATTTGCTATTTTCAAGCCCTGCTTTCAAAACTGGCCTTCATTCTAAAGAAATTCCTTTACCTGATCAAAATCCTTCTGCCATCCACTTCAGCACTGGCAGAAGACCTCCTTGCCAGGTCTTATTATAGTGGCCTCTTTATTAAATGTCATGAAGGAGTTATAAATTTCTAAACCCCGAACTAAACATTTCTACGCCACTTGGTTGTGATGACATTGGAGCTTTTTTGTTCCAATAAATTGGTGATTGTGGAAAAAGATTTTCTTTTCAAGATGAGAAGAAAGTTTTGATGCCCTTAATAATTTGAACATGTCAAATTCAAAAGAATAAATTACTTCGCCATCTGGTTTGGCATTTATCTTGTAAAACTTGTCTGTATCGTCAGTTGAATTATCAGTGGAATTTTTAAGCATCTATTTGTTATTACTCCAGACCAGTGGACCACCCGGCATAGGATTAAGACCTCTGAACTCTCCAAATTCGGTTTCTGGTATGGGGTCATACGACCAGCTTATCCAGCAATATCAACATCAAAATCAATCGCAATTTCGGCTGCAGCAAATGTCTGGTTTAAATCAATCATACAGGGATCAGGGAGTGAAGTCTATGCAGTCCGCACAAGCCGCTCCTGACTCTTTTGGTTTGCTTGGTTTGTTAAGTGTAATTAGAATGAGTGATCCTGATTTGACATCTCTTGCACTTGGAATTGATTTGACAACACTGGGGTTGAACTTGAACTCAACTGAAAATCTTCACAAGACATTTGGTTCCCCTTGGTCTGACGAGCCTGCTAAGGGTGACCCAGAGTTCATTGTACCACAATGCTATTATGCTAAACAACCACCTGCCTTAAGTGTAAGTCTGTCTGTCTGTCTGTCTGTCTGTCTCTCTCTCTCTCTCTGCGATCTGCTTCTCTTGTTAGCCTTCTCATGCTTGCAAGGTTTTTAAATTGTTTGCAGCAATCGTATTTTCTGAAGTTTCCGATGGACACATTGTTTTACATTTTCTACAGGTATGCCTGCAAATTGGGTTTCTATAAACTGTAAGGGTCTTCTCATTTTAGGCTGATGCCTACTTGTAATTTTATCTTGCAGCATGCCAAAAGATGAAGCCCAACTATTTGCTGCAAATGAACTGTATGCTCTCAGCCTAGCATCTGTTGTACCAGTTTGTTTTACTGCTGCTTCTTCCGTACCTCAAACTGCAATTTGTAAAGGATTGATTATAGATGTGTTGCATTTTGAAAATCTTTTTAGTGCGAAATAGATAATTTATTCACCGTCTTTGCTAACCAGTACAGCATTATAAATTGCTAAGATCCTTGTTACTTCTTTTTTCCTTCTTTATATTGCATGTTGCAGGTACAACAGAGGTTGGTTTTATCACAGAGAGCTCCGGCTATGGTTAACAAGGGTTACCAACATGGAGCCGCTTGTGAAGACTAACACTTACGAGCGAGGATCTTATATCTGTTTCGACCCAAACACTTGGGAAACAATACGCAAGGTATAAGATTTTTTTCACCTGTTGAATTGATTGATTGTGATTTGTTGTTCCATGAAACCTGATGCCCTCTACAGAAAAAAATGGAGACAGTGAATTCTTGCAGCCGAGCCAAATTGATTTGGACTTAAGGCTCAGTTTGGTATGGTTATCTGTTTGATCCTTTTTGTCGAAGTCTTTGCAACACTGAATTTGCCGTAATTCATGTTTTCTGCAGGATAATTTCGTTGTTCACT
Organism: Rhododendron ovatum; assembly: GCA_019656835.1. Taxonomy (NCBI): domain Eukaryota; kingdom Viridiplantae; phylum Streptophyta; class Magnoliopsida; order Ericales; family Ericaceae; genus Rhododendron; species Rhododendron ovatum. Next base: position 16,883,565 of record CM033798.1, read on the forward strand.
ATGAAATGTTGGAAAAAAGACCAACCCTACCTCAACATTGACTTATAATTCCCAGTTTACGAGTGTAAAGTTTCAGTTTAGGTCATTGTTAGAACGCAAGTCAGTTTCCCGCTTTAGTTTTTCCTTCAATTGGCCATTGTAAGCAATTGATGCATTGATCTTGTTTCAGTTCACAACCGTTGTTAGTCTCTTTACTTTTTCTATGAAGCTCAATATAAGATTTGGAAAAAATAGGAAGAAACAATGAATCAGTTTCTATACATCTTTGTAGGAAGTTTTGATTTTGGTGATAGAAAGGGAGACTACTTATGGTGCTTAGTTCTTATAGTGGGATTCAAAATGGTTTCGAAGTTGTATCCTTCAGCCGTGATCCTCAAATGCCTGAACCTTTTGAGTCAAGTTGACATCATTTCTCTTGCTCACAACAGCACGAAGCTACCAAGCTCGAGTTTACTAACGAAACGTGTATCTCCTGCTATAGAGTTTGTGCAATGGTTACAGCATGGGAATACGATGAAATTCCAATTTCATGGTTTTAAAATTCAAATATATTCAAATTTTGAAGCGAAGTGAATTCAAGTTTCTCAAGTCCACCTTCGTCTTTACGTCTCTTATGGTGTGCTGGAGAATAAATTTCCAAAAGCATTACTAACCAACAGTTCCTATGACTCCCAAGTCATATATCTTCTTCTTCTTCATGTACTCTACAACAACGCAAACATCGTCCGCATTGTGCAAAACTTGGCTGGTCCCCCCAATCAAACAGCAAAAAGTCTCCAAACGCGGGCGATGCTTGCTTGTTAGCATTGCATCCAAAACCTTCAAATTCCTCAACTCAACAAAACCCATCAACCATCATTCTATATGCGGCTGCATTTGGGTCACACACTTGAAGCTGGATTTCCACCAATATTTTGTATGCCTCAGCAGCTGCTCTCCCTTACTTGGAACATATAATTAAAGAGAATAGTCACAATAAGAGGCATTTTTTTTCCTTCTTCGGCGAAAGTCAACATTGTTAGTTGTAGTTACTGAAGTTGAACCCCCGTCAAATGCAAGGGAATACGTGTTGCATAAACCTTCTTTTCATCATCTCAAGAAGCAATGCCTTGGCTTCCCCCATCAACCCTTTCTTTGCGAAGTCATTCATCAAAACACAATAATTCACCATTTGCGGTTTACACCCTTGATACTCCGTATCGTGAACTATAATCTTTTTTCGCTTCAGTGTACTTATCTGAAGAGCACAAACCTTCCATCATCAACAACGAGAACCTGACCGCATTGGGGGTTTTTTCCCTGGCCATGTCACCAAGCAGACCCTTAGCACTATCCAAGTCACCTTCTTACACAAATAACCAAATAGGCTATTATAAGTTACCACAATGGGTTCAATTTTTCTCTCGAGCATTTCATCTTAAGTAAATTTTTATCAAATTATTAAATTTTTTACTTTTTAATGCATATAGCGCACCTCTATTTAAAAAGTAAAAAAAAATTGTTAGAATGTTAAAAAAATAGACTAAAGACGAAAAATATATGCAAACCTATACAACTTTAGTATCTCAAAAACTTGTCTCAAAACTAACATCCAAAACAACTGCAAGTCTTGCTGCTACATCCTAAACTGAGCCCAACTTTTAAAAAAAAAAAATTCCGGCTATATCCTAAACATAGCCCAACTTTGTTGTAGCTTCGGTTATATCTCTAATATTAATGAGAATTTTTTCTTAAACGGGCCTCCCGTAAATACAACGCTCCATCTTGCACATCCAAAAGTGTTTTGATGGTCCGGATTAAAACAAACTATTACCGTTAACAGATATTTATTACCAATAATAGTTTAAAAATGCATATCAACCATTAATCGTTCAAACGGACGGTTGAGATTGCGCGAATAACTTATTCACGGCAGAAGTTTCTCTCAATGTTAATTGCTCAGTCAAGAGAAAAGAAACAAACTAAAAAAAACCCTAATATTGGTTAGCACCGTATCCCTAAATCCTCAGAACAGCTGCTGAGAAAAAAGAAAAACCCTAGTATTTATTAGCAACTGAAAAGCTCAAGATGGGAAAGAAGAAAAACAGGGGAGGAAGAAGGAGAGGGAAGATGATGCAGATGCCATAGAGGAAGAGTACCGTAATTCTGTAGTTGTGGAATTATGCGTTGGGCCCACCCATGTTCGATCCGAAACGGCTCAACGGTCAAGACCCATCGCTATGCCTTGGCCTAAGCCGTTTTTCAGGCGTTGTCGCTGTCTGAATGGTCAAATTTGCCGTTTAAGGAAAGATTTGGCTTGCTATTGGGCAAGAAAAATCCGAATTAAGCTGCACTTTTTTTTTGGAGAAGTCTCATAATTTTCTCTATTTTCTAAATTTGTTATTATTCCGAAATTTTTCATTTTTGGAAATTTTTGTTATTAATTGATTCAGCTCTATTTTCAGACGAATCGATTAGGGTTAGGTTTTCTGCCTATTTAATAAGTTGTAAACTTTGGAGCTGAAGCATTTTTGATTATTATTAAATTGATTATTATTGAATGAATCCGGTTTGTAATTGTCTTTGTTGCAAAAAAAAACATGGCAACAACAAAAGCAGAACCCCACGTTCCGGAAGATGTAACCGTCGAAATACTCTCCAGATTACCTCTCAAATCATTACTGCAATTCGCCGGCGTTTCGAAACGCTGGTATTCCATGGTCTCCGACGTCACCGCCAAAAGAAACAGAAGTCTGAGAGTTTTCACCACGTCCACCTTCAGATCAGATGGAACTCTGAGTTCCCCGGATTTTTCGTCCATCGATGAAGTTGGTCACGTAAAAAGCGTTCGTAATCCATGGACAGAGGGCTCATGCTATTGGCATGTCAACTTATGCGGTTCATGCAACGGGTTGTTGCTTTTGGCACTTGACGACGACTTCTTCCTGTGGAATCCAGTCACTAACTACTTGAAGAAGGTGTTATCGTTTTTTCGACCCCTTTTTGACCAGTTCTACTATTATGTTACTGGACTTCGTTACGATTCTTCAACCGACGAGTATAAGGTTGTTATGGCGCAGTCTCCAAGAGACGTAATCTCAGAAGCTGGTGAATTCGTCGTCGTTGGTAACCTCAGAAGCAGAACTTGGACAAGCATTCGTTTTCCATATGAGGTTGGTACGGTGAATAAGGGGCTACAGTGAATGGTTATTTACACTGGTTTGCTCATGCGCAAAAATCTGGGGAGCACTTCATCCCTTCTGGGGACCAAATTATTTACTTTGACCCGCGGATTAATAAATTCAAGAAAGTGCCAATGCCAGAGGCCAAGCAAGGAGGAGAAGATGTCATGCTCGGGCTAGGAGCTCTAGATGGATGTCTTTGCATGTCTCGTTGGGAAGATCCGAGCAATGGAAGAAGCAATATTGAGGTATTAGCGATGAAAGAATATGGTATGGGAAAGTCTTGGACTTGTATGCTCGCGATATCGAAATCCAGAATATGTAGAGATTCTGGTTTCGATGACTTGGTGAATTTTTTGTACCCATTGGGCTGCACAAAAGATGGTGAGGCGCTGATAATCAGAGTTACCTTTAACTCTGGTCCTTGCGCTTTAGGGGTATACGATCCTACTGACATTGAACCTATAGATTTCACGTATGAGCCCGATTATTGCTTTTTTGGTGCGGTCACGTATGAACAAAGTTTTGTTATGCCTAAAGGCTACGGCTACGAAGACGAAGGGTGCATGAGAGACAAGCGAATAACCTACACAGAATTCGAACTTTACGAATACTCCCAAAATCGTAACTTCAGAACAGTTGATTACTAGCCAGACTCAGTACAACAACAATTAGAATGGGTGACAGCCAAGTTGGGAATGGAGGGTATAGACGGCATAGGAGAGGAGAAGCTGGTGAATTTTAGTAAGTTTCTTTTGCCTTTTGCTGTTCGAATTGAAGTTTTAGGTAACTTTGGAATAGTTGATCAGCTCAAACTGTTAATAGTTATGCCAATACAATAGTGTTTGAATCAACATGCATCAAACTATCAAAGCATGTGAGGCTGGCTCATAAAACAACTGATTTTTAATTTTTATAACCAGGCGTACGTTCGGACCAGCTTTTGTGCATCTCGACTAATTCCGGGGTCCTGAAGTTAACCATTGGGAAAACTTCTAGGTGATTCCAAAATTTGCAATGTTCTTTCTTGATATTCGACTTTGCGATCTCTTAGGGAGCAAACTCTTTGATTGTTTTATCATGTTCACTTGGTCGAACCTTTGTTTGGGTGTTTTTCTGCAGCAAATGCTTTCCACGAAAATAGAATAATGGTGCTAAGAAAGTTTGGCTCTAATTAATCACAAAAGAATCCAATTAGAGAATTAATTTGATATTTATATGTTTTAGAATTCAAAATCAGAGGGCATGCTTCGATTGTCATTCTACTCTTCCGACTGAATTATCAATGAATCTCCAATGCTTACCCAAATGTGTATCCATTTTGGAGTTTTATCCATTTGTATTCCCAAGTGAGGGACAACCCTAACCTTTACCCGAAATTCCAACAGCTAATTTTTGTGGCTTCTGGTTGGTTCAGGTGGTGGCAGTCGGGGTGCCTGGTGGTTTCTGCGGTGGATTTGATCGATGGAGGTGCATCGGATTTGGGATTTCAGGTGGTTTATGGTGCTTGAGTACTAATGGTTCAGCCAAGTTAGGAGAGAGAGAGAGAGAGAGAGAGAGAGAGACCTGAGGTGCTCTGGCGAAGATGATGAACCCTTCCATGGGAACCGACCGTTTGTGCACATACGGCGCATGGACCGACACGAGAGGTTCACTTTAGATTCTACACGGATAATTCGAGAAATTTAATAATTTTAAAATATTTTTTCGAGTGGCCTAGTGAAATATCGGCTCAACCGGATAAACGTACGTAGGTGCTTGATCTAATTTTTTAATTTTTTGTTCAATTTATCGATTCCTCTCGCTGCAATCCTTGCTCGTCGTTGCAAGCCGTCCTCAATGGAGTGATCGAAGAGAACAAAATCAAACATTCAAAATCGCGTATTTATATAGGCGTTGAGGGCAAAATAGTAAAAACATATTTAAAAAAGACTTGGGCAGGATATCACTACAAAAGGGGGTCCGCATTGAACCCCAACAAAATATAGGACCGGCCGGTAATTTTCTTAAGCTTAAAAAGGAGTAAATTATGTGGTAAAGTTCAATATATGATTCACTCATTTAAAAAATATAAGAGACTGATCAAATATAAGTAATCTGATGACTGAATAAGTATAATTCTCAAAGTGTACCATCCATATTGTGAAACTAAATTTCATCCTTTCATAGAGACCTCCAAATTAACGTTCCCGGTCATCAAGGCCGGACAGGGATCGGCCCAAAACTCACCGAACTTGCCGTAGTGAACTTTAATTTTTAAACATTCGAGAAGTATCATTATCAGAAACTTGGTTAGAAAGCAAAGCAAGTAGGAATTAAGCAGAGAGTTCTAATCCCATCATGCCTTGATTTCGACGCACAGTTAATTCCTTGCTAACCAAGACTTAGCATAACCTATATAAACAACACCACCATGCCCTGATTTTTCACCGTCATTTAAAAAACTCACGCTCTCTTCTTCTCCCTACTTCCGCCGTAGCCTTAATTTTCACCTCATCTTTCTCTTCTGTTCTTCGATCGCAAGGCGAACGTCAATGCCAACACAGAAACTGGTGTTTCTGCTTTGTCTCCTGATTAGTTTCTTTTCGACTCCGTCCCTCGCTCTTTCCGTTGCCGGTGGTTCATTGTGTTCCGACTCCGTGTTCCCTAATAACCGAGTCTTCGCCTCGTGCACTGATCTTCCCAATCTTGATTCTTTCCTCCACTGGACTTACACCCCTTCCTCATCCACTATCCACATCGCTTACCGCCACAGCCAAGTCAGTTCATTGTCGTGGGTTGCATGGGGAATCAATCCCACGTCCAAAGGCATGATTGGAACTCAAGCCATCGTCGCATACCCAAGGCCAGATGGAACCATTGCAGTCTTCACGTCACCAGTCGATAGCTATGGTACCCAGCTACGGGAGGGGAATCTGACTTTCCCTGTCTCAGATTTGTCAGCCATGTTTATGGACAACGAGATGGTTATATTCGCAACCATTGAGCTTCCTGAAAACACTACGAGCGTTAATCATGTTTGGCAAGATGGACCAATCTCGGGTGATAATCTTGGAATGCATGGTGTATCTGGAAACCATCTCCAATCCATGGGAAATCTGAATCTCTCGTCAGGACAAGCCTTTGGGTCTCATGGAGGCAATTCAAAAACCAAACTGAAGATAGTAAGTTATTAAGCCCGTCTAAAATTAAGGATTTTACACATTAACATCACAGTTTTTAGGAGCAGCCTGTTTCTTTTCTGTTTCTCTAACGGTGATTTTGAATCAATTTTGTAGGCACATGGAGTTCTAAATGCTGTTAGTTGGGGTATGATGATGCCTTTGGGATTTATGGCGGCAAGGTATCTCAAGGCCCTCGGACCACGAGCAGACCCTCTTTGGTTCTACACTCACGTATCTCTGCAGCTCTTGGGCTATTTTCTTGGCATGGCGGGAGGCGCAACTGGGCTTGTTCTTGGCGGCATGTCATCTGGAAATCATCATCCTTGCCACATGGGTATTGGGAGCACACTTTTTGCCCTTGGATTACTACAGGTATCAAAACAAAGTCCATTCTTATCCTCTTATTGCACAATGCTATTTGAATTTGCTATTCTGTGACTGGTGTACGTCATGCTAACAAAATGCTTTCTTTTGTGTTTAGATTTCTGCACTATTTCTGCGACCTGCGAAGGACCACAAGCACAGACATATTTGGAATTGGTTCCACCATCTCACCGGCTACTTAGTTCTTGTCTTGAGCTTGGTCAACATATGGGTAGGCTTCACCATTTTGAAGCCTGCAAAGGGATGGATGATTGGGTATGGTTCTATCTCCGGTGCAATCATTCTTACCTTGCTGATTTTAGAAGTTTGGAAGAAGATGACAAGAGATGGAAAGATCAATGGAGCACAAGTCAATGCAACTCCCACAAGTGCAGAAAACAAAGTCTAGATCATGATTGTTTGCTGATACGTAGTTCGACATCGTTCTTGTTGTTGATACCTAACTGAAAAAGATTTTGCTAAATTCCTAGTTGTTTGTTGTGTCTTCTTAGAGGAGCCTCATTCTTTGTGCTGAAAACATGGATTTGTTTGGCTTGGATTTAATAAAATAACCTTGTTTTACATTTTGCCTGTTTTTTCTTTGATTTGTATGATTTCCATTCATTTAAAATCTTTTTCAGAATGTTATTTTCATATGGTCTTTGTTTCTGACATATACTTCTGGAGATGAACTGTCAAGGTCTTTGGAATATTGAGAACTTTGGACTAACATTATTTCTCAGAAACGTTTTAAAAAGAGTGACCTTGACTTGTTACTTCTTGTACAAGAGAAAACACAGACTGTCTATGGAAGCTTTAAATTTCGTTCTGATTTTTGCTTTGCGTTGATAGTGTAAGTGGGTATCAGTGTCAAAATTGTGAAGCTGTGTTATTATGTGTGATCACAGAAAGCATATACATGCTTACAAGATTGTGAAGCTGGTTTTCAGAAAGTAAGCTTTCACTTTCTCCCGTCGCCTAGAAATTTTCCAACTATAACAAGCTCTTCTATTCAGTCTGCAAAGGTTTCTTAAAGTGTGTAAGTTCAGAAGCTGTCCACCTTCACACATGAACATGATAGTGCAATACTTATCAATGACCACAACAGATTATTTTCTATATGATTGTATGCCTTGCCTCACCATAAGATGATTGTATTCCTTGCCCCACCATAAGATGATTGCATTCCTTGCCTCACCATAAGATGAGAGGGAAGGTCCATTTGACTTGAATCCTGGATCTAATCCTTATTCCTACACCATTTAATGATGATGCAATGGGATGCTGAGACCTTTTGAGACAAAGGAGCTGGAGAGAGTGGCTTGATGAGACCAGCCTTGAGGAGCTCCCCATAAACCAGGGACTGGGGTGCGGAGAAGCGGGATGGGTTCTCGATTTGGCACTGTGATTAAGTTGAGGGCTCATTGTGGTACCGGGGGTGCCCCTAACGGAATCTTTGCTTGTGTTGCAGGCCTCACTTGCTTTGGCTAGGCCCTTGAACATTTCGGAGAGCTTCATCTTTGGAGGTGAACACCCTTCATCCATGTCTTCCTAAGCATTTTGCTTTAGATTTGGATCCGAGACTATGAAGGCGAGGAGACTATCCATCTTTTGTGTTAAAGCCCCTATTTGGATTATTTGCGTATCCATTTCCTGGCACATTTCTTCCACAGCATTCCTCAACTCTTTAAGTTCAGTTCGCTTCGTCGTTAGTTCAAATTTCAATACTGAAATATTGGATTCATCGGGAATGGTTACAATTTGTTTGGGTAGGTGAGCAGGGATAATATAGTGAGTGGGGTTGAATATAGTGGAGCTGGTGTTGATATAGTTAATGTGGTGGTTTGACAAGGTGCTTGATTCCTGGTGGTAGAAGGATGGTTTTGCTATCGATAAGGTCTTGAATTTTGTGACGGAGACGGGTGACACTTATCGGTAATATGGCCGGGCATTTGGTGAAAGGCGCAGAAGGCATTTAGGTCGTGGTAGGCGGGAAGCTTTTGGGATAGAGGAGTTGGAATGAGTGGCTTGATGAGACCGGCTTTGAGGAGCTGTTCATAGAGTGTGGATAGGAGTGTGCTGAATTGGGTGAAGGTGCAAGTTGGTTTATCAGCTATTTGGTTTATTTCGAGGGGTTTGGCATTTGAGGAGTTCCCGACGTGGAAGGTATTGCTGTTTTCGAAAAGGACTTCGCCATTGTCTGGATGGAATCCCTTGCCTTTTAAGATGGGTTCTTTCTTCTCAAGGGTTCCATCCTTAATGGCTTCTTCAACAGCCAATCTAGAATCGTAGAAGGTCTCAAAATCGGGAGACGATTGCGACAAAACCATGTTGGGGGCAAAGGCACTGGCCAAGTTTTTAGTGATGATATGCATCTGCTCTTTTAGGTCTGGCTTATTATGCATTTGGGCAGCTTTGGCTCTCCACCTTTTTACATAGTCAGCAAAACTCTCATTTTCGCCCATTTTGGTGTTCTCAAATTCTCGGGTGGTCATTTTCAGCTCAACGTTAAAGTTGTATTGGGACACAAAAGCCATTCCAATGTCCTCCCACGTCTTTTTCTTCGAGGGTGCCAAGGAAAGGAACTATTGTAGAGCCGGGCCAGTAAGTGACTCATGGAACAACTGAGCCATGACGTCTTTTTTGACCCCTCGCATGGAAAAGTAGCCAACATACCCTATCAAGTGGGCCTTTGGATTAGTAGTCCCATCGAATTTGGCAAAGTCCATCCCTTTGAACTTCTCAGGCAGTTTTGCATTGGGAAACAGACTTAAACGATCCATGTCTACCCCTCCCCATCCTTTCTATTTTGAGGATAGATTCCTCGAGTTTGTTGATCTTGGCAATTAATTCTGCCACTTGGGGGTCAGCGACATGCGCATCCCCGGTGAGCGATGATTCAAGACTCGGAGTAGATTTGGCTGGTAGGCAGTCACTGATTTCTTGCATTGATTCAAACATCATGGTCATGTTCTTTTGGACATCGGCGACGACTGCCTTGAGTTGACCATCTACGTTCGTAATTGATTGCCTGAGTTGATCTTCTAGGTCAACCATAGCCTGCCTAATTTCCCCTATTTCATTCCCTTGACCCACCATTTCAGATATTATCACCGGTGACTGAGCTTCTCTTTGCGGACGGTTCTAATTGGGTGAAGTCCTTCTCGTGTGACAGATGTTTCAGAACTGACAATAAAACAAAAAGGTGGCTCAAATTCTGCCCGAGAATCATGTCCATGCAATGTCGTCGATGTCGTCTACAATCTAAGACCTACATTAGCTCCAAGTCTCACTTAGAATTGATTGTACCAAGGGTTTCAGCAGCCACGGGTAAGTCATGTCAGGCAGGTTAAATTCCGAATGCTTCGGAACCAGAGCCAATCTCCTTATTTTGACCATCCGAGACAAAGTAATAAGGTTGCTGAAACCTAGATACAAGAACATCCTAAGGCTAGATCTAGACCAGAGGGGTAGTTCGGGCACAGCAAACATCAGAGGTATCTCAAACTCCATAGATTTTAAGTCTCCTAGACTCACAGAAAACAATCTTAAAAAGTTACCTCGATCCTTAGAGTTTCTTTTGACAATGTAGCCTTTATAAATAACGAAACTTAAGAGATGTCAAAACAAACTAAGCCTTCATTATTTTTTTTTCAAAGGTTCAATTTCTGTTTTTGAAATGACGTGGTAAAAATGATGCGGTACTGTGACCAGAACGGCGTGAGCGGCATGACGCTATTAGCCTAAACGGTGTAAGTATCACAACATTATTACTTAAGTCATTTCTTCATTCTTTTTTTCTTTTTTTTTTTTCATTTTTTGAACAATTGATTGAAAAGTGCATCAAAAACTTAGTAAGAATTGATTTTCCTCAAATGCGTCATTTTAAGGACTAATTAGTATTAAGCAACGTGCGTCCCATGGGGCACGACTCTTCATTGGGTGTTAGCAACCTTCTAGAGACCGCGGAACCTAGAATTATTCTAAAAGGCGGATTAGCCTACCGGTTTGCGGGAGCCTGACCTCTAGCTTGCATGAGTGCGTGATGAATGTATGATGTGCATGAGGCATAATAATATAAGATGAGCACGTAAGCAGGATATGGCACATAGTAAAAGTAAAGGGGGCACATAGTAAAAGTAAAGGGGTCCCTCTCCTAGTTTGAAAGGTTCTACAGTTACGTACAAGTGCAAAGGCCGGTTTTGGTCTCAAAAGGGTTTTCCGGACTAGAGCCAAGATGTACTCCCCATGTCAAGTGTATTACAAGATAATGGTCGAACAGCACGATGGCTCATCATCGTCGAGGGGTTGTAAGACGTCCCGGGAGAGCTTGTCATCAGTAAACCGGGCAAGATTGCCAAAACACACTGGCGAGACTTGTGCGGTGCAGAGTGTAAAAGAAAACAAAGTTAAATTTTTTTCAAACGATTTTAAATCCCCCAAAGAAAATGCCTTTCAAGCTTGGCTCACTCCACTAATCAATACTTTGGAGAAAACTACACAAGCGAACAATAGTAAAAGTCTCAGTTCGGATTGGTCGGATGTGAAATCCTGTTAAGTTATCATTCCGTTCTTCAGTAGCGTGGAGTGTACTGTTTCGACAGACTTTTGAAAGATTGTTCATTTATGTATTAATTTCTAAAATTTTGATTACCGCAATATCGTCTCCAGTGGAGTCGCCACTGTGGGCTCCCCGCTCGGCGTGATCGAAGAGTCGCCACTCGGATTTTTGAGATGGATGATCCGAGAAATCGAGAGTTTGTTTGAGAGAAAAAGGCTTTTAATCTAGCGAAAACGTTGAGACTTTGAGTTCGGGAGCCACGTTATAAACGGAAAAGATTTTGTTGAAAAGCACCCCGTTCGCCGGTAAAGACCGGTCTCTACTGAACAATTTTAATGGGGGATTTAATATCTTTTGAAAAACTTAACTTTGATTAAAACACGTACGGGAAAGGGACATAGGGTTTAATATAACACATTGACGTGCTTATGGTGCAAACTGTACAGCATGAAATGGATGAGCAATATACAGAAAATAAAGTAACAACATTACAGCAGTCTGCCAATATCATATGGAATACTGCGTGACGGACTGGATACATCGCACGGTGTGATTAAACCACCGTGTGGTGTACCTGTCAACGCTTTCCAGAATCAGTTCGTTTTTATATGACAAAACAAACATAGGTCCGCAAAATAATTTTTTAATATTTTTTTAATCTCTGAAAAGTGATTTATGAGACCTTTTTGTTCATCTTATCATGTAAAGTAATGTTAAAAGCTTTTTGAAATGTTAAAAGATTTAATAAAGTAAAAAAAAAGACTTTTAACATAAAATTTGATTCTGGAATGTACTCACACAGAAAAGTAATAAAGAGGCTAAACAAAATAACATGAGAAAGAATATGTACAAAAAGAATAAAAAAATAAAAAAAACAATTTACGGTGTAATTCACTACACCGTGCGATGTTTAAAAAACGCCGCATGATGTAGCATATACAGTGCAGAAATTGTTTTTTGTGTTTTTTGAATATAAAGCTCGTTTGAGACCCAAACTTGGTATAAAAAGACCGAGAAGGGCCTCGATCGGCTCCCCTCAAAGCCAAACATGGTTTAGCCCAAGAAATTTGTTTATACCTTTTGATCGAAGTTTGGATGTGCTTGAAAATGGAGGAATGAAAGTTGATGTGGACTTGAAATGCTTGAATGAAGATTGAAGGATTTGAGGTTGTTTGGATGCTTTGAGGTGGAAGTCCTCATAAGTTAGTAGTTTACTGAACTTAAGAGGAGAAGAAGAATGATGGTATTTTTAGAGAGAGAGAGTGAGAGTCTAGAAAATGACAGAATAACTTTATTTGGAGTTGAAGTGGTACTTCTCAACTAGAGGGGGAATGTATTTATAGGCAACAATATGTTTGGAATGCACCCAAAGGAAAAAAAACGTGCAAAATGTGCTTTGGCCAATCTGCTGACGCGCATGGGAATCTGTCAGACGCTCCTCCTGATGGTGTTTCAAATTTCAAAAGGCCGAGCGGTGTATTGAAATCCCGTGAGGTGGAATGATTTTTTGAAATTTTTTGAAATGCTGCGCCGCGTTTCTGAAATGCCGCGCGGTATTGTGTGTCAGCACAGCATACTGAATTTCGCGGGAGAGCCCCGGACACTCCCGAACTCAGATTTGGGCGTGGTTTGAAGTGTTGGAAAGCTTGTCGAGTTCTCTTTCTAACCAATTGGTTTTACTCAAAGATGTTTTATACATTGAAATATGTGCCCATTTTATCATCAGTGTGTCATGGAAAAAATTATTTTTGACAAAGCAAACGCATATTTCTCTTTGCAATTGAACCGGGGGCCATCCTATATGTTTGGAAAGGGAGGTTTCCTGAGGTTTAGAGAAGGAGTAATAAAGGAGTAACAATCCAAGTCTAGAAGGTATATGTTTTCTTATTTCATCATCGGAGAACTTAAAGATTATTCGGAGGCCCAGATTGGGGTGTCTATAATGCTTTATTACTATGTCTGTGCTTTATTGTTGCTCTGCTGCATTGCTGCTCTATTGGCTGAGTTTGAGGTATTTTTTTGGAAGAATCCTCCTATGCAGGGTCCATTTAGGAGGTTTTTGGTGGTGTAAGGATTAGTGGCCGATTACGGTGCGTGCTGCTCATTTATGGATTTTTTCCAACAAATGTTACAATGCTATTGTGCTGTAGATTACAAATACATTATTGCCTTCCTGTTCATTGATCCATCATTTCATAAAGGCCTCATTTTCCTAGGATTTGAAATGTGAGATCCAGAGAGGACCTTCTCTCCTCCCCTGTTTTGTCGATTTTGTTGCTGCATAGGCAGCCACCAGTTGCCGATATTTTTCTTCATTCTCTCTACTAAACATTGTATTCTTTGAGTGATTATATTTTCCTCTTGTTTTTTTGAAACTAGGACAGTGTTGGAGCAATTGACGGTACCCACATATCGGCAAGTGTTCTGGCATCCAATCAAATACCATATCATGGTTGACACACTGTTACGACACAAAATGTAATGACGGCTTGCTCTTTCGACATGCAGTTCACATACGTACTAAGTGGTTGGTGCTTAACCGATTCCTAGACTTAAAATAATGGGTTGCCCTAAGCGTAGGGCTGAAGCCGACATAGTACAATATCCGGTAAGATGAGAGTTCTAAGGACGATAAAATGTGTGCTGTGGAACCTCGGGTTGTAGTATTAAATTTAGCTCTTAGGTAGTCACCCCTTGTAGTTTGATGCTGAGATTAACTAAAACTAAGAAATTGTTTGATTTTTTAAATAATTAAAAAGAAGGTACGGTTGTAGGGTTCATAGCACTCGTAACCAGTCCAGATTAACCTGTTCCATTCAGTGTTCTAAAAAAAATGTTCAACTTTAGATTGAAAAATATACCCTGCAAAATGCAAAACCTAAGGGTCGCCGTTTACTTATGCGCAGCGGAGAATGAGTTTTGGACCTCATTCTCCCTTTCACATGGGCTCCGACAATATCCGGGTTCGTCTACGGGAAGTATTTTTTCAATCTAAAATCATTTTTTCATTGTTTAAAAATATGAGTAGTGCCCGAACTAGTCACGGCGTGCTAATCATCCCGTGACCCTACCTATTCGACTACTCACTCATTAATAAAAAAGAAACGCAGGAAATCCTAGATTGCATTATGCTTCTATTATTGGAGAAAGAAAATAAATGAGAGATAAATACTAAACAAATACAAACGAATAACTTTAATAAAGAATAGAAATCGATACGATTTACGGAACTGTAAATACTTGAACAAAATTCTAAGAACTTAAAAAAAAAAAGAACTCTGAAGAAAAATACTGTACTCTAAAGCTGCAAAATAAAATCAGAACAATCCTCCTCATGGCAGCAGTCGGTAGCCCCGTTCCGTAGTCGGCAACCTATTTCTCTTGATTTGTGTCCGAATAATTTTTTCTGGTGAAACCCTTTTCCTCCCTTCATAATAGTTGCCGAAAAGCCCTGAGAAAAGAGGAAACAAACTTGCCAATACTGGGCCCCTATGTTCCACGTGCTAACCCAAATGTTTATTGGTTGGCTCATTATAGAAAATATGCAATTGTCTTTTCATTTGCACCACATGCAAATCCACACCAATATATTACTCCGAAATTCCATTATGTTATGGATTTGATTGCCTGCTTTACATTATCCAATATAAGTTTGATCACGTCTCTGGATCAATTGGATCGGCATTGACTTGGAGTAAAATATGATTTGCGCTTTTAGCTCCAATTGTTAACCATCGGCTCAAAGAGTCCTAAAACACAATTAACAAATATCAAATTCCAAATAACGTGTTAAATGGACATAACAAGTTTAAGTTATGTGGCGTAAATAGGCGTATTTATGCATCTATCACATTCCCTAATTTACACTTTGCTAGTCCCTAGCAAAGAAAAGAAAAATAAATAAAATAAACAATTAACTAAGAGATAGATCTTTTAAAACCCCGGGTGGCCCTGGTATGATGAGTAAAGTCTCGCGAGGGTTTTCAGCAATGAACACCTACAAAACACCTTTGATCCTTTTAATTAAAACCCAAAAATTTGCAATGCGACTCATTGATACGCCAATGCCAAAAGTATAGCACATGTGAAAATAGTTCTAGAGGCTATCAAAACATAGAAATAAATCATGGCATCCAAGCTTAGCGTGTGTGAGTAAGGACCTTAATCACAAGTGAACAACAATCAAGTACTCTCTCCAAATCGAGTTTTGACTTCAATTCTTATCGTGTCATGCACTCAACAAAAGAAAACACTTAAAACATGGTGCATTTAATAAACTCTCAATGTGTGCAGGCGGAAGTTATGCAATATAAAACCAAAGTACCCTGCACACTTAGACACGAAAAGAAAGCTTTTTAAAGTAGACACACGATCTCATGAATGGAATGTCAAGCATTAAAGATTATCTATCCATCGATCCACAACTCATTGCCCCTAAGATCAAATAGGACTTTTATTCGGTTATATCGTTGGGTAAGGAAAAGTACTTCAAAGGTTATGATAAATCATAAGTGTCCGAGAATAGGCTAAAACAACGAGGGGCAAGTGTATAATATGCACCCTATTATCATTCTTTTCAACTCTGCCACATCTCTCTTATTTTTCACCCTTCACACAATTTCCCAATGAAGTTCACACATTTTTTTCTTCAAATAAATGCATGGGTGTCTTTCTCTTTTTCATTCAAGTTCTATTTTTTTTTCTTTTTTTCTTTTACTATTTTCTCAATTTTTTTCTTTTTAGCTATGGGGAAGAACACACCATATTTCAAGTACACCTTTCTCAAATACACTTTCTCCATTCTCTTCAAAAATTAACCTTCACAATTAACTTGTCATTCTCAAGATACAATATGGTTGATGAAGCTTAACAAGAAAAATGCTCATGCAAGAGGCTCAATGTGACTTGCAAGGAATAAGTGTTTAAGAAAAAGAAACAAACCGGTTCAAAGCACAAAACTGGCCTACTATCATCTCCTAGGGCTAATACAACCATGTAACTTTTCATTCTCAAAAGAAGAAATAATAGGCATGCATTAAGTCCCAATACTTGACGACAATTATAATGAGATCGACATCGATTAAGCTTCTTTTTTTTTAATGACAAACAAAAGAGTTTATATAACACCACTCCAAAGGAAGGTAAGGTACTAAAACTTACATGGGTATAAGTCTCCACTAATTTAGCCATTGAAAGCACTCAAGTCACAATTAACAAGCACTCAAGGTCCAAGAAACGTGCAGTGCAAAGATGCTAAGAGTGTATGCCAAGATAAATTCTTATCGCCAAGTTAGCAAAAAGAACTATCATGCAACATAAATATTCAAGGAATGCCCACAGATTCTCAGCACAAGCAACCAATAAGTAAACATTGCAATCTCTAAGTCTCAAGTAGAAAGGATCCAACAAATATTTTTTAATTTTCAAATTTTTTTTAACAAAAAGCAAAGGGACTCATTCCCCAACTTAAAACAGCACTGTCCTTAGTGATGGCTCAAACATAGAAAAAGAAAAGACAAGTCGGAGAAAGAGAGGAGAGATATTACTTCACGTAGGAGCAACAAAAGATAAGGCAAAAGAAAAGGTGGGAGTCATCCCCCCCCAACTTGAAGTGTTGAACCTGCAGTTTGTTAGTCCCACAACATAAAATAAAAGACATTAGTTCCGCCCGGCTCATGTTATTCGGGTTCCCAAAGATTAAAAAAAAAAAAAGATACTCCACCAAATCTTCACACGATCAACATGTCATACTTTTCTCCCCATCCCTTGCCGGTGGGGCAAGGGACGGGTTGCTATACAAGACCATTATGCTATTTTTTTTCTACTTTCAATTTTCCTCTCTTTTTTTTGGGTTTTTCTTTTTCTTAATGAGAAATACAAGAAAAACTAAATAAAAACAAGGAATAAAAGAACAACGAAATAAAAGACAATTATACATAGATTGTGCCAAAAGCAAAAGAACTTAGTAAAATCCAATGTCACCGACACAAAATTGCCCTTACTAATCGGAGCTGGGCATATGATCCTTATTTTAATAGCAGTATGTGAAGCTATAAAACCTAAGTCAATGATGGGTACCCCTATTGCTAGGGGCCGAGTCCACTTCTCAGTGAAGAGAGTGGTACACAAAAGCTACCCATCGAAACTTAAGACGATGGGGCGCCCAGCGGCTCAAGAATTGGGTCCCAAGTGGTGCCACACACCTCTTTGACTGCAAGTATCTCCATCAAACTCCCCACCTCTAGAGAATCTAATAATGACGTTTCCGTGGCAGTTAAGGCTATCTCTAGAGGATCCTTATACAAAATACTATTGACATGCTTCTGAACCAGCGTATCGATCAAACTCACCTTATATACTTTCTCATCATCCTTAACTCGACTATTCATATTGAACACATTCACCTTCATTTTCAAGTCCCCAAACGAGAATTGGACTTGTCTAGTTTTGCAGTTCATGACGACACTAGAGGTGGCTAGGAAAGGACGGCCAAGAATGATAGGAGTTTTCTCGAATACCTCTGAAATTGGACATGTGTCCAGGATGATGAAGTCTACTGGAAAACGAAACTCGCCCACTTGGATTAGAACATCCTCCACCATCCCTTTTGAAATTCTCACACTTCGATCAGCCAATTGTAGCATGACCGGTGTGGCTCTCAGATCGCCTAGGCCTAGCTTCAAGTACATCGAATATGGTAGCAAGTTGACACTCGCTCCTAAATCCAACAAAGCCTTATCGAATTTCTGGCTTGCGATAACTATAGGGATGGTAGGACAACCAGGGTCTTTACTCTTGATTGGGATATCGGCCCGAAGAATGGCGCTCACCTACTCCGTCAGGAGCACTTTGTCCTGACTTTTAGTTCTCTGTTTTGAAGTACACAAATCCTTTAAAACCTTCGCAAACTGAGGAATGACGTCAATGGCTTCCATCAAGGAGATAGGAAATTGAATTTTCTTGAATAACTTAAGCATCTGAAAGTTCACATTGACTTTGGGTTTTGCCACCAAATGATGGGGGTATGGAGCAATGGCTGGCGATGGAGTCGTAGGGGTTGCAGGAGCAGGCACCACCACTTCAGGAGACTCCGACTCTTTCTCTTCCCCAGGAACACTTCCTAAGTCTAGGATAACTGCTGATGCAGCTACCGGCACTAGTGGTGAAACCGATTTTTGCTTTGGAGGAATATCCTTGTCGATCACCTTCCCACTTCTAAGAGTGGTGATCGCCTTAGCCTCTTTCAGACTGTAGTTCAAATTTCTCGGGCTTGAAGAATCGCCTACAAAATGAATACCAGCGGCATTGACTTGAGGTTGAGAAGTAAACCTTCCCTTCTCCTGTTGGACTTGTCCAACTGCCACCGTTAACTGGGTCAATTGGGTCCTAATGTCACCAATCGCTTGCTTGGTTAGCTTAGTAAAGCTAATTTGAGCCTGCATGAGAGCCTTCATCATCTCATCAGTCTGCTTATCCCACGGGGGATGGTTAATGGCAATGCTAGGGGGTGGTCCAAAAGATGAGGACCGAACCCCTGCTGCTGTTGAGGTGGGTAACGGAACTGAGTCATTTGACCTTGAGGAAGCTGGAATTGCTAAACTTGTGGCTGAGATGGTGCCTGGGGTTGCACCGGGGCTTTTTGATCCCTCAAACTCATAAATGGATTTTGAGTTGACTTTAGATTGTAGGTATTTGAATACAGGTTCCAACGCTGGCTAATTGCGTTCAACTCAGCTTAATTACTATGGTAAGCGTCTTTAACAATGGGAAAGAAGGGGCAAGCGGTGACTAAATGCCCAGAACACTCACATAACACATACACCTCATCGACTCTCAACTTATTTACCTGATGGACTTGCTTAAATTTCAAATCCTCTAACTGTTTAGCCATCTTGTCCAGCTGAGACCGGACATTGTACTCTCGCACATTTGAAGGGAAAATGCCAGACCTACCGGGTCCCTGAGCAACCATGGCCCTATCACCGAGTTCGGAAGGTTCCCAATTTCATTGTTTCTCAGCCAACTCATTTAGGAAGTCTTACGCATCGTCTGGGGACTTGTCTAGAAAATCCTCCTCCTTATAGAGGTACTCAAGTTGTTAGGTCGTCGCAATATTCAAACCCAAATAGAAAAATGACACCAACTGGTGTTTCACAAACCCATGATGTGGTAAGGACAACAAGAAGTTCTTGAACCGCTCACAGCACCTTAAAAATGACTCGCTCTCGTTCTGCTTATACGAATGGACTTGGCGAGTTAGGTACTTCGATTTACTCTCTGAGAAGTATTTCTTATAAAATAGATCTCGGACAGTAGCCCACGTCGTGAGAGACTGTGGCTTCTGTATCCGCAACCACTTATCCGCATTGTCCTTAAGTGAGAATGAGAAAAGTTTAAGGCAAGCATTCTCCCACTGGGCAGTGGTGGCAAACGTGCACACCAATCGCTCGAAATAGTGGACATAGTCATACGGATCCTCATTCTCTTTCCCGTAGAAAAGGGGAAGGACATTATGCATACTAGACTTTATGGTGAAGGCATTACGAGCCTCCACCGTCTCGGTTGGCAGAATTATTGGTCTGAGATGAGTGATCCTCTCAGGATGCATGAGCTCACGCATTGACTTTTGCGCCTCTATCATTGGTGGTTTGATTATTAAATCAACGAAGAGGCCACCGATATCAAAAGACTCACTACTGAAAGACTCTTTCTCCACGGTTACTCTCGACATTCTCTCAATGGCTGGGAGATGCCTGGTATTGTCTCGGTAGTACTTAGGCTTTAGAGGTGATTGTTTTCTTACAATGGAGGATTGCTTAACTCTACCTATATTGACTCGAAACAACTAAAAAAAAAAGAAAAACAAAACAAAACAAAATAAAAATAACTACTTGAATTCTTAACACACGTTACTGTCCCCGGCAATGGCGCTAAAAATGCTTGACCGATTCCTAGACCTAAAATAATAGATTGCCCAAGCGTAGGGCTGAAACCGATGAACCACGATATCTGGTAAGACCGGAATCGAATCCATTAAGGACGGTGAAGTGTGTGCTGTGGAACATCGAGTTGTAGTATTAAAATTAGCTCTTAAGTAGCCACCTCTTATAGTTTGATGCTGAGATTAACTAAAACTAAGAAATTGTTTGATTTTTTAAATAATTAAAAAGCAAGTACAGTCGTAGGATTCATAGCACTAGTAACCAGTCCAGATTAACCTGCTCCATTCAGTATTCTAAAAAAAACGTTCAACTTTAGGTTTAAAAAGATACCCCGTAAGATGCAAAACCTTAGGGTCGCCGTTTATTCATGCGCAGCGGAGAACGAGTATTGGACCCCTATTCTCCCGTTCACATGGGCTCCAATAATGCCCGGATTCATTTACGGGAAGTATTTTTCTAATCTAAAATCGTTTTTTTATTGTTTGAAAATAAGAGTAGTGCCCAAACTGGTCACGACATGCTAATCATCCCGAGACCTTACTTATATGACTACTCATTCATTATTAAAAAAAATGCACGAAACCCTAGATTGCATCATACTTCTATTACTGGGGAAAGAAAATAAACGAGAGATAAATACTAAACAAATACATACGAATAACTTTAATAAAGAACAGAAATTAATACAATTGACCGAACTGTGAATACTTGAATAAAACTCCAAGAACTTAAAAAGAAAAGAACTTTGAAGAAAAGTATTGTACTCTAAAGCTGCAAAATAAAATCAGAACAATCCTTCTCATGGCAGCAGTCGGCAGCCCCGTTCTGCAGTCGGCAACCTTTTTCTCTTGATTTGCGTCCAAATAATTTTTTTCTGGTAAAACCCTTTTTCCACCCTTTATAATAGTTGCCGAAAACCCATGAGAAAAGAGGAAACAAACTTACCAATACTGGGCCCCCATCTTTCAAGTGCCAACCCAAATGTTTATTGGCTAGCCCATTATAGAAAATATGCAATTGTCTTTTCCTTTGCACCACATGCAAATCCACACCAATACATTACTCGGAAATTCCATTATGTTAGGGATTTGATTGCCTGCTTTACATTATCCAATATAAGTTTGATCACGTCTCTGGATCAATTGGATCGGCATCGACTTGGGTAAACTATGATTTGTGCTTTTATCTCCAATTGTTAACCATTGGCTCCAAGAGTCCTAAAACACAACTAACAAGTATCAAACCTCAAATAATGCGCTAAATGAACATAACAAGTTTAAGTTATGTGGCGTAAATAGGCGTATTTATGCACCTATCAGTTGGGAGGGAACTGCTAATGACTCGAGGGTCTTTTTAGAATGTGTGAATAGTCCTACCATGGAATTTCCCAAGCCTCCGGAAGGTAAACTAGAAACTTGATACAACTTAATCTTATTATCAATTCATTGCTTAGGCTAATGGATAATATGACTTGCAGGTAAATACTATGTCGTGGATTCGGGTTACACTAATATGTCGGATTTTTTATCACCGTATCGAGGAGAGAGGTACCATTTGAACAATTTCTGTTGGCATGGCCGACGACCAAAAAAGATAGAAGAGTGGTTTAACTTTCGTCATTCGTCTTTATGTAATGTTATCGAGCGCTAAAAGCTTGATTTCCTATATTGAAGCAAATGCCACCGTATAGTGTTTGAATACAAAACTTTATTCCCACAGTTTGTTATACGGTTCACAATTGGATTAGGATGCATGATGACAATGATGATCTATTCATAGGATATAACCAAGAGAACATGGTGATGAGACAATGTCAAAGAGCTAGCGGGAGTAGTTCTCAAAATTCAGTTGAGATTGATATCACTCGTGGACAACTCCATCGTATGTCCAATGCTCGTGATCGGATTGCCGAACAAATTTGGGCTAGCATGAATCATAGTGGATGATATCACTGCAAATGTAATTATCATTATTTAAAACTGTTACCCTTATTTGAGGTTTGAACTCAAAGTGAACATTATTTGTATGCGATTGATGGATTTGAGTTTTGGTTTAAGTAAACATGTTTCTTATTTTTGTTAATTGTTTGTATGTGGAACTTTTTTCTTTCAATTCTTCTAATTTCATTCAATTTGAAGAATAAAAACAAAAACAAAAATGATACTACCAAACATGTTTGTGTTTTCAGTTTTCGTTGTTTTCAAAAAGATTATTACCAAATATGTTTCTTGTTTTTGTTTTTATGAAAACAAAAACCCTGTTTCTATTTCTAATTATTTAAAAACTAAAAATTGAAAATGTTACCAAACGCACCCTAAATGTGCGCACATTCTCCGACTAAATTTATTTAGTCGCTAATTCCCATATTTTCAACGACTAAATTGTTTTTGGTCGGTAATGTTAGTCGGGAATGGTGTAATTTGTTGTAGTTTCAAACAATGTGGGACAACTATTCCAACACTGTATAAGTGGTTGGTAATTACATGGTCCACAGGGATTCCTTTGATGAGGGACCATTTAATTACCAACCACTTATACATTGTTAGAATAGTTGTCCCACATTGTTTGAATATGGAATGAGAGATCACTTAATCACATTTGAGACATCTTTACTCGTGGTCAATTAATTTTGAGTTGAATATAAAATTTTTACATAGTATCAGAACGGGCCCATTTTAACCCAAAATTTGTAAGAAAAATTAAATCAAATCTCTTTACGTTGACAAACTCAGAAAAGTGTTTACGATGATAGGATCCAAAAAATAGCCACACATGACAGACCTAATTACATCTACACGTGAGAGGGTATCGAATGAGAGAACACTTAATAATATTTGAAATATCAAGAGAGAGATTGAAATATCAAGAGAGAGAGAGAGAGAGAGAGAGAGAGAGAGAGAGAGAGAGAGATGCACTACCCAAGCTACACCTTAGAGAGGGAGATCAGCAACTTCATTAAGGTATGGATTTCAGTAGTTGTCTGTTTATGCTACTGCTATTTTTCAGCCAAGTTCATCCCAAAAGGTATGCCCAGGCTTCTCTCAATCATCCCTATTGTCTCTCTCTTCTTTGCCCTTCCTCTCAAACTTCAATCCGTCAACCTTTGTGGCCCCACCGCTTTCGCCATAGCCTGGCTTTCCAATTTCAAACTCCTCCTCCTTGCCTTTGGCAAAGGCCCTCTCTCCCACCCTTCTCTCTCTCTCCCCCATTTCACTGCTATTGCTTGTTTCCCTATCAGGATCCAACAAAACCCACCTCCGAAATCCCATGCAAATCTAGAAAATTCACTGACATCTCAAAATAGAGACAACCCATATCCGTTAGATCAAGATGGCCACCATAGCCAAAACCCACCTCCAAAAGGTCATAATAGAGAAAATCCAAATCCCAGAATCTCACAAAATGGAAACACATCGATTCGGAGTTATGCTATAAAGGTTGTTTTTCTAGCCTTGTTTTGGCCTTTTTACGAGTATAGTGACCACATACACCCAAATGTCATGTGGGTCAGTTACTGCTTCCACATGTACTTCACGTTGGAAATCTTACTAGCCACTGCTGCAGCCGCGGCTCAAGCCCTATTCGGGCTAGAGCTTGAGCCGCAATTCGACAAGCCGCACCTCTCGACCTCTGTCCAGAACTTCTGGGGCAGGAGATGGAACCTCGTTGCATCCCGATCCCTGCGTTCCACAGTATACGAGCCCACGCTATGCATATGGGCGCAAGTCATAGGCCGGAAGTGGGCGTCGCTTCCGGCCGTCATGTGCACGTTCGTAGTCTCGGCCCTAATACACGAGATTATATTCTACTATATGGGCCGCCTGCAGCCGACGTGGGAGGTCACACGGTTCTTTCTTCTCCACGGGGTGTGCGTGGTGGCGGAGATTTGGATCAAGAAGGTGGTTAAGGACAGGTGGCGGTTGCCTCGGTTGATCTCAACGCCGATGAGCGTCGGATTTGTGATGGTTACCGGGTTTTGGCTGTTTATTCCGCAGTTGTTGAGGTGCAAAATTTACGTCAGAGCGTCTGAAGAGTATGCGGTGTTGGGAGCGTTTGTGAAGGACGTTGTTGCTGGTGTTGTGGAAAGTTGTATTAGTTTACAGTTTGAATGGAATGGGAATTAAAGATCTCCCCATCCCAGGAGTTCAATAATTATTCGGCAATTTCTTGTAATTATTCGGTGTTCTTGAGTTCCATCAAGTGGTGTCCCAAGTTTTTCTCTACCGTTGTGTTGAGGTTCATGTACTTTATGATTACTAGAGGGATGACACACACCATGTATGTGAATGGCAGCACTGCAAACCCAAAAATAGTGGAGCAGCACTTGTAGTGGCCTAGTGCGTGGGTGGTTTTTTTTTTTTGTTTACTGTTTTGTCTTTCCCATGGCATATGGCTTGGAACATTTGAAGCGTAATAAGCTAGCTACTTCTTGAGGGACTATTTTGGAATTGAAAAAAATCCATACAGCTTTATAGCACTAAATGGTGCTCTCCCTTTATAAATAGAATAGATAGATGTTAGTGTGTTTCTTGTTTGCAGCGGTTATGTCATCTTTGTTTTAAGTTCAATATATATCTAGTTATGAATTTGGTAATAATCAGTCTTTGTTGTATATATTTGTAGTTGTAGTTTCTCTCTTCTCCATAATTATCCACCTTTTTTCCACACTCACTCACTCTTTCTAGTAGTGATAAACTTTTCAAGTTGAGAAATTCGCAAAGAGAACACCTTCATTTCTCTGCAAATTCCGGGTATGTTGTAAAATTTCATTCTTTTCGACACTCTCTATCACTTGATCATATACATACATATACAGATCTGATAGGAGGAGGAAATATTCACACATAATAGTATTCACACTTCTCACATCTCTATCTTTTGCTCACTAAACTCACATTTTTATAATACGTACAGATTACAAACCTATTTATAGGCAAAACAATAAAAAAAACAAAGATGAGATAATCTCTTATTTATTTTGCAAATACCTAAACATATATTACGGAAGCTCCAAGGTCTTCAAGCCTGATAAGAAATAGTGCTCTATGTTTTCCTTCTTCCAATCATTCACTTGTTCTTTAAAACTTAGCTGACTCAATCCTAATCAAGCTGATTTTTCATCATTCCCCAATGAAATTGATTTTCCTTCGGCGTCGAATCAGTCTCCTTCTTTGGCTAAGATAACCTCTGCTTTGAGTAATATTGCTTCATCTATCTCTGCAATATTCACTTGCTCGTCAACTTCTCCATATTCTTTCTTTGTACAGTCGTAGCAATAGTGACCGTACTTAAAGAAAATAAAGCACTGAATATCTATAGTGCAATCCCTGCTCAAATGACTGTAGTCATTGCAATTGTAGCATTTTACTTGGCTCACATCAAAGCCCCTGCCTCATCCTCATCCTTGACCTTGTCTTGTCCTCGTTGCTCTGTCTCTTGTTGACCTTTAACTCCTCGTCCCCGCCCTCTAACTCGTCCACGTCCCTATCCTCTTCCTTTATGTAACGTCCCCCTTTGCTCTTCTTCGTCTCTCATTAAAGCTTTTTCCTGGGAAGTCACAGTCGTCCTCTATGTAATGCCCCATTTGTGTTCCACGTGCCTGACTTTCAAGTTGTATCCCAACTCCAAATGACAGAAGCTTTTTTTGTTTTCCCGTTCCCGTTCCTTTTTTAGTTTGTTCTTGTCATCACATGAAAGCCAAAGCTAACACCATTGGGGACCAATCAACACAATGTGATTTTTCAATTATTCAATTTCGTAACAAGAAAAAGAAATCGATTCTCGTGTCCTTTCTTTTTTGACACTTCCATTCTATTCCCAACGCCATGCGTGGTTTCGCGATGCTCTCGACTGGTTTTGTAATGATGTCCAACCAACATCATAAGATAGTCAAACTTTAAGTTTCGACTTTGATTTTATGATGATGACAGATAATGTTCTCCTAATTATTCTCTCTATATTCTTCAAAAATAAAAAGATAACGTTCTCTCTGTCAATCTATTTTTTTTCTCTCTATAATAAATTTACATATAATATCATCTGTGCCAATGTATTGATTTTTTAAATAAATCAACAAATATTGTTACATGTATTAATTTATTTGCTATATATTATAAAAAAGCAACAAATAATATTATTTGTGCCTATATTTTTCTCTGAAAAAAATAACAGAGAATGTTATCTGTGTTAATTTAGTTCGTGTCTATTCTAAAAAGGCAATAGATAATAATATTTAATTTAATATAATCTTTTTCTCTCTATAAATAAAACAATAGATAATGTTCTTTGTGTCAATTTATGTATCTCAAGTTGATAATGTACAAGTCTGAGTAACCAATTTGAATATTCCTTAAATGTGTAGATTTCATTTCAGCTTGCAAACAAAATCTTTTAGCACCAACACAAAATCTATTAACAAGCCAATCAAAATAACACAAGGAGCTTAGAGCATCCACAGTGTAATAAGTAAATGAGTGTGCATAAGCAAACTTAACAACAATACTAAAAAAAATACCCGACATTGTAATAAGCAAAGTTAGCAAATAACCAAATTTCATCCATTCCATAACCATACTTAACAACTTTTATCAATAACCAAAACTCAATAACCAAACTTAAAACTCAAAAACACCCTATAATTGAACGTCTCATCGAGACAAATAATTTGGTGTGATCGAGTGTATGATTAGAACTCAACTCAATTGCGATTGAATATATGTGCATTGTGTATTGGTGGGGGGGGGGGGGGGGGGGGGGGGGGGGGTTGGGTTGGGGGTCTTGGTTAAGGATGCAAAAATAATCAATATGGGGATATAGATTGTTAAGTTTGATTATGAACTAAATCGATAATCAAATGCGGATGTGACACATTTTGGTTATTGGTGTTGATTATTCCCATTGCGGATGCTCTAACATTATATAGGCCACATGCAAAATAAAAAATAACCCTATATGTATTACTTTGTCTCACAAATACATATATACAAATAACGTTATATGTGTGACAAAAATATACATAATAACTTGTATGTGTTACTTTATCATCTTAATAACAAAAAATACACATGGATTATATTATTTGTGTGGCACAAAAAGCACACATATAACCTTATATATGTTATTTATATGTCAAATTAAAACTATCTCCGTTATTTATATGTCCAATGTATACTATTTATAATTCAAAAGTACCAACAGATAAAGTTATCTCCCCAAAATTTTGCACTTTGTGTAATTGCAAATAAAAGCAACAGATACGATTAGTTGTTAAAATTTGTCCTTTTTTTTTTATGCAAGATAGGATTACTTGTCCAATATGTACTCTGCATAATTATTTGTCTAATTTTATATCTCTTTCGTACCAAATTGCTTGTTCCTTTTGGGAGTTCGTGCATTTTGCACAAAATATTTTTTTCTCCAAAATAAAGCAACTAGTAATGTTATCTGTGTTAGTTTATATCTTGTGTTGTTTAAAAAAATAATAGATAACATTATCTCCGTTACTCAATTCATTTTTTTTGCTCTAAAATAAAATAATAGATAATGTTATTTGTCTTAATCTATTTTCCATATCTTCTTAAAAAAAAACAATAGAAAAAGTTATCTCCACAAGTTGTAAGTAGTTAATAAATTTACATGATTAGAATAGAAAAAAAAAAATCCTAACTATATTTCTCACGTTATTGATTTTTCGGGTATTGTTTATCGAATGAGCACATCAACGCTTAATAACTATGGTGTAAACAATAGAATTATGATTGAAGATTAAACAACAAAAGATCTTTTAAACAAAAAAAAACTACAACAGATAGTGTTATCCAGAATAAAGCAACATATAGCGTTATTTATGACAATCAATTTTTTCATCTCTCTAAAATATGGCAACATATAATCTTATCTGTGCTAATTTATTCTTCGTAATCTCTAAAATAAAGCGACTGATAACATTATCTCTATTAATCTATTTTTCTCTCTCTAAAATAAAGTAACAAATAACCTTATATATGCTAATTTATTTTCCGTATCTTCAAAAATAAAGAAACAAATAACCTTATCTATGCTAATTTATTTTCCATATCTTCAAAAATAAACGAACACATAACCTTATTTTATGTATCTTAAAAAAAAATTATTTGTGCTAATATATTTTGTGTTTCTTGAACAAAAAGTAAAAAACAAAGTTATATCACTACTAGATACTGGGAGTTTTTCTTTAAAAAAAAGACAGATATTGTTATATTTGTTAGCCTATTCTTCTTTCTCTCAAAAATAAAGCAACATATACAATTATCTTTTTTAGCCTGTTTTGGACTATTTTAATATTTTTTAATCAGCAAAAGAAAAAATTTCATTAATCACAACCAAAGAACTCAACTCCAAATAAGAACATAGAATAAAGTAATGCAACCTGTTACATGGAGTGAATAACTGAGCATCGAATTGATCCACATAGGACACCTGGAATTCTCAAAGACAAAAAAAAAAAAAAAAAAATCACAGTAAAGTCTTGACGGGTTCAAGTTTTCATTTGAAATATTATTATATTCCTACACACATTTTAGTATATCTTTTTCATTCTTTGTGCTGCAAACATGGATTTGTTTGGCTTGGATTCAATAAAATAACCTTGTTTCACATTTTGCCTGTTTTTTCTTTGATTTGTATGATTTCCATTCATTTGTATCTTTTTTAGAATGTTATTTTCATATGGTCTTTGTTTCTGATATATACTTCTGGAGATGAACTGTCAAGGTCTTTGGAATATTGACTTTGGAGTAACGTGCTGTACTTGCTTTATGCTTTACAACTCAAAAAGAATTTTTCAAAAAATTTCCCTTAGATTTCTCCTACTTCTAACATTTCTCTCTCTATCTCTCTCCACTTATTATTCCTACTATTTTTCAAAAACAATTTCAAAAACCAATCCAAACAAGGCAAACTTATTTCTTAGAAACGTTTTAAAAAGAGTGACCTTGACTTGTTACTTCTTGTACAAGAGAAAACATAGACCGTCTAAGGAAGCTTTAAATTTCATTCTCATTTTTCTCTGTGTTGATAGTGTAAGTGGATATCAGTGTCAAAATTTAGGTTTATTGTCTTCCATTTTGTGACCTTCAGAGAGAGAGAGAGAGAGAGAGAGAGAGAGAGATCAAAGCAAAAGCTTGTTTAGTATTATAGGAACTGAAATCTGTACTCGGTAAAACACTGCTCAAATTAACATGAAATGGAATTCGGAGGCAAAGACTTGTACCTGTTTAATGTAAGTTCAACTTAAAATGGTTCAAATTACCAGAAACTTGTATTGCTATTATCAGCTATCAACTTTTCAGATCAGTTGGATTTATCAGACAGATGAGTTTGCCCTTGTAATTAAGTCCCCAGGCCAAGGAACAATCCTTAGAATCGTCTACTAATCCTTGGTAACGCTACCTCTGAAAACCATTTTGATGGAGTCTGTAGGTAAAACTTAATTAGTTCATTATATGAGATACTAGTGTAGTGATGCAGTCCACTTGCATTTCCCTAAAAGGCAAACATTTCACAATAGCATGCGGCCTGTGTTATTATGTTTGATCTCAGAAAGCATATATATGCTTACAAGATTGTGAAGCTGGTTTTCAGAAAGCAAGCTGTGTTATTATGTACATATTTCTCAATGTTTTCACTTTCTCCGGTCTCACACCAGAAATTTCCAACTGTAACAAGCTCTTCTACTAATCAGTCTGCAAAGATTTCTTAAAGTGTGTAAGCTCACAAGCTGTCCACCTTCAAACATGAACATGGTAGTGCAGTACTTATCACTGACCATAACAGGTTATGTTCTATATGATTGTATTCCTTGCCTCACTATAAGACGAGAGGGAAGGTCCATTTGACTTGAATCCTGGATCTAATCCTTATTCCTACACCAGTTAATAATGATGCAATGGGAGAAGTTTTCTTTTGTCATTTTTTCATGAATACTTGCCCAAAAGCCCAGTCAAGGCTCATCTATCCCGACCGGGTGGAGCAGTGACCCGTCACACTTTGAGGCTCAAGAGAAAAGAGAATGAACTAAAAGAAACTATTAACATTACAGATTGACTTGTAGACGTGATCCTTCTTGTTATTGACCAAGGAGTTCCGACGTTTCTCAACAAATCAAATAAAACCTAGTGAAACTATTTTCTCGATCATATGGGGTATTCGCGAGACTTCGGATGAGTTGGGCTTTTGACTCCCTAATTTGTCTCGCTGACTCTGTCCTAGTGTTCAATTCCACATATGTAATCCCGAAGTCTTATCCATAGCTGGGGTCACTAAATGGCAATATAAACGTATTTGATATGAATAACCTGGGCCTTGCGTCGATCAGGGGCCCAACTAGTTTGCCTAGCTAGTGAGCACTTTTTCGGGCAGGAAGCAAGTCGGGCCCTACGGGGGAGCAGCTCTTGCACTGAAAGCAGGATTGTTAGTCAATAGACTCAATACTATAAATTCAGACAATGACAAACAGGCCTGTGATAGATTTGTTATTAAAAAGGAGTAAATTATATGCTAAAGTCCAGTTTATTGGGTCTACCCTAGTTTTGCTCTAATCTCAATAGCGCGATACAAATCGTTCACTTGTAGAGCTCTTTGATATAGTCACCCATTTTTTAAAAAGAAAAGAAAAAGACTACCATATTTGTGTTGCTAAATTTCATCCATTCATATAGCTAATAATATC
The DNA here is from genome assembly GCA_019656835.1 of Rhododendron ovatum. Lineage (NCBI taxonomy): Eukaryota > Viridiplantae > Streptophyta > Magnoliopsida > Ericales > Ericaceae > Rhododendron > Rhododendron ovatum. The sequence continues at coordinate 16,914,464 of CM033798.1, forward strand.
CAATAAACTCTTTTTTTTTTTTTTTGATAAAATGATCTTTTTAGTGATCTCCAAATTAACGGTCCCGGTCATCAAGGCCGGACCGGGATCGGCCCAAATTAACTCACCAACCTTGCCGTAGTAAACTTTAATTTTTCAAACTTATCAAGAAAAAAAAAAAACTTTAATTTTTGAACTTTAGAGAAGCATCATTATCAGGTGAGTAATCAACAAGTCGAGTCAGAAACTTTGTTAGAAAGCAAAGCAAGTAGGAATTAAGCAGAGAGTTCTAATCCCATGAGGATATGGACGCACAAATTCCTTGCTATGCAAGACTTAGCATAACCTATATAAACAGCACCACAAATGCCCTGATTTTTCACCGTCATTACAAAACTCACGCTCTCTTCTTTTCCCTACTTCCGCCGTAGCCTTTTCACCTCATCTTCTCTTCTGTTCTTCGATCGCAAGGCGAACGTCAATGCCAACACAGAAACTGGTGTTTCTGCTTTGTCTCCTGATCAGTTTCTTTTCGGCTCCGTCCCTCGCTCTTTCGGTTGCCGGTGGTTCATCGTGTTCCGACTCCGTGTTCCCTAATAACCAAGTCTTCGCCTCGTGCACTGATCTTCCCAATCTTGATTCGTTCCTCCACTGGACTTACACCCCTTCCTCATCCACTCTCCACATCGCTTACCGCCACAGCCAAGTCAGTTCATCGTCGTGGGTTGCATGGGGAATCAATCCCACATCGAAAGGCATGATTGGAACTCAAGCCATCGTAGCATACCCCAAGCCAGATGGAACCGTTGCAGTCTTCGCGTCACCAGTCGATAGCTACGGTACCAGGCTACGAGAGGGGAATCTGACTTTCCCTGTCTCAGATTTGTTAGCCATGTTTATGGACAACGAGATGGTTATATTCGCAACAATTGAGCTTCCCGAAAACACTACGAGCGTTAATCATATTTGGCAAGACGGACCAGTCTTGGGTGATAATCTTGGAATGCATGGTGTATCTGGAAACCATCTCCAATCCATGGGAAATCTGAATCTCTCATCAGGACAAGCCTTTGGATCTCATGGAGGCAATTCAAAAACCAAACTGAAGATAGTAAGTTATTAAGCCCTTCCAAAATTAAGGCTTTTACACATTATCATCACAGTTTTATTGATACTTTTGATTTCTAAAGGGGGTGGATACTATAGGCTGTTAAAGATTTGTAACCAGCATCACTTTTACTATTTACGTACATGAGTTAAAAACCAGGATTGATCTAGCTTTTTACGTTCTTGAAAAAAAAAAGAAGGTAAAATAAAGAATACTACAGTAGAGGGCCTAAAAATAGTGAGAGATTATGAGTTGATTACTGTATGGAATAATCTTAGCCATCTTTCTCTAGAATTATGTAATAGGAGCAGCCTGTTTCTTTTCCGAAAAACAAGTGGCTTGAATTTCTCTAATGGTGATTTTGAATCAATTTTGCAGGTACATGGAGTTCTAAATGCTGTTAGTTGGGGCATTATGATGCCTTTGGGATTTATGGCGGCAAGGTATCTCAAGGCCCTCGGACCACGAGCAGACCTCTTTGGTTCTACACTCACGTATCTCTTCAGCTCTCTGGCTATTTTCTTGGCATGGCGGGAGGCGCAACTGGGCTTGTTCTTGGTGGCATGTCATCTGGAAATCATCATCCTTGCCACATGGGTATTGGGGTCACACTTTTTGCCCTCGGACTACTACAGGTATCAAAACATAGGCCATTCTTTTCCTCTTAATGCACAATGCTATCGACTTTGCTACTTTGTAACTGGTATACATCATGCTAACAAAATGCTTTCTTTTGTGTTTAGATTTCTGCTCTATTTATGCGACCTGCGAAGGACCACAAGCACAGACATATTTGGAATTGGTTCCACCATCTCACCGGCTACTTAGTTCTCATCTTGAGCTTGGTCAACATATGGGTAGGCTTCACCATTTTGAAGCCTGCGAAGGGATGGATGATCGGGTATGGTTCTATCTTCGGTGCAATCGTGCTTACCTCGCTGATTTTAGAAGTTTGGAAGAAGATGACAAGTGATGGAAAGATCACTGAAGCACAAGTCAATGCAACTCCCACAAGTGCAGAAAACAATGTCTAGATCATGATTGTTTGCTGATATTTATAGTTGGGCATTGTTCTTGTTGTTGACACCTATGCACTGTAAAAGATTTTGCTTAATTTCTTGTTGTTTGTTGTGTCTTCTTAGAGGAGTCTCATTCTTTGCCCTGAAAACATGGATTTGTTTGGCTTGGATTTAATAAATTAACCTAGTCTTACATTATTCCTGTATTTTGTCTTATTTTTCGCTTTAATTCCTATGATTTCCATTCATTTGCACAATGCTATTTTCATCTCCTCTTTGCAACATGTACTTCTGAAAAAGAACTGGAAAGGTATTTTGAATATTTGGAACTTTTCCCGGCTATATCCTAAACATAGCCCAACTTTGTTGCAGCTTCGGTTCTATAAAATTAATTGCGCAGTCGAGAGAAAAAAAAAAAAAAAGAAACTCAAAAAACCCTGGTATTAGTTAATAATCCTGGACTATTTGTCCTGGTATTAATTTAGTTTTGAATCCTATACAATTCCCTGTTTGGAGGGCTAAGAGGATTTAGGGCTCTCATCCAAGGAGTTCTCCCTGCTTCTGTTGCTGATGTATGTAACACTATCTTTGTTTCTGCTCTGTGTTTGATGCCTAAGCTCTGATTTTTGGATAAGGATTGCCATGTAGGTGGGTTGCTGGATGTTTGCCATGTGATGCTCAAGGATATATGGTGCTACTGGTATGCTGATGACTGGAGTCTAGTTTTACTGGCTGTTTCGGTTGCCGATTCTGATGCTGAATTTAATAAGGAAGAGTTCTTCGTTGGATGTTTTGCATTCCTGATGCTATGCTGAAGATTATGTTCTAATGTTGCTTTGGCATGCATATGCTGGATCCAAGGTGATGTTTAATGATGCTCCATAACTTTGTTGCTGCGGAAGATCGTTAAGTTCTCTCCCTATGGGGAACTTCTGATGCAAAATGATTTTGGTAGATGATGTGCTACTTCTCTGATCTTACAATGACCTATAGCTTGTATGGTCAATACTGCTTGGAGTTGCCTTTTCCTGTTCTGGTGCTTGGATGATGCCACCTCCGGCTTCATTCAATTTCTCGTGGGATGTATTTTTTCTCCTTTTTACTTTTTACTTTTTTTTTTGGCTTTTTCTTTGATTCAAGTTTCTCTTGTATCTGAAGTTTGGTCGCTGCCTCGATGTAACCTTTGTCGAGTTCTAATAAAATTTTATTGCCTATAAAAAAAATGCTTACCGAAATGAGATCTCTCTCTCTCTCTCTCTCTCTTCTTTACATTATTGCCGTCGGGTATTTTAAAAAGAATAAAAATTGTGTTTTGGCATTGGAGATGCTTCTATCCAAATTGAGTTTTTACTCAAAATTTGATTCAAATTTTTGGGAAAAAATGTTAGTACTGTAGATGCACTTATAGAGAGCAAATGCTGTGGTTTTTTTTTTTTTTTTTATATCAAATTTTCACAAAATGATTCATAGAATCAATTCTACAATCTACCAGTGGGAGGTCCCCATAATGAGAGCAAAATTGGACACGGATGTTTGGACACTAATCCAAATCTACCAGTGGGAGGTCCCCATAATGAGAGCAAAATTGGACACGGATGTTTGGACACTAATCCAAACACAGATGTATTTGTGCATTCAATAATGTGGATTCCACATGCATCATGAGAGGTCAACATGCATCGAACGATTTCGAACACATTTGTAATAGAATCTTTGTCCGATCATCTACGTCGGTTGCACTGCTCAAATATCTCCTAACAAGATAGAAACAGTCAATTTGTGGGGCTGCATCCTCCATTTGCACCGAGAAAGGAAAGGAAACAGATAAGATTTTGAAGAAAATCAAAATTCTGGACATTGACATGAGGGCAAAAAAAATGTGATATTCCTTGACAGTTTTAGAGAGAAAGAGTGATGGAACATTAAAAAATGGATGAAAAGGGCGTGGTTGGGGAAAGATTTGATAAATGAGTGGCCAAAGACATGTACATGTGAATGTGAAGGTGGAAAGGTGCACCTTTACTACCCTTTGGCTCGGTGCAATTGCAAGTTGGCTTTCTACAGACATGCCATTTCCATAAACCTCCAAACATGAAAGCAAAAAGTACTCATGGATTGATGTAAAGTCCTGGCAGGCACCACTGTCCTTGTAAAGTCGCTGTGATATGGATACTGGCCAACTCCTGCCAAATGTTTCAATATACTATCTCCGCCCCAAAATGTTTATCTGATCCGCAAAATGAGAACTAAAAAATAATACATTTATTTTAAGAAAAACTTTAAAAAAATTTCATAAATTAAAAGAACTCATCAATATCTAGTGAATTGTTGAAAAAAATTTAAAATTTTCTTGCAAAAATTGTATTATTTTTACGTCCTCTTTTTGCGGACCAGACAAACATTTTGAGACGGAGGGAGTAGTATATTTTTAAAATTTTTTTGATAACCGAATATTTGGGCCAACTTATTCGCATCTCTACTAATTCCGGAGTTCTGAAGGTTAACAATTAGGCACAATCCTCAGTAGCTCCAAGGTTTGAAATGCTTGGCAGTTTGGCTTATGTGAGAATGGAACTTGTGACCTCATAGAGGAGCCCTTATTAATTTTTCACAATCACTTCACCAAACCCTTTGGGGTTATGTTTCAATATTTTTCTTCATTGCATATCACCCAAAAATGAAATAACCACAAGGGCACCAGGTGTGAATACAGTAATCCATAGAATTAGCTGGAAGCTGCAGTTGGTCTACAAATTAAGTTAAAATCACATTGACAACCAGATGATCAAGATAAATTTGTGTTACATTTTATTTTTTACTTATTAATAATAATGACCATCTATTTTGGCATAACAAATGTTGATCGAGTAACGAACTAATGATATCCTATTAATTTAATTTTGTTAGAATGATCTATCCGTCGAACTCTACACCTCGTAAGGTCCACTACAAGAACTTAGAGGAGAATGTGAGATTGAAATATTTTTTTCCTTTTCAGAAAGGGTAATAAGTTCTAGCTGTTAGTTATAGTCGGTAAGGATTAAACCTAGTCTATGCGTATTATGTATAGAGACTTGCCAATCAATCATTTTTGACATTATCTAAATTACATTTTTTTACAGGGTATTTCAAATTCTATGTTGGCAGGGAATTGGGAAAAGATAAATTTTATATTGAATATTTGGATTGCACCGTGGGATCATAATAGTAGTAATTATTATTTTTATCTTGTGACCATTCGAACTGGTTTATTTGCCTTTTTGGATGGTCGATGCCGCTGCACTAGTCTTCTATTTTAAATATTCATATTCATTTTAAGAACTAGTCAATTTGCCTTTTTGCATGGTCGATGCCACTGCACTTGTCTTCTACTTCAAATGTTCATATCCATTCTAACAAGTTCATTCGTTAGTGTTTCATGACATCATTTAATCGACAATGTCATAGTATATGGTCCCATAGTCCATAGTATAAGGTCATTTGTACTCGACAGCCTTTCTCCTCTCTTAAGATAAGATTACGAGTTTTAATAATATCAAATTTAATACCTATCACACCCAAAAAAAAAAAAAGTAATTTGACACAAATGATTAAAATTTAATACCTAAAATATAAATTGTGAGAGTGAATTTTGCACAAGAATAGAGAGGATTTTCGCCATTTTTCGGTTTTTGCGGAGCATTTGGTAAGTTTCGGATATATTAAATTAAATACGAAACTAATTTACAGATAATGAAGCACCTGAATCTATCGTTCTCGTGAATCTACAAGGGGGTTCAGTCTCTCTGTGTGAGAGAGAGAGAGAGAGAGAGAGAGAGAGAGAGCAGTCTAGAAACTTACATATCGATGAGTTCTCGCACAATTGAAGCACCGATCGATTGGCTCGGTCCCTAATCGGACGAAGAACTCAAACCCTAGGGAGGGAGGGAGAGAGAGAGAGAGATTTGCACTCCTATTCTTTATCTCTCTCTAACAATAGAAAAAAATATCTGTTTGTAGAGAGAGAAGGAAAAATAGGACTCTGTATCTCATCCTCCAAATCTCTGGCGCGCAGCCGAGCCTCGGCGTCACCGGCGGTGGTGATCCAGAGGCTCTCGTCGCCGTCGTCGGCGGCGGCGCCATCAGAGAACGAGGGGGAGGCGGAGAACAACAAGAAGATGAAGAGCCTGTTCAAGTCCAAGCCCAAGACGCCGGTCGACCTCGTCCGCCAGACGCGCGAACTCCTCGTCTACGCGGACCTGAACGCTCCTGACACCCGCGAAATCAAGCGCGAAGAGAAGGTCGTTCCTTTACTTTTTCTGTTGTTTTGTTTTAATCTGATTTTGTTCGGAACGGTTTAGGTTTTCATTGCGTGGTTTAGTTTTGTTCGGATCTGTGCCAATTGTGTATGCAAATGTTTCCTGGTGAGAAATCGGCCCAATTAACAAACTCACAAGGCACGAAGGATAATCAGGAAAGAAATAAAGAAGATAGGCTCAGACATTTTGCATGGTTCTCCAATTGTGTTGTTGAGTACATTCACGGCTAACACTAGCTTTCACTATGTATCAAATGAAAACTGAGAGTACAAGTTGCATTGGTTGCGTATATCATGTGGTTATAGAATAATCAAGAAAAGAAACAAAGAGCGCAAGGCATAGATATTTTTATGTGGTGCCTCAACTGTGAAAATGAAATAGAGTGCATCTACGACTCACACCAGTTGCCATTGTGTATTGAATGTGGAATGAACTACAACTTACATTGGCTGCGGATAGCAAGTAATTTTAACTTAGGGTTTACGTCATCGGTTACCGTAACATCCGGAATAGTCAGCAAAGTGCGAACGAAATCGAATCAGCCTTCACAAGCCCAAATTGCCCAATATTTCCAATGAGTGATTTTATTGTTTGTACTTTTGTTTGTGTATACGATTAGCATATGATGATTTTTTTTTGATATTTGGCTACGGAATTGTGTTGAGATAGGCAAGCTTTCCTGGACAATGTATTACTGGTCATACATTAGCTTTGTAAAATTAACATGCTTGTCATTTATGGAATTAGGATTTTCAAAATTTTTCAAGCTTTGCGTTTATGTTTTTAATTTATGGTTATGAAAATGCTAACCACGTCTACTAGGCGGTGATTAAGTTGCACAAGGTGCGTTCAGCTATGTGTCAAGTGTATGGAAATAAGTGAAATTTCATGAAACTTTAAATTGTTTTGATAATATTTGCTCCTAAACCATTGTCATCTGGATGTTGTTACTGTGACTGTATTTATCACTAAATTATGCACTCTTGCTGAGCGGTCTGACTCATCCAGCAAGGGATTCGTTTGATTTTTGCGGATTGCATTGGGGGATATCCACCACACTTAGGTAGGAGTCAACTTATCTGGTGTTAAGTCTATAGGGGGGTACTTGTACTTTGCGTCAATGCTAGTGTTTTGATGGCTATTTGCTTAAAATTTGAACTCACTTGCATTGGTAAGGCGGCCTAGTGAAACTTTGCCAGGTGGATTGAAAAGTTACTTGTTAGGACTGCCAATGGATGCTTGACATGTTTTGACTTTTGAAGCTTAGGCTGGTATTGAGTCTTGGTTTTGACTACTTATAAAAAAAAGTAACGTGTGAAGAGACATTATGGAAATGAGCTATTGATTAAGAACTGTGGTGTTGGAAGATGTCCACAGCTTTCCCTGAATTGTCTTAAGACGTAGTGTTCCCAATCTTGATGTTGAGTGTATTTTACAGTTTTATTATGGAATTTGAAAAAGAGTTTCATCATTTGTGTTGTGCTGTGTTTTGGAGAAAGACTTGAATTTGACCAATATGCTTGCTTATGCAGGGTTTCTGAAGTAGGGGTTGTTGCATTTAGTTGGCCACTTTACCCTATAATCATTTTGTTATTTATTCTGTCTTAATTTCTTTAAGTTTTTTGTCCCTTCCTAAACTTTCTCCAGATGTTCGAGTTAAGCAAGCTTCTAAGGGAGCTAAAGTCTATTCTTTATGGAAATAGTGAAACCGAACCAGTCTCAGAAGCTTGTGCACAACTGACCCAGGAGTTCTTTAGGGAGAACACGCTGCGTCTCTTAATTGTGTGTCTCCCAAAATTGAACCTAGAGGTAATATGAAATCAATTTTTGTAGATAAACATGGATTTGGATGATCTAATTGAATAGATTTATTAACCTTTCATTGGTTGCATAGTTTTTCTCATGTTCCATTCGATGGAGCCATATCTCTGTATTTTGCCATTTCATTTTGTTAACTTTCACAGGCCCGTAAAGATGCTACTCAAGTTGTTGCAAATTTGCAAAGGCAACAAGTTCAGTCACGGCTTATTGCTTGTGATTACTTGGAAAAGAATCTTGATCTGATGGATATTTTGGTTTTAGGGTAAGCTGCTACAAGAAGCAATTGTGACCTTGTCATTATCATTCCTTCTTTTGGCTATTTTTCTGCTTTACTTAGTCTACTTTGGTGGACCGGTGGCGTATAGAATCTTTTATGTCATCCTTGGCTTTGCTGTGCTTCACTAAATGTTCTTGGGCTTCCTTGTGGGAAGAAAGGATTAATATAATATTGAAATCAGATAAACTCTATTTATCCTTGCTTAGATGTTTAGTCTCGGACTTTGTTGGAGACTGCTTTTTGGGGGTGTAATGAACCATTTTCTTCATCGTTGTTATTAGATTTAACTGACAAGAAAATTTTGGATTACTAATGAAACTTTGTTTCCTTTTTAGTGGTTTTTAACTTGGGGCCAAGAGGCGTGGAATGAGGAGGGTCTAGGATTTTGACAGCAGTCCTTAGTTTTCTTTGAACTGCCGTATTCTTCCTTCTCCATGCCTTTTTTTATTGGTTTAACCTTTTGGGCTGGGGGGGAGGAGTAGAAAAAGAGGAATGTGTGTGAGTTTTCACTGTATTCGTTATTTCGTGTGTCCTTTTAAATCTACTTTTCTGATGCCTATTACTGGTTATGTAGGTATGAGAATACGGACATGGCCTTACATTATGGTGCAATGTTGAGGGAGTGCATACGCCATCAGAGTGTTGCCAGGTGATCCAATTGTTTTACCTCCTAAGGATGGAATTTTATTGTTTCTCCAAGAAGAGGTGTTCATGTACATAATATTCATTCGTAACTATTGTAGTAAAGTTTCACCTTCAGTATCAGAAAAGGTGCTCATCAATTTGCCAAAAGTTACCCATCCCTTGTATGTTTTGGCAGGAATGTATTCATTTAGGAAGACTGCGAAAGAAACAGTGCTATACTTGTAGTTGCCTTCATTTATTAAAGGCTACCTTTGTGGCATGTTCATACTAGTAACTAACTACATGTACATTATGTATATGTGTATTCATATGCATGAGGGTATATACATCTAGTTGACTTTCCTGCTAGTATGTATTTAATCTAAGTTGACAGAATATGTATAGAATTAAGAGAAAACAACTGTCTCTTTATTTAGTTCGAAGGTATGGCTTAGATTACAAATGTCTTTGTTGCTCTCTGTCTAAAGCTTTGCCGAACATATTAGTTGATGAATTAATATTTTGCACTCCTTTGTTGTAACACAGCGGTTCTTTGATGTGGTGTAACTTCATGCTTTGTTAATTGTGTTAACCTTCTCTATACTCTCCCCCTTCTCTCTACCTCTCAAAAGTTCTGCTAGGGTTTCCCGCTGAGGGAGGGGTGCCCCCCCCCCCTTCCTTCTCTCTCTCTCTCTCTCTCTCTCTCTCTCTCTCCTTCCTCATCCCTTCTCTCCTTTCTTTCTTTCTTCTTTTCTCTTTCCTTTCTTCCTCTCCCTTTTCCTTTCTCTTCTGCGTTTGCTGTTTTGTTTTTCGATCTTCTCCTGCTTCTTGATCAGACGCCGGCGTTACCGTTGGGTAACTCCAGTCTTGGGCTTAACGGCGAATGGATGATCCAGCGGCTTGAGTTGATCGGAGAACCGCTCCCCCTTCTCTTCCTTTCTCCCCTTCCGATCTGATGCTGGACGTTTTCCGTTTCCAGTTTACCTTGGCTGCCGACGGTTGCCTTTGCTGGAAGACTGCTGGGTTTGGCCAAACGGCGACGGGTGGCTTTGGTGACTGGATTTGGCGGGCAGTTCCGGGCTTTCCGTCTTCATCGCGGGTCACCGGAGGGTCCGCATAATGCAGTCATTGTTTGGGCTCGGGCTGCTTCACTTCAGGGTGGTGCTTTGACGGTTTTGGTTGCGGCTTCGTTGATATCAATGGTGTTTGGCGGCTTGTTCCGGTGGGCTGCATTGTTCCGGCAGTCTTTGTTTAGTTTTTTTGGTGTTTTTGTTTTTGGGCTTAACCCTTTAGGTGAATGGGCTTGTCCCAATAGGTGTTTTCTGGGCTTGTCCCAATGGGTGTTTTCTGGGCTTGCCGGCTTGGCCTATTAGGTGTGAGCTTGTCCCAATGGGTATTTCACTTGGTTGGTTTCTTGCTAACCTCAGGTTTGGGTCTTGGAAGGCATATGATTATTCTTAGCTTTGCAAAACAAATGGGTCTCGGGTTAGGAACAAGGTTATAAATCCCGTACCGTACTGGCTGGTATGTTCTGGTATTGTCCAAATCCGGTACTCTACACCTCTAATTCCGTTCTGGCTCAAATACCGGTCGGTACGGGCCAATACTAGACGGTACTGGAGATACCTGTTAGTACCGGACAATACTTGATGGTACCATACTACTTTTAAATTTATTTTTTTCTTCAAGTACCGGACAATACATTGTCCAGTTGGTACTGGTCAATACCGGACGGTACCAGACAAATATCGGAATACAATTTATTTATTTTGTTTAAAAATGTGTATATTATACTATAAATCCTTTTATGTGGGAAAATAACACTAATAGCGATCAATCCGAAACGGTACTCAGTTTCTCACCGGTATGGTATGTACCATACTAGTAGGAAAACTGGTATTCTAGCCAGTATGGTATTCAGAACCTTGGTTAGGAATATGATGCCATCATTCCTTGTGCCTGTTAATCTCTGTATCAATTTCAGTGATGAATAAAAAATTTATGCCTTCCGAAAAAAAAAAATATTGTGTTAACCTCTCCACTCTGTTTTCTCAGATATGTTCTGGAGTCAGAGCATGTGAAGAAGTTTTTTGATTATATCCAGCTTCCAAATTTTGATATTGCTGCAGATGCTGCTGCCACTTTCAAGGTTGAGTATGGTTGCCAGAACTTGTCTCTCTCTGTCTAACACATACACACAGTCACAAAGACACAGTCTCACAGACTCTGGCACGCTCTCTCTTGAACGCACATGCACTCTAGTCTCTTTGTATTGAAAATGCTAATCTAGGATTAAAATTTTGTTCCTGTTTCTGCTGAATATGTTTCCAATGTAGAGCTGCCTGATGCTGTGATCCATTAATTGCTCTAAAGAAAAGGTGCAGTACTGCATCATGGTTTTCTAGATTCCATAAAATCCACTTTTGCAGAAGAAATGGGGCATATTGCTGTCAAGTTAATTTGTATTTTCCTTGACCTTTATCCATCATCTATGCCTAATTGGAAAACGTGTAGTCCTTATAATAAGCTGTATATCCTGTCCTAGAGGTTAGCTAGCCGACTGTTGGTTCTTACTTGTTACGTGTTAGTTGGCTGTGGTCTTTGTCTATGAATAAAGGGAGAGACCTCATGATCAGCTTTTGACATTTGAGATCAATGAAATTTTCTGAGCCCTAGCATGGCTTGTCTCTAAATCAATTTTTGTTGATAGTTTCTTCTCTCTAATTCGTTGATTCCTCGCTTGGTTCCACTAGGATATGTCAAAGTGGGATGGGGAATGGTGATTTTGTTCTGTGCATTCATTATGTGCTTTTACTCTTGCCATTATTAGGACTCAGATTGGATTTTTGTTTTTTATTTATTTTTGTTGCAGGAACTCATGACAAGGCATAAGTCAACTGTAGCTGAATTTCTTACCAAAAACTATGATTGGGTGAGCCATATTTTGATTATTCGTAAATGTAGTTACATTGGTCACCGTGCATCTGTGTACCACCACTGGTTAAGAAGCTTCGTGATGTGCTTGATGACGAATTATGTTACCAATAAATGGAGGTAAAATCTGAATTGGGACTTGGGTCGCATCTAAAATCTAGGCATTCCAATTTTTGCAATTTTAATTTATTGGTATTGTGTGTGGGTGCGTGCGTTTGTGTGTTTTGAGGGCTGTGGGGATGTAAAGTTATATGGCTTGGTTATCTTGGCATTGATGTCTGCATGATCTGATCTCATATGACTTGCAGATGTCAGCTAAGAAACCACCTTCTGTGTAATTCTTTCAATTGCTAATGAACCACCTGTTCCGTATGCCAGGCCTTGGTTAATCGTACAAATCTATCTGATAGATGGTTGAAGCAGTAATGTGTTGTTTTTTAAGAAGTGGGAATAGGATGTTTTTGCTAACACGTATTAGCATCTCTTGTGTGTATGTTGTATGAATAATTGAATACGCCCACAGGTTGTCTGCTACATACACCAGAAAACATCAGTATTTGCATGTGATAGTTTATTTATCCTCTTAATGTGATTCCATATCATCATTGCTATTGTTGTTTTAGTTGTCTTCTGCTTGATCAGAACTTGAAATTTCCAGATTTTTTTGTTTTAGTTTTTTGCAGAGTTTAACACGAAACTGCTGGAATCTACCAATTACATTACTCGGCGACAAGCTATCAAGGTAGGACAAAATTTTGAGCTTTTGCGGACGTTTGGCATGGTCATAGCGAATTTTATCTCTCTTGAGTTTTCACCGTTCAAGGATGTTGGATGTGTTATTGGTTTAGTAGTTTAAATGTGTCGTTTATGTCCTATTTTGCATAAGATGGCATGTAGCAATAAGAGCTGTTGATTTGGTAACTCCGCCTGTGTCATGCTTCAAGTCTTATATAGTATACCACACAGCCGATCCCAAGCCCGGACAAAGGAGGAGGGTTGTTCGTTGGATAGCTGACATGCAGCATGTAAAGAAATCCTGTTAGATCCGTAGGACCCTTGACAGATCTCAATGGAGAAAATTGACTCATGTATGATGTACTTGACCATAATTGATTGGGACTTAAGGCTTGGTTTGGTTTGGTTGTGGACCTGTTGATTTGGGAGCTCTCGTACTGAGTCAAAGTAGGGGTGCTCACGGTCCGGATTGGTCCAGTTCTCTAGAAAACCAGTAACCAGACCATTTCAAACGGTTCTAGAAAATTAAGAACCTAACCTAACCAAAATATGTGTGGAACCTAACCAGAACCAAACCGCAAGACCTGTCCGGTTCTGGTTCTATCCAATTAGCATCCAAACACTTAAGGGCTTGGTAGGGTAAAGTAAGTATCGAGTAAAAAAAAAGAAATTGGGTACACTCAGTACTCTTAAGAATCCTTAGGGCCTGTTCCAGAACCTAAATTATGTACTTAATTTTTAAGAAGGTAGTTTCAAGCTCAAAAATAATGTGTTTATGCAAATAATTTTCCTACCAATATGGATCTTGTTTGATAGATCTTATTGAGATCTTTTTGAACGGTGCAAAAAAAATCAAAAAATTATTTTTCATTTACATTATTTTTTAGTTTGAAAATGTGTAATAAGTACTTATTTTTTAAGAAGGTGTTTTGGAACGGGCCCTAATTGTTTAGATTCCTTCAAATATACTACTAGTATATTAGTAAAAACTTTCGTGAGATTTTTTCTTTAAATAAATTAACTTTATCAAGTAAAAGATTAACTTACCAAATAAAATACATAATTATGTACATATATTTATATATACATATACATATATTATTTTTTAATATATTAGTTCTAAATGGTCTGGATCTAATCACGGATCTTTAATTGAAAACCAATAACCGAACCAAAATTAATGGTTCTTGTTTTTTTAGAACCATAATCTGACCGAACTGGATTAGACCGGTTTTGTAGTTTGGGCGGTTTTCTTGAGCACCCCTAAGTCAAAGTGTTAACCTGTGTTACTTGTTTGAGGAATTTGGTACGTATGACGAAGGTACATGGTCATGCCGTGTATTTGCACATTGTTTTTCTCCCCTTAAGAAGCCTGATTGCCCCTAAACCAACTAAATTGGAACCGGTTTTTTTTTTTGATTTTGACATCTAAGTGGTAATTGTTTTCTACCAGAGAATGAGTGGTCTTATTAAAATGAGCTTTGTTGGTGCTTATGGATTTCGATGGCAGCAAAATATTCTGTTCAGAGAGACATGCAGAATGATGGTTACAGACTCAAATATGGAGTCAAAGGGTTGTTTGAAAGACATATGAGCTGACTGCAGTTATCTAGTAATGTGGAACTGTTTCCACTACAAAGAGGATGGGTAGTGTGGGATGTTCCTGTTGTGCCTTTTTCTACCTCCCCCTGGCAGGGCTCATTTGGTCTTCCTTGAATCCCGGATACCTGCAACCACCTCCAAACCATATGTATCAGTCATACCAGGGGGGAAACCAACAAAAGTCTGCCAATGTGTCTTCCATCAACTGCTGGCGTGCCCATGTGGACCATGCAGTATATTTGCACTAGTGTCCTTAAAATATCCTAGAACTGGTTTGGGAATGTGCTGACATGATCATGTATGAATGATTCATAAGAACTTTTTTGATAGGTAAGTTGAGGAAACTCTTATTGGGAATGCGAGCAGAGCCCTTGGGGTGTCTCCAAAGGGGGACTCACTTTACAAATATAACGATTGATGGTTTTTTTTTTTTTTTTGGAATGGCAAAAGTAACATTTTATTAAGGGAAAGGGGGATTCCAACCAAAGATTGGAAAGTACAGATGGGACAAAGCGCAATCACACCTAGGGCAATACTGCCACATTGATTTTTCTCATATTGGGTTGATATTTTTGCAGTCTCACACTCTATATTGGGTGTGATTTCTACGTTGGTAGCTAAGAAAGCTGCTGCTGCTGCTGCTTCTTTTTTTTGTTTTGTTTGGTGCAACGGAAATACTAAGAAAGCTTCTTTTGTTGTTACAGCTGTTGGGAGACATGCTGCTGGATCGTTCAAACTCTGGTGTGATGACACGTTATGTGAGCTCAAGGGACAACTTGAGGATTCTTATGAATCTTCTCAGAGTATGATAGCCTTCCTGATTGCTTGTTTCTATGCTTGATCACTGATGCCATCCCCCCGGATTTTGTATAACAAGCAGTCCCCCTTTGTTTTCTTTACTGTAGAAAACATACTCAAATGAATCTAAAGCGTTGTTGGTCGAAGATTGTTAAATCTTATGAAAAGGGGTTTCTTTTTCTCATGATTTTTGTTAAACCAATATAATGGTGTAGTTGTCTTCCTTTTCTTTTGGCAACTGATAACCCTTTTGGAATTTTTGGTAAAAAGGCGCCGAACAACCCAAAATATGGAGGGGAACAGGAGTAGTATGGAGGGAATAAGTGTACAGTTTATCTGGAGTCTGGACATTCTTCATGATTTATTTTTCTTAACAATTATGCCTAATTTGAAGTCCTTTACTCCTCAGGAATCGAGTAAGAGCATTCAAATAGAAGCATTTCACGTTTTCAAGGTACGCTTTGTCAAGAAATATTGGGGCCAATGTTTGCAGTGACTATTGAATAGTCAAGTTCAGTGGGTTCTTACTAATTCTCAATGAAATGTCCAGTTATTCGCCGCTAATCAACATAAGCCACCGGATATTGTTAGTATACTTCTGGCAAATAGAAGCAAGCTGCTTCGTCTGTTTGCCGATTTCAAGACAGATAAAGGTAGAAATAAGTTCCCATTTGGGCCTATTTTCATTAGGAGTCTTGGCAGCATTTCAAAATATTTGCTTGTTATGGTGCAGAGGATGAACAATTTGAGGCAGACAAAGCTCTGGTTGTCAAAGAAATTGCAGCCCTTGAAACCCAAGACCAGCCATGAACCGGCTTCGTCGTACGTATAGCGCCGGTAAATGGTCTTTTTCCAATCAAATTGTGTTAATCAATAGTTTTACTAGTCCATGGCAGGATTATACTTTGTATCTGTAGAGAATTCATTTATCCTCTTTTCCCATCTCTCCCCCCCCCCCTTTTTGTTTCCTTTTCCCTATTTCTCTAGTATTTGTGATCAACGTAATGTATCTTAAATAAAAGTACGACTATACCTTGAGAGAGAAACAAGAAAGACAAGATCAATGAAAAGAGGTGTGTCAACCAGGAATTGGAGCTGTAAAATTGGTGAACTTTTCATGTTTGTTTTTTCTTCCTGGGTTTTTAAACACACCATACCAGTGCGCCCTTGTGTGCTTGGGAAATCAAGTAGCAAGAATTCTGTCTTCGAAGAAACGTCATGCTCTGCCCGGTGTTCGAAAAAGGGAATTTTGTTGAGGGAGTCGATATTTGGTTTGATGTGACTTTTTGTGGGAAAAGGCAGAAAGGGGTTTTGTTGGGATCAATCTCCGGGACAATTGGTGTATTGTTTGAACGAGGGACAATTTGTTAGTTCTGAGAACATTAGGTTAATGCTATAAAAAGGGTAAATCACTGCTGCTTTTGTGCATTATTTGTACTGTAACTGAAAAGGTGAAAAATTATTGGGTGGTCTTGGGGCTTTATCATGTGGTGCCCCAATACCCTTCTCCACCCACACATACCTGAAAAGGTTGGTCTTGCAAAGCAATTGTTGAATTTCCGAGAGCTGAATTGCAGCTAAACTTATTTTGAAATGTTTTATGGTTTATCTCCAATTATCAGTAGTCAAGTATCCAATTAACCTCTTTCACTTTGCATCTGTGGTCAAGTAAGAATGAGTGGTTTTATTTGCCAAGAAGGTCAACCTTGATCAAGGGTTTTTTTTTTTTTTTCCGGAGAAAATGAGTCAATTGCTCATGAAATTCATTGGTTGTTTCTATGTCTTGCTTCGCCAATAAAATCCCTTTGTAAAGGCCTGATAAAGTTACATCTTTGTTGGGGTGCCTGAGGTCGTCTTAGGAATGAGCATGTACCCTGGGATCCACACACAGAGAGAGAGAGAGAGAGAGAGAGAGAGAGAGAGACTTCAATTACAAGAATGAAAAAAGGGGGCATATTGGCATATTCGTTTATGCTCTTTTATGTATTGGCAGGGCTATCCTCAACAGTGGACTATTTACAAAGAAGACAGCAATTACATAAAAACATTTTATATCACAGTATAGTTGTATGTTCATTTGCCCAAATAAACTTATAGGTATTTACTAATATAGGATGAGTAATTATACCAAATTAATATTGATATGATTAATAATAGTACAGTTTCTATGATTTCGTATATTTTGCAATTTTGAGATTCTCTATTCGTCATAATCTCAAATCTACCATGTGGGCATTTGATGCCTTGTCATTTCAAAGATGCCCACAAGGATATGTTATGTCATTTCGGTAAATGCCAATATTCATCCGTTTTTAAGGTAAAATGATTTTTGCACTCAACTTCGTGTATAAGAGCATGCTATAATTTTGAAATTTAATGTTCTTCAAAAATTACTATCATGTGTGATTTTAAGCACTCAACCCTTTTTGAAGTTGTCTTTAAAAAGGTAGATTGCAAAAATCAGTTCCTTTTCCAAGCCTTGGATATGCCCCTGTAATATTCGAGCCTAAAATTCTCACTGTAAGCATCGCCAAATATCTAGGGGCATTCTTGCCTATTTCCATTTTCATAATCTAGACCCTCTTTCCAATACACGGGATTCTGTAGTGCGGGATGCATTATTGCTGAAGTGCGGCATCTTAGTCGTCTTTTTCGACAATAATTCAATGGTTCAAATTTCATTTCGATAATGGACGAACTTAAATTTTTTAGAGTCAAGAAGAAATCTGGATCATTGATTACCTACGAGATAAAATCTCCACCATTGATTGCCGTTGAGACCGCTCCCCCTGCGGATCTCCAATTCCTATGGCGTCCGCGCTGTCTTTTTCCTCCATCTTTTCATTTGGCCACCTGAAAGCTACGACAAGAAGCGCTCTCTCTCTCTCTCTCTCTCATCAGCCAGTTTCGAGGAAAGTAATAAAGGAATGGCCGAAAATGGTAGGACTCCGTAAATCTCTCCTAGTGTTGTCTAATGGATAAGTTTAGTTTCGAATGAATTTGTTCAATTGCATTGATTTCAGATTCACACTCCAAGTTCCTCGCCATTGCAGTAGAAGCTGCGAAGAAAGCTGGAGAGGTAAATTTTATTAGAAACCCAGTTATCCCGTACTCTTGTTTCTTCATCTTTCTTCCTCAATTCGCTCAATTTAAAAATTCTAGAATTTTCTTGTTTGCAGCTTATCCGTAAAGGATTCTACCAAACCAAGCATGTGGAGCATAAGGGCCAGGTCTATTCACTTGCTTATTAGTACTTGTTTGCAAGATATGTATTTACATATACATTTGTATTTGTATCTAGATTTTCTTTGGTAATGCTGGGTGTCTCGGGCCAGCTTGCGCATCTGGGACTATTCCATATAGCCCCTCCTACAGCCATTTCACACGCTTACGCATGTGGATGAGGTGGCTCCAAGAGTTGTTGGCAAGGGGAATCCAACGTGAGACGTTAGGAGGGAGCAAATCCTAAGTCTCAGGCTAAGACCACTAGGCCAATCCCTTGGTGTTGTTTGTATCTAGATTTTGTATTGCTGTATTTACATTAGATTATATGTATCTATTTTCTGGCCGTGCTTGATATGGAAAGGAAATATACTAGAAGAATAATCTTCTGCTTAGTGAGGGTAGACTGGCTTGATTGGCTAAAAATGCAAATTCCGCAGAGGCCTGAGAACAGATGTGAATGCTTAAGTGGTGAAAACTGAAAATTATGGAGTTTGAACTTGGCAAGAATTGTGTTAAATTGGTCAATTAGATGCATCTATGTGAATTGAGATGCACGGAAGGAGTTCCGTAATTAGGAAAAAAATGCTTGTGGTAATACAAATCCTTCGGTGATTTGTTTTTGGTTTTGTTTTAATCGCTTATTGTACTCGAACCAGCATTGTTAACCTTTGGGTGTGATGCAAAATGATCGCCAATCCGAGTGCTAAAACATTGACATTTGAATTAAGTTCATTTGACATTGTTTCATGTTGGGTGAGTGGCAGACTCTGAGAATATGGTGGTGGCAATGTTTCCATGGTGGTTGAGAGAAAGCAGGGAGAAAACAAAAGCCTAACATAATAAAGTAAGAAACAAGGAAACAAGAATAAAAAGTACAGTAGTAAATTACATACGAAAATAGCGCAGAGGGAAAATTGTTTGGTCATGCACATTTAAAGGCCAATGACTGGGCCATCAACGGTAACAGAAAAAAGGTTCAGACTTCAGAGTAGTCTTAAGACAAGAAATGAGTGAAGATCATAAATGCTAGAATCTGAAATTGCAACTAATTATCTACTATCCATGTTTACCAATGCAGGTTGACTTGGTCACGGAAACTGATAAGGCATGTGAAGATCTAATATTCAATCATCTTAAGCAGTATTTCCCTAGCCATCAGGTTAACCATTCCGTCTTCTGGATAATTGCATGTGTTTGATGAAATTTTTGAGTCGGGGCTTAGTTGGTAAGTTTGGGTAATTTCACGAACCAGTTTCTAATTATTTCTTTGAATTTTTGCTTGTCTCTTAGTTTATTGGCGAGGAAACCACTGCTGCTTGTGGCATTACGGAGCTGACAGACGAACCGACGTGGATAGTTGATCCTCTTGATGGGACAACTAACTTTGTGCATGGGTAATTCAAAACACTTTCATGTCAATTGCTGAGACTTTATTGTTTGTATTGTATTCACTCCAGTTCATTTTATCTCATTGTGCAGGTTCCCGTTTGTTTGTGTCTCCATCGGTCTAACAATAGGAAAAATCCCCACAATTGGTGTTGTTTACAACCCAATCATGGATGAGGTGAGAATTTTCATGCTACGAGTATGTATTACGTTTGGTACGTCCATCGGAGGTATTGACCACACATACATGCGAAGGGATGTATTGCCTGTTTTGCTTAAGGCAATAGGAGTGACAAATACTTGCTTAACCTTTTAAAAGCCCCTCATTACTAACATGGAGATTTACCTTGGGTGAGCCAGTGGTGGAACTTAGGCGGTCACAGGGGCCATGAGTCCCATGAGCCCCCGACGATTAGATTTTTCGTTTCTAAGCATAGCCTAAGCATGTCCTAAAAAAAACAGGTCCTTGAAAGAAAAAGTCCGAGCATTTCCTAAAAAATCAGGTCCTTGAAATAAAATCCTTACTCTGCATGCTTTATAATTATGCTTCCCTTCCCAAGAAATAAAATCCTAGCCTGTCCAGGAGTATTTGTCAAGTTGATGGATATATTGCTTTGGTGGTCTCCTAGGTGTCACTCAGCAATGTGATCTGACCTACCCAGAGAAGAATAATGTCCACTACTTGGCAAAACTAAGATAGTGGGAGCATACATCAACATAGGGGTGGGCATCGTGTCGTGTCATCTCGTGTTATTGTCAGAATTCTCTCAATCCTAACCTGACCTGTTTAGCTTTGTGTTATCATGTCGTCTCATATTCTTTTGTTCCGTGTCAGAAATAGCCGACCCTAACCCGCTAACTTCGTGTCCGGTTTGTTTGTCCTTCCATAAATTCTCACCCCGCGTCGTGTCGTGTCATATTCGTATCGTGTCATCTCGTGTTTGTGCCAGAATTCTCTCAACCCTAACCCGACCTGTTTAGCTTTTCGTGTTATCATGTCGTGTCATATTCATGTTCCGTGTTAGAAATATCTGGCCCTAACCCGCTAACTTCGTGTCGGATTTGTGTCATGTTCTTCTGTCGTGTCGGGAATTCCTACCCTTATATCAACATAGTGGGATTCAGTGTGTCTTATTTGTCACCAAGTGTAATGACCGGTAACCTCAAGCACCACAACGTAGAAATTAAATTTGTAATGACCCGTCCCACATCGTTACTACAACCAGCCACAAGCCGTTCATGTATATAATTATGCGTGAAACCACTACCCCAGCCAGCCCCCACTGTGGGAGCACCTCTAACTGTTCTGTTCCTATTTTTCTTTCCCACAAATCAAGAATAAGAATAGCTCATATCAGCCAGTTTTTCCTCCCTCCTCTGCCTCGTCCTTCTTTCTTTTCTTTATAATTAGTTTCATGCACAACATATCTAGGAACTTGTGCATATGCCATGCACACAGTCACACGCCACAGATTGATGGCTCACACAACACAACACCACACCACATCACCCCACGCCACACCCACGTGCAGCACACCCAATACTTGGACACATAACCCTTACATGCATCCACATAAAGTTAACTACTCCAAGCTTCTAATTAATTTCCGAAATGAAATTATTAGATGCTTAAGTATAGAAAGTTGGTTAAATTATGATACGGGATATTACACCAAGTGCGTCTTATATAGTGAATTTCGGTCATGTTTGGCACAACCGTAAGGATTTGATGAAGAACAAAAATCAGTTTGATAAGTGGTTGAGTGGAATAAAACTTTTTGGGTTTCCAATATGCAGCTTTTCACTGGAATCCATGGGAAAGGTGCTTTTTTGAACGGAAACCCCATTAAAGGTGACTCATAATTTTTTCTCCATCAATTAGTCTAGCTGTTTTTTGGGGGCCAGAAATAATGTACGGGTTTCTAACAAATTGCATCAAATCTTTGGGATATTCTGCAGTGTCTTCTCAGACTGTACTGATGAAGTCCCTCCTTGCTACAGAGGTATGTGTGGAAACTGTTGTTGCAAATTACTGCAATGTGGTCCTCTTGTCAGGTTCTTGGACTCTTCTTACTATAATGCTGCAGTGACTAAGAGTCTAAGACACGTTGAACTTTGGCACCTATGCAAGTAGCATGTCCATATTTTGTCTGTAATTCGACTTCCTGAAGAGTGAAGAGGATGATGCATAAAAATGACTTGTAACGAGTGCTGGTGGTAGGGTTCTGGCTTATAGTTCTTCACTCCGTTTACCTGTTGCTCAAGTTACAAGGGTGCAGTATTATCTGTATACAGGACATACTCTGTTGCGTTAAATGATAAGTATTGCACTTCTATGTTCATGAGTAAAGGTGGACAGTTTGTGCACCGACATACATACTATTAAGTTGTCTTTTCTTTTTGATCGGCATTAAGAAGTCTTTTCTACTGAATAAAGAGCTTATCAAAGTCGAAAATTTCTAGCTGAGGGGAGGAAGTGAACTTTGAGAATTATGAACATATAGCTCTCCTCGGTTGTATCGAGGTGAGGTTCTTGGCTTCTTGCATTCACCTGATTCCAGCTTCCACAATCTTATAAACATAAATTTGCCTTGGGAAATCGTAGATAATAACACATGCTGCAAATGTTCACCTTATAAGGGAAGGCAATGGAGCTGCATCACTAGTATCACATATAACGAACTAATTAATTTTTATCTTGCTGCAAGAGCAGGCTGGGACTAAACGTGACAAGTCGACGATGGATGCAACTACAAACAGAATCAATAGCTTACTTTTCAAGGTAAAACCTGAAGTTGGTGATTCAAGTAACTGATTTTGATTAAATAGAAATTTTTTGGCAAACAGAATTAATTTCGATGTGATCAGGTGAGATCTCTTCGAATGAGTGGCTCTTGTGCATTGAACTTATGTGGGATTGCATGTGGCAGACTTGACCTATTCTATGAAACTGGCTTTGGGGGCCCTTGGTATGGTTCTATCTTTTGGATTAAATGAATCATAAAGCTACACAATATTAACTGGCTTGACTCCTTTTACAGGGACGTGGCAGGTGGGGCTGTGATTGTTAAAGAAGCTGGAGGTGTTCTGTTTGATCCGTAAGAAACATATTTTTTCATGAAATTTCCTTTTTAAAGTTTGTTTCTGCTCTCCGGAACTTTCTCAAAAAGGTTTAAAACGGCCAGTTAATATATCTGTTGACACAGAGTGATTTTACTGTAAGGAAACAATCATTGCATTCATTTTGATGTCCAAGCACTTGAAAAGATTGTTATTACAGTAGTTGATTGGTTGTTTCTCACATATTTCCTTTTATCTGGAAGGGGGTAAATATCAAAGAAGCGAGATGCATTTAAGTACATAGTTGGCTTAAAGCAGTTTCCTAACTTAAAAATGCAATGTTTGTTTTGCATCAGTTCTGGCAAGGAATTTGACATCACAGCTCAGCGAGTTGCAGCTTCAAATCCACTTCTTAAGGATGCATTTATCGAAGCATTGCACCAATCCGAGTGAAAGTCTATGAAAACTGAAAGCCTCATTTAGGAAAGGGACAGACCCCATCAAAATGGTTTTCTGAAATAAGAGTTACTGAGAGGATTACTAGGCAATTCTAATGATTGTTCATTGGCCCGGGGACTTCAACCAGTGCCAAATTATCTGTTAAAAACCCAATTGATCTGACAAATTCATAGCTAATAATAGCAATATAAGTTTGTGGTATTTTGAACCATTTTGAGTTTGATCTTACATTAGAATTCCTGAAAGTTATCAAGTCTGCCTCCGAATTCCATTTCGTGTTTGAGCAGTGTTTTTCTTTTAGAGTACAGATTGCAGTTCCTATAATACGAAACAAGCTTTTGCTTTGATCTCTCTCTCTCACACGCACACACTCTGAAGTTCACAAAATCGAAGAGAATAAACCTAAGTTTTGGCACTGATACCCACTTACACTATCGAGGCAGAGCAACAAGCAGAATGAACTGTAAAACTTTGACAGTATATTTTCTCTTGTAGTACAAGAAATAACAAGTCAAGGTCACTCTTTTAAAACATTTCTCTGAAATAATGTTAGTCCAAACTCCATAGTTCTCAATATTCCAAATACCTTTACAGTTCACTAGAGACCGGGCACACGCGATGTGTGTACAAGTCGGATTTTCACAACATTTGTGAAAATTTGATCAAACAATAAATGGGAAACATTTTTACAAAAACGTTGTGAAAATCCAACTTGCCTGTGCCCTGGCTTCTAGTATTTGTTATTAGCAAATATGCACGTTAGGTAGAAGGCATCATTCCAAAGTAAGAACAGGTTCAACGATTTAAGGATTGTACACTGATGTTTTGCCTTCATTAAAAGCACAAACAATGCAACCGTTAAAAGCACAAACACCATATTGTTTTACAACAGTAATCAATTATGTAAAAAACAGAGCCAAAAGATACCAAATAGGGCTGTAAGTGAGCCGAGCTACTCGCAAGCTTGGCTCCGCTTGACTCTTTAAGGCTCGGCTCGTTCGATAAAAGCTCGGCTCGTTAAGGGAGGCTCGGCTCGATTAAAGAGGCTCGTTTAGTAAATGGCTAAGCTTGGCTCGTTAAGGGCTCGGCTCGTTATGGCTTGAGCCGAGCTCGAGCTTGCCAAAGCTCGGCTCGGCTCGGCTCGTTTACACCCCTAATACCAAATAGTAGATAATCACTTAAAACTCCATAAGTGATTATCTGCGGAATAAAGAAAGTGTTCATATGTCAAAGAGCAGTAAGCTGAAAGCAAATTTTGACAGAAGAAGACATTAATACAAACACCTGGTAGTCAATAGAGAGAAAGAGAGAGTACCCTTAATTTTCAAAACTCTCTTCACTGCAGGTATGAACTTCCGAATCTAAAATAGGAAATAAGAACATCCTGAAGGTCTAAGCAGAACAAAAAAATCTGCAAAACCCATACTGAAACCGAATAAGAAATAAGAACATCCTGAAGGTCTAAGTAGAACAAAAAAAATATGCAAAACCCATACTCAAAATCTGCACAACCCATACTCAATCCGTTTGGAACGGTGCGAAGATCTTATTTTTCTGATCATATTATTCTAAAGAGTTATGATTAATTTTTATCTCTAGGGCTATCCTAATTAAATATCTTTTTTTTTTATTTGGGGACCCTTTAAAGCAGATACTTGATTATGAGAGCTCAAAAAAGAAAAAATAATTATAACCTTTTAGCATAAAATGATCAAAAGAATAAGATCTTCACACCGGTTTACACGGATTGAAAATTAGAGCGCTTATTTTTTAACCATATTTTTAATATATAAATAGTCTAAATTCTATATAAAGAACTCAGTCTTTTAAAAAAAAAATGTATGTGTTAGTTTCTATAAAATGCTATGTAAGATTCTAATATATGAATCTTGTAAAAAAATTAAATGCTTCAATTTTCAATCTGTTTGAACCAATGCGAATGTCTTATTTTTTTGATTATTTTATCCTAAAGGGTCATAATTAATTTTTATCTCTAAAACTCTCATAATCAAGTATTTGCTTTACAGAGTCTCAAATAGGGTCTTATGTGACATTTTCTGTCGAAATTTCTAATTTTTGTTATCTATTGGACTAAGTAGGTACCGGTATGATAGTTGATGGGATAAAATCATCAAATTGATAGTATAGGGACTAAGTAGAGAAAACGTGCATAGTTTAGGGGATAAAAAGAAAAAAAACTCTTCTATTTTTGTTTTTTTATTGTTGTGGAATTTTTCTAATTTTTTTTTTTGTTGGTGAGAAAAGGGAGTTACGAGGACCATAGAAGAAAGGTTCTCACTGAATTTTTTTTCCATCTCCATGCTTCGAACAGCCAAGACTCTAGCTGTGATTGTTGGTGATGATGGAAGTGCATTGTTTTGCATCATGTTGAGCCCTAAATTTTTTATTACAGTTTTAGTGTTTGATGTTGAGTCTTGCTCTTTAAACTCTGTAATTCTCTTTTCTAAAATTACTATACATGAATGCGTGCAGTTTTTTTTTTTTTTTTTGGTAATTAAACTTTCATTCAACGAAACAAACCCCAAAGACTACATCACCAAGCACAAAAACAAGGACAACGTCACCAAGCACAAAAACAAGGGTCAGAATCCAAGAACATGGACAACACCACCAAGAACACCACCACCTGGAGCAAGAGGGGGGAAAAAAAAACAGAGCAATACATCTCCAGACTTAACTACCTAAACAGCCTTATGAACTGAAAATTCTTGTCGAAATATTCCATGCTCTGAGAATGCAACACTTTCCTCCAAGAGATAAGTTTATTTCTCAAGTCATTCTCAAGCAGGTGCAAAATGTCTTGGGGATTAGAAGCTTTGGCTTTGAAAATTCTTGCATTTCTCTCAATCCATATGTGATACACAGCTCCTACTATAGCCAGTTTTTTTAAAATTTATATTTGTTATAGTTGTTCATTTAGTTTTATTTGGCAAGGGCAATGGATAGCAGTATTAGCAGAAGTTCGAAATGGAAGTGTGGAAGATGAAATGTGGTAATTTCTTTCTTCGTTTAGCTCGTAAGTTCGTATCATTTCAGCAACCAAGATATGGTAAACGCCGTTGTGGATGACTTCAATTATGCTAACACTTTTACATATTTCCAGGTATGTGTGGAAATTGTTGTTGCAAATTACTGCAATGCTGTCCTCTTGTTCAGGTTCTTGGCCTCTTCTTGCTAAAATTGCTGCAGTGAGTAGGACGTGTTGAACTTCGGCATATATGCAACTTCCCGAAGCACACGATGCGTAAAAGTCAGTTGTAACGATTGCTGGTGCTAGTGTTCTGGCTTCTTCACTCCCTTTACCATACTCTGTTACGGTCAGTAACGAGTATTGCACTACCATGTTCGTGAGTGAAATTGACAGCTTGTGCACATAGACTTTAAGAAGTCTTTCTGACTGAATAGAAGAGCTTGTTACAATCGGAATTTTCTAGCTGAGGGGAGAAGGAAAATTTCGAGAAACATGTACATAGCTGCAAGGATGGAGCCAGGGGTGTCTAGTAGGGGCGGCTGCCACGAAAAGAATTTTAGAAAATGCAATTATTATATGTAAAAAAAATATTTATCTCCAACTTATATAGACTCGCCACCGCTAGATTGTTTTCCTTGTTTTTTCGCTATATACTAGTGCTAAATTCTCTATTTTTTTCTCAAGAAAGAAGACCCAAAATAGTATTCCCAAACTAAATTTAATGGGCCAAAGTGAAATAATATATATGATGAGGTTTAATTAAGGGAAAATAAAATCCACACTTCAACCTAAAACAACTTAATTGAAAAAATTAAACAAGTTAACCAAAATCAAAACAGTTGACTCTGTGTACGACTCAACAGTAGTGGATTTCTCATTTAGTGGACTTCTAAATTTCCAATGTCAGCACTGTGCAATAGTAGACTTCCGAAAAATTAAAAAATTATTTATTGTTTGGCGTTTTGTGTGAATTTCTCAAACTCCATTGAAAAAAGGTTACTCTTCTTCAATTTTTCAATATTCAATTCAACTTAGAGATCAGATAAAAAAATTATTGAATGTTTTAAATCTCTTATTGAGTTTGTATTGAGAAATAGATGGTATTTGCATGATATGAAAAAAAAAAAAAATCCCTTATTGAGTTTTTCCTAGAATCGATGACTATTCATATTGTAATGCATCTTTTTATATTTTTAGTATACATTCGCCACTGCTAGGAAAAAATCCTGGCAATAGCTCTCATTGATTCTATCGAGGTCATATGTTATCTTCTTACGATATACCTGAAAACTAGCTTCCACAATCTTGTGAACATTTATATGCTTTGTGAAATCATGCAGCATAACACAGGTTGCAAATTGTAAAATTTTTACCTTGTAGGGAAATGCAAGGGAACCACGTCCCTAGTACTATCTCATATAATGAACTTATTCAGTTTTATTTGACTGCAAGAGCAGGCTGGGTACACCTGACAAGTCTTCTTTTTTTCTTTGGCACTGTTAGAAAATCAAAAGAAATCTGGTTCTTAGCCATTACCACAATGGTCATAGAAGATGGTGGTTGCCCAAGCCCTGTCACTTCATAGGCTTCCTCTTGATTTAGCATACTTGAACAAGTGTTCTTATAAAACTCGCCTCCAAAGAATAGGCGTTCGTGAGATTTATCTTCCTGAGTGCATAGGGGAGTCGGGGACACAGCAGGGAAGCCAAAGAATGAACAAGACCATTTTGGGACACCTTGTTCACACCAAACTTTCTTGTACATTGCTTTAGGTTACAAAAGAAAAACGAAATGATGTATTATTGATTGTGTAAGATACATGATAACCCTAACACTCTTTTATATAGGCTACAAAACTTGACCACCAAGAACCGTAAATAAATTGGGAAAATATATATAACATGAAAACTTAGGCTAAATAGGAAACATGAATAATAGCCTAGACAAAACAGGAAACATAATAATAGAACCAAGAAAACACGAGCAACCAAGCCAAGCCAAGAGAAACCAAATCAGGAGCAGCCAAGTCAAAGAAACCAAGAGCAGTCAAGCCAAACCAAGAGAAACTAGGAGAAGCCATAGGGAAAAAAAACAAGAGAAACCAGGAGCAATCAAGCCAAGGGAAATCAGGAGGTGAAATCCTAATGAGCGAGTCAATTACATGTTATTATAAGTGCCCGACAGAAGGCAACAAAGAACCTTTTTCTGTTATATATAGCCACTTAAATATTAAGCTACCACGTTCTTGAGTGTAGGTTGAGTTGCTTATGCCTACACACAGAGGTAACCAACGTACTCCTTGATGTGGTATTTCTAGGCAAAAACTTCGAGCACGGTTTAAGTTATCTATCACAAGGGAGAAAGGATCCAACTACTCTCTTGTCCATGTTTTGGATTGAAGGAGACAGTCGTGATTGTGACCGTTCATTAGTATTTTCAATGGCTCGAATGTGATTTTAAAATTTGAGGTCAAAATTTAAAAATACATCCAAACCGTTCTTGTCCCAATTCTCCTTCATTTCTTGGCACCTTGGAGTGTTTCTGGTAGTGAATAAGTTTTGAGAAAACATTTGTTGCAATCAAGTTGTTAAGTGTTTCTGGTAGTGAATAAGTTATTGAGAAATGTTAGGTTGTTTCCAGTAATGAATAAGTTGGAGATGAGTATGCGAATGAAAAAGTTGTTAGAAAGAAGTAGTTGTTAACTAGTTGTTAGTAAGTCTAAACAACAAGCTAAAATGCCAAAACTTGTTAATTAATTAGTGTGAACGAGATGGTAAAAATGCCTACGTTTTTTCCTCAAATTCTTAGTGGAAACTTATTTTTCTTTAATTTCCAGTAACTTTCTATTTTGCTTTAGTTTCTAAAAGCATTCAGCATCGTCATGATTGCTGTAATGTGTAATGCGTGATATCTTAAAGTTCATATTCGAATATTGCAGTGGCAATTTGGAAACTATATGCTTAAATCAATTGAGTGTAACTTGGAACATTATATTGAAAAGAATAATTGATGATTTCCTAGTGCATGAAACAACTTCAACTTCCCAAAGCAAATTAACAAATTCACAAAGGCTTCGCTGGTTTTAAATTTTTGTTTTCGTATTTTTGTTTGTCTTTTATGAATTTTTGTTTTGATTCACGTTAGATTTTTTTGGATTGATAATTCGTTTCAAGAAGAGTTTAAAAAGTAAATTATGACCAAAAATAAAAAAAGAAAAACACCGTAAAAGACAAGAAAAAAAAATACCAAACAATTAATGAATATATATTTTTTGTTTAGTGTCGTTTTTTATATAAAAAAAATTAAAATTTGGCCCGCATTTCATATTCTTTGACAACTCTCGTCGAGACGAATGATTAATCCAAAAAATAATGTTTAAAAACTAAATAAAAAATTATAATATATAAAAAAATACCGAGGACAATGCTTCTATTTCTTTGGAGTTTTAGCTTGCTATGTTGGGTTTCCAAAGCTTATTGTGCATGTTGTTAGGTTTCTGGGTCTTTCGGTTTCTCTCTTCGGTTTGTTTTCGCTTTTTGTGGAGCTTTAGGTTTTGAGGGATGGTTTGGGTCTTGAAGTTTAGTTTGGAGTTTTCGTTTAGATTTTTGGGTGTTTGTAGTTAGGTTTTCCTCAGGTTTTTGTTGTTTTTGGTTGGCGTCTTGCCGTCATGATTTTGGACAGTGTTCACACGTTGGAGGGTGTCCCCTTCAATGAAACGGAATCAAGTCCATGTAGTAAAATAGGGATCAATAATTGAAGGGTTTGTTCAATTCTCTTTCTAACCCAGAGTTTCTCTCTCTAATGGAAAAAGCCCTATTAGTTTTCTTCTTTCCTTCCCCTCCCTCTCCCAAGGATTTTCAATAATCTCTCCTATCCAGTGAGGCTCTCTTTTCTCGCTTTCAATAATCTCTCCTGAGGGTCTTTCTCTCTCAATCTCAGGTCTGAGAATTAATTATTTGTTTTGTTCCTTCTTTTTCATTTGTCTTGGTTTCTCTTTCATGATCATCAAGATTTGTTTTGAGTTTCGACAATAGTGGTGGTGATTAGTTAGAGTATTGTTATGCATGCTTTGATGTATTGTTAACCTTTTTGATGTATTGTTATGCTGAATGAAAGTATCCTACCATGTTGGAAAAAAAAATATAGTAACCAATAATTGTGGAGATAATAAGGGATTCAGACTAACTTTAGAACGTGAGCTTCTCGTGGTTGATGAATTTTTCTTTTAGCTTTCAGGGAGAGTATTTAGAAATTAAGTGTCAAAAAATATAAGAAGATGAATCAAAGTTAAAAAAATTCAGAAATGGCAAAAAAACTAAAAGAATCCACTTGATTTAAGACAAATTTAAGCTGTAAATAAAAAAAACACAAAAAAACAAACAACGTGTCTCTTGGGTTATTTTTAACAACTCCTCCAAATAACTCAAAATGAATTTGGCTGATCTTAGCAGGTTGGCCTCAATATAAACAAGCAACGGAAATTTCCTCAATTTAAGCGGCTGGTCATCGATAAGTGAGAGGGGCTGTAACTTCAAAAGGGGGAAAAAAAAAAAAATACTCCCTCCGTCCCTTATTTAGAGTCCAATATTCCATTTTGGGCTGTTCCTTAATAAGTGTCCATTTTGTAAAATTAGTGGGTAAAAGTTAATGCATTGTCTATTTTGTCCCTAAAGTAGATTCCATTTTGAAAAGTTAGAGAGTAAAAATGTAATGATGATGGGTAAGTAAGGAAAGTGGAGGAAAAAGTTGATGTGAAAGGTATAATGATGATTTCTTTTTAATAAATTGGAGTTATGAAGCAGGATAATTAAAAAGAGACGGAGGGAGTACTGATTTGGGAAGTTAACATAAACACCGATAAGAAACAAAGCAATGAGAAATGATACCTCAAGGTCCACCAAAACCCACGGAGAGTGTGTGTATTACTGATTTTGGAAAAAATTACTACTAATTTGGGAAGTTAACTTTTGCTGAATCTTTTACTTATGCTGGTATATATACATATATTTACACCGGTGTTTTTTTTTTTTTGCCAATTTCTCGCGGGTATCCTTAAAATCACGTTTTGATCACATTGAGCGGCTTGGATCGTCGAACTTCAATTGGGAAAAAAGAGGTGCGGACGGTCCTGACCATAAAAGGTGTGGACTTGATCGGGACACAATCATTTTAAAATGAGGGCCTCTCCATTTCTCTCATTTTCCATTCGAATTTCTATGATCCGAGCAGCTCAATGTATTCAGAACGTGATTTTAAGGGTATCGGCGAGAAATCGGCAAAAAAGAGAGACCAGGAATGGCTTTATCCAAACAGTTTTTATTTGAACCGTTCGATAAAAAATGACCAGGAAGGACTTCATCTAAGCAGTTTTGTTTGTGCATGTGTTTAAAAAAAAAGAACCTAGAGAGAGTAGATCGATAGGTTCGACACCGAAGCTAATTCGTTTTTTCTTTTTCTGGGTACTTTTGTTGTTGATTTTATTTTTTTTTGTTTTTGTTTTCTTCATCTTGTTGTAATTGTTTTAGTATTAATATAATATATTTTTGTTTCCTTAAAAAAAACACGGAGAGGGGAGAGATATATCCGCGCATCACCCCAAGTCTTGAAAGCAAAATTGACCTCTCACCCACCATGTGGATTCTTTTCCACATCCTTCTCTGTTTTCACACTAGCGGGGTCCACCCCAGTGCTGTCAATTCCATACGGTACCGGCTCGTACCAGTCATAAATGGTACGCATATCTTGGTGTTACGTATCGGCCAAAATACCGGTCTATATTGGTTGATATTGGGCATACCGGTCTGTACTAGGCTTGTATCGGGATCTCGGCCTGAACACAAATACTTGCATGTATTTTTTTCTTTTGATAAAAAGACATGAATTTTAAGGTATTTTAACAAAATTTGGAGTTCATTTTATATTAATCATGTTAATTTGTTATTAGAACTAGTATTAAGGTGAGTCAAAATGTTAGAATTTATTTATTTCTCCATTTTTTAAGTTTTTAAATTGTATTTAAGTATATTAAAAAAATCTAAAAATGTAATATTGCGATAAATAAAAAACGGTACCAAGATACAAGCCGATACCGGTATTTACCGTCCAAATAGAGAAAACAGTACGCTAGATTGTACGGGATTGATAACTTTGAGCATCCATCTCATTTGCCCGAAAATTTCTGCCATGCTCACGAGTGGTATGGGAGCATGATGCTCGAATTTAAGTTTGTTCATCCTCTTTAAAAGTGGGTAAACAATACCCTCTTTCTTATTAATTGGTTGAAATGGTGTGAATCTCATTACAAAGTGATATCATGCTTATCAAAAAGTATATTACAGAGATGAGACCTATAACATTTCAACCAATAAAAATGAGGGTTAACGTTCACCCTCTTTTTTGCACTCATGATGCTTCCATTGTTTATGGACCCTTAGATTGAAAATTGTGTAAATCACGACCGTTAGATCAAAATCACATACAAAAAGTAAGGTGGATATGTTAAAAACAAGATGATTTTACTATTTTTCCGCCAAAAAAGCGCAATAGTACTTATCACAAAAACAAGATTTATATACTCCCTCCGTCCTCTTTTTAAAGTCCAGTATTTCATTTTGGGCTGTCCCTCAATAAATGTTCAGTTTGTAAAGTTAGTGGGTAAAAGTTGGTAAATTTTCCATTTTGCCCCTGAAAGTAGATTCTATTTTGAAAAATTAATGAGTAAAAGTCTAATGATGATATTTCCATAGAGGGTAAGTAGGAAAAATGAAGGTAAAAGTTGATGTGAAAGGTGTAATGATGATGTTTTCTTAATAAGTTGGAGTTACGAAGCGGAATACTTAAAAAGGAACGGAGGGAGTACCATACACTTAGGCAATACATACTATATGTATGGCTACACTTATTACTGAGATATTTTGACATTCAATAGTTGACATTAATGATTGAGATCAACTCGTCCAATTCAATGGTTTGGAACAATTGGGAGAGCATCATAGCCATTGCCCTTTTGCCCCTTTCTGTCTAAGAATTAATAATTAAATCAACATTGTGCAAAAAAAAATACAGTACTCCCATACACTTCGAAAGCAGAAAGTCTAGGATCACCGTTCCATGCATTTTACCTCTCCTTTCCACTGCTTCATGCGGAGCTCACTTTGAACTTCACAAAAATATCTATAAATTCTAAAATATTTTTTATTTAAAAATCATCTCAATCGCATGTCGGTTGGTATGTTTTCTAAATTCGTGGGCCCCTACGAATTCAGAAAAAATACATATTAATATGCGATTGAACTGATATTTAAAGGACCCCAAAAAAAATATTTTAAAATTTGTGGATGTTTCTTTCTAAAATTTATGGTTCTTTGTATTTTTGTTGGATCTGAAGTGTGCACCACATAGAGCGGTGAACATAGCACGTTGCCTTCGACAACAGATAATCTAGGATCACCGCTCCATTACTAATGCTCTTATCAGCCACTCCATGTGCAGCCAACTCCGGGCCCCACAAAAAATTATGCCATATATAGCTTTGGAAGACATGATCCACCAGTTCTTGGCTTGGCAACCACTCCCACAAGGAGCGGACAATA
This sequence comes from Rhododendron ovatum, assembly GCA_019656835.1. Classification (NCBI taxonomy): domain Eukaryota; kingdom Viridiplantae; phylum Streptophyta; class Magnoliopsida; order Ericales; family Ericaceae; genus Rhododendron; species Rhododendron ovatum. The sequence continues at coordinate 16,948,373 of CM033798.1, forward strand.
TGGATGAACAGAACTTGAAAAGGATAATTATTGATTTCCTAGTGCATGAAATGACTACAAATTTCCCAAAGCAAATTAACCAACTCACAATGGCACCGTTCTTCATAAATTTTTGTTAGGTTTGATGTAAGATTTATAGGATTGATCATTCCCCTAGGCGAAAAAAGTCTACAAAGTAAAATTATGGCTAGAATCATAAAGAATATATATACACTAAGGGTATGTTTGTTTTGATGGAATAAAAATTGGAATGAAATGATCGTTCCAATGACATACTTATTCCTATGTTTGGTTGATGATGAAATGATTCTTCCAAATAAGATTACTATTCACCTTAGTAAAAGAATTGTCATTCCCCTAAAAAATTAACGAATTACCATTCCATTTCTTTGCCACTCCAAAAATTACTATTGTCATTTCAAAAATTACTATTGCCACACCAATTCATTGCGGATGAGAATATGACTATTCCTAAGTACAACCAATTTTCTCAACTTTCTCCATCAGAATGGTACTCTCCCACGTAGATCTTGTCCAGGTACATCCTAGCAAAATGGTCGTGCTAAACGTGAACACTGCCACATTCTAGACACAGTTCGTGCTCTTCTTATCTCAGCCTCGTGTCCTGAATATTTTTGGGGAGAAGCAGCTCTCACGTACAGCTGTATCTACCATCAATCGCATTCCATCCCCAGTCATTGACAATATGACACCTTATGAAAGGTTGTATGGTATCTCTCCCAATTATTACCATCTTCGAGTTTTTGGATGTGCATGCTTTGTGTTACTTCAACCTCATGAACATACCGAGTTGGAGCCTAGAGCACGTCTTTGTTGTTTCATAGGTTATGGAATTGAACATAAAGGTTATCGCTACTGGGATCCCATTTCTCGTCGTCTTCGCATATCCCGTCATGTTATTTTTTGGGAACACAAAACCTTTTCTTCTCTCTCTATGTTTCACTTACGCACCACTGACATCACCTCTTTTTTTACTGACTCGTCCATTGAGTTATTCCCTGATGAGCTTGATATAGGTTCTCTCCACACATCTTCTCCGCAGCCTATCCCAGATGCCTCTGTTCTGTCTGCTAATTCTGCACCTGCATCTTCTGGCTTCTCCCTCCTAGAGCCTCCCGAGTCATCTCCTAATAATAATGTCACTGCTCCTCCACCTCTCCGTCGTTCTGATAGGGTAAGGGAAATACCTATTCATCTTATTGATTACCATTGTTTTTCCACTATCCTTTCACATTATGAACCACACTCTTATCATGAAGCTAGTACTAACCCTCTTTGGCAGCAAGCAATGACAGACGAGCTGTAGGGTTTGACTAACACTCAAACATGAGATTTGGTTGATCTTCCCCCAGGCAAAACTCCCATTGGCTCCAAATGGGTGTACAAAATTAAGACCCGCTCTAATGGCTCTGTTGAACGGTACAAAGCTCGCTTGGTGGCAAAAGGGTTTAACCAAGAATATGGCATTGATCATGAGGAGACTTTCGCTCCAGTTGCTCGTCTTACCTCTGTTCGGAGTCTAATTGCCATTGCTGCTGTCCATAAATGGCAACTCTATCAGATGGATGTCAAAAATGCCTTCCTCAATGGTGATCTCGTTGAGGAAGTGTATATGAAGCCCCCTCCTGGGTATACTCATCCTCCAAACAAGGTCTGTAAGCATCGTCGTGCCCTCTATGGTCTCAAACAAGCTCCTCGCGCATGGTTTGCCAAGTTCAGCACTACAATTCAGACATTCGGATTTTCATCTAGTGCACATGATTCTGCCTTGTTTATTCGCAAATCTAAGCATCGTACTGTTTTCCTTCTCCTCTACGTTGATGACATGATAATCACTGGGGATGATAGTATTGGTATCACTGAACTCAAGAATCTCCTCAGCCAGCATTTTGAAATGAAGGACTTGGGTCTTCTAAGCTACTTCTTGGGCCTTGAAATCTCTTTGGATCCCTCTGGCTATTATCTATCACAAGCCAAATATGCCTCTGACCTTCTCTCTTGTGCTGGCCTCACTAATTGCAAGACTGCCTCAAATCCTCTGGAGCCTAATGTTCGCCTTACTCCTCTAGATGGTACTCCACTTTCGGATGCCACCCTATATTGTCAATTGGTTGGCAGTCTTGTTTATCTCACAGTTACTCGACCAGACATAGCTTATGCTATTCATCTTGTTAGCCAATTTTTATCATCCCCACGGACGACCCATTACGATGTTGTTCTTCATATTCTTCGCTATGTCAAAGGGACTTTGTTTTATAGTCTCCACTATGCTGCTCATTCATCTTTAGAGCTGCGAGCTTACTCTGATGCAGATTAGGCTAGAGATCCTACCGATCGTCGTTCTATCACACGCTACTATTTCTTTCTTGGTAATTCCCTCATCTCTTGGCGCAGTAAGAAACAAACTGTTGTTTCCCGATCAAGTACTAAAGCCAAATACTATGCTTTGGGAGATACCACCCAAGAACTCCTATGGCTGCGATGGCTACTTACCGATATGCGTGTTCACCATTCCACTAGTACTACCCTTTGTTGTGACAACCAGAGTGCCATCCAGATTGCTCGCAATGATGTCTTTCATGATCGCACCAAGCACATCGAGATTGATTGTCACTTTGTGCGTCAACATGTTGCTAGTGGAACTCTTCGTCTTCTATCAGTATCGTCATCTAATCAGACTGCTGACATTTTCACCAAGGCGCACCCTCCTGGGCATTTTCATGACTTAGTTTCCAAACTCAAGTTGGTCTCTACTTTACCACCCTGAGTTTGAGGGGAGATGTTAGAATATTCTAGATCATAAGATCAAATCATATATTATTATGATTTTATATGATACTGATTTTATATGATTGTGATTGTATTTTCCTTTATTGTATCATGGCTCACACTATATATATGAGCCCTCTCATTTGTACAGAATATACAATTCAATACAATATTATTTCTTTGCCTTACATCATAACATCCTCTAATTTCATTCCAACCTTAGTTTCATTCAATTTGTCAATTCTACTCGATCGAACCAAACATACCCTAAAGCTGAGAATAAAATACCAAAGGTAGTTCGATCACCAGTCAAACCACACCTTGAATTAATCCAATCGAATGGGACTCGTTTGGAATCCGTCGCGATCGAAATGCCCAAACAACACGCAATGGAAATGCCCCAACGAACATATCTCTTTCTTTAGTGTCGTTTTATATGATAAAAAATTCAACTTGGATCTCCATTTTATACTTTTTTGGTGACATGGAGACGTATAAGAACATGTACACAAGACTAGTTAAACACCCAATTTTAGGTACTTTGCCTATGCAAAGTGAGAAAATTAGGGTACAACAGACTAGGTAAAAAGAAAGGTAAAATACATTTGAAATTTTTGCTCTGTAGTTTTGGCGATGTACTGTAGTACAGGTATAAGTAAAATACTATTGTTTCTCTCTCTCTCTCTCTCTCTCTCTCTCTCTCTGACTAGGTAGTCAACACTTGTGTGCAGTGTGGGTAGGTAAAGTAGGAAGACTGGTGCAGTGTGGGAGAAGAAAATGAATAGGTAAAGTGAATATTGGATACTGTTCATAGGTATTTTTGCTCACAATTGGTGTACATGCTCTAAAGCGGAACAATGGACATGTATTTTCCACTCTCAGTCTTATCATTAATAAAAGAACACGGGGACGTAAAAAAGGGGACAGTAAAAAGGGGGACAATGGACATGTATTTTCCAACTCTGTTTTATCATTAATAAAAGGAATCAACGCTATGCCAAGAAAAGACAGACAAAGAAGACTTTCATCACGCGTAATGCTATATGTACCGATTGGGGAGGAGGGAAAATGTACCGCCGGCCGCCAGCGGGCCATCTCCGACCACCAGACGGCCAATCCGAGCCGTCCAAAAATTCTTAAAAAAAAACTGATGGGCCCGCATGGGAATCAACGGCATCCGAGGTGTGTAGGATGCTTGATCCGAGCACCCCTTTTTTGTGTATATACACGTATATACATATATACATGAAAAAGGGGTGCTCGGATCAAGCACCTTACACACCTCGGATGCTGTTGATTTCCGCCTAGGCCCCATTGATTTTTTTTTAGAATTTTTGGACGACTCGGATTGGCCGTCCGGTGGCCGGAGACAGCCCGGCGCAACCGGTTGGTACGTTTTCCCTCCCCCTTTTGATACCTATATCTTTACTCCTTTCATCACAGACAGTCCCATGACATGCACTTGGACAATAACATACCGGTTTTCCCCACCATCCCCTTCCCCTACAAATCCAAAGCTACTCCGTAAACCACAAAAAAAAAAAAAAAAAAATGGCAGAGGCGGCTGTGCTCGGACTTCTATCCACCTTCGAACCCTATCTCCGAGAAGAGTTGAACTTGTTGAGCGGAGTACGGGAAGACATCGAATACATAAGAGCCGAATTCGAGCGCATGACACATTTTCTCAGAGTTGCTGATGCTATAGAAGATAGAGACCCGAAAATCAAAGTATGGGTGAAGCAAGTTCGAGAAGCTGCATATGACACTGCAGATGCTCTTGACATGTACTTGCTTTGCCTCAGATATCATCATAGCATTGGATTCCAAGGGTTTGTACGTAAGGTTTCTTTCTTTGTTAAGACTTTAAAAGCTCGCCACCAAATTGCTTCTGAAGTAAAAGGAATCAAGTCCAGAATCATCAATATCTCTGAGGGACATCAGCGATATAGGGACATATATGGCAAAACAGAGCAAGCCTCAAGCTCCACTCATTTAGACATAGCATGGTATGATTGTCGTGGTGATGCCCTTCTGCTCCAAGATGCTGACCTTGTGGGCATTGACAAGCCCAAATCACACTTGATTAAGTGGCTAGTGGATGAGGATCCTCGACTAAAGGTGCTTTCTGTCGCAGGAATGGGCGGATTGGGCAAAACCACCCTTACAAAAAAAGTATATGACAACACAACAGTGAAGAGGCACTTCCAGAACCATGCTTGGATCACTGTTTCTGAATCATTCAAGGTTGAAGAGCTTTTAAAAGACATGATTCGAGTTCTCTTTGAAGATGTCAGGCAACCACTCCCACGACGAATGGACAGTATGGATCCAAACAGCTTGAAAGGTACAATTAATGCATTTTTGCAGCAAAAGAGGTATGTGCTTGTTTTGGATGATGTATGGGGTATTCACGCATGGCAAGTTTTAAGAATCATACTTCCTGAATGCAATTGTGGCAGTCGAGTAATTTTGACAACAAGAAATGTAGATTTAGCTTCTTTTGCTAGTGAAGAATATCATGGCATGGTGTATAATCTCAAGCCCTTGCCTCTCAGAGAGTCATGGGCCCTGTTTTGCTCAAAGACATTCAAGGAGAATTCTTGTCCTTCATATTTGGAAGATTTGTCAAAAGACATCTTGAAAAAATGTGAGGGGTTACCACTTGCAATAGTAGCAATTAGTGGTCTGTTATCAACAAAACATAAGAGTTTGAATGAGTGGGAGAGGATTTACCGTGGCCTTGGTGCAGAACTAGAAGGAAATGACAAACTCATGAGCATGACTAAGATATTGTCTCTCAGTTACTTTGATTTGCCTTACTATCTCAAGTTATGTTTTTTGTACTTGAGTATTTTTCCAGAAGATTGTCTCATTGATTACTGGAGATTAATTCGGTTGTGGGTAGCGGAAGGATTTATAGAAGTGAAAGAAGGAATGACAAGAGAAGAAGTTGCTGAGGGCTACCTCAATGAGCTAATTAATAGAAGTTTAGTTCAAGTGGTAGAGGTGAGGAGGGACGGGAAAAGGTTCAATGCTTATCGAATCCATGACCTTTGGCGTGAAATGATAATTGCGAAGTCAAGAGAGCAAAACATTGTCATAATAACAAGTGCAAGAAGCCGAGCGTGGCCTGAGAAATTGCGACGCCTCTCGGTCCACCACAAATTGGAAGATATTCAACAAAGCATTTGTTTCACTCGCCTTCGTTCTTTGCTCGTGTTTAGCGCAACAAATTCGTTGTCCATGTTGTCAAAGGTTGCATCCTTAGGCAAAGGTGTAAGGCTACTAACTGTGTTAGACTTGAGAGGAGCACAATTAGAAACATTCCCGCATGAAGTTGTGAAACTCCTTAATCTTACTTATTTAAGTTTGAGGGGGACAAATGTAAAAGTGATCCCGAAAGCAATTGGAAAGCTCAAGAAGCTAGAAACGTTGGATCTGAAAGGTACGAATGTCACTGAGTTGCCTGATGATATCTTGAAGCTCCAACATCTTCGCCATCTCTTGTTGTATCGCTACAACGATGCCCATTGTTATTCACCATTTCATGGTACAATTGGCTTCAAAGCCCCGGCGGGAATAGGAAGTTTGTTGTACTTGCAGAAACTATGTGCTATTGAAGCAAACCAAGAAAGTAATAGTGGCATTGTGCTAAGAGAGGTGGGGAAGTTAACTGAACTTAGGAGATTGTTCATTTTAAGGCTACAGAAGGAAGATGGGATGGTGCTATGTTCATCCCTTGAGAAGCTAAACAACCTTCGCTCGTTGTGCGTTGCGGCAATAGAAGAAGATGAGATCATTGATCTAGATTCTTTGTCTTTGCCGCCTCGACTTCTTCAAACACTCTATCTAAGAGGACGTTTGGATAAGATACCGCACTGGATACCATCTCTTCATAATTTGAAAAGGTTAGGGTTAGGGGGGAGTAAGTTAAAAGATGTTGTTCCACTGCAATCTGTTCATGATTTGCCCAATTTGCTTGACCTTGAACTTGGTTCTGCGTATGAAGGAGATGAATTACTTTTCAAGGCTGGTTGGTTTCAGAAGCTTAAATATTTGCGGTTGGTTCACTTTGTAGGATTGAAATGGGTGAGAGTAGAGTCTAGCTCGATGCCTCTTCTTGAAGAGCTAGTTCTCCAAGACTGTAAATTGATGATGGAGTTGCCCTCGGGTGTTGAACATCTGGCCAACCTTAAATATCTCAACTTGAGTGATATGTGTGAAACATTCATTTCGAGCTTGAATAGAGACTTAAAAGGTGGGGACTATTGGAAAATTGCACATGTCCCTGAGGTTTGGATTTGGGACTCAAAATCTGGTTTTTGGACTGGTGGTTTTCTATAATAAGGTTGACAGCTTGTGCAGCGACATACATACTATTAAGAAGTCTTTTCTACTGAATAAAGAGCTTGTCAAAGTTGAAAATTTCTAGCTGAGGGGAGAAAGTGAACTTTGAGAATTATGAACATGTAGCTCTCCTCGGTTGTATTGAGGTGAGCTCATATTATCTTCTTGCAATACACCTGAAACCAGCTTCTCTTATAAAAAAAAAATTGCTTTGTGAAATCGTAGATAAATAACACATGCTGCAAATTGTGAAATGTTCACCTTATAGGGAAAGACAATTGAAATGCATCACTAGTATACATATAATGAACTAATTAATTTTTATCTTGCTGCAATAGTAGGCTGGAACTAAACGTGACAAGTTAACGATGGATGCAACTAGAAACAGAATCAATAGCTTATTGATTTTGATTGAGTAGATTTCTTTGGGCAAACATAAATGATTTCTATGTGATCAGGTGAGATCTCTTCGAATGAGTGGCTCTTGTGCATTGAACTTATGAGGGATTGCATGCGGAAGATTTGACGTATTCTATGAATTTGGCTTTGTTGGCCCTTGGTATGGTTCTGTCTTTTGAATTAACTGAATCATAAAGCTACATAATATTAACAGGCTTGACTCCTTTTACCGGGACGTGGCAGGTGGGGCTGTGATTGTTCGATCCGTAAGAAATATATTTGTTCATGAAATTTCCTTTTTAAAGTTTGTTTCTGCTCTTCGGAACTTATTCAAAAAGGTTTAGAACTGTTAGTTAATATATCTGATGACACCGTGATTTTACTGTAAGAATAAAATCAACTTGCATCCATTTTGATGTTCGATCAAGCACTTAAAAATGATTATTATTACTGTAGTTGATTGGTTGTTTCTCACATATTTCCTTTGATCTGGACAGTGGTAACTATCAAAGTAGCGAGACGCATTTAAGTACGTAGTTAGCTTAAAGCATTTTCCTAATTCGAATGTGTGCAATGTTTGTTTTGCATTAGATCTGGCAAGGAATTTGACATCACAGCTCAGCGAGTTGCAGCTTCAAATCCACTTCTTAAGGATGCATTTATCGAGGCACTGCACCAATCCCAGTGAAAGTCTATGAAAACTGAAAGCCTCATCAAAATGGTTTTCAGAGATAGAGTTACTGAGGATTACTGGGCGATTCTAATTATTGTTCATTGGCCCGGGGACTTAAACCATTGCCAAATTATCTGTTAAAAACCCAATTGATCTGACAAATTCATAGCTGATAATAGCAATATGAGTTTGTGGTATTTTGAACCATTTTGAGTCTGATCTTACATTAGACTTCCTGAAAGTTATTATATTTCAAGTACAAGTCTTCGCCGCCGAATTCCGTTTGGTGTTTGAGTTGTGGTTTTCAGAGTACAGATTGCAGTTCCTATAAAAAAATGCTTTTGCTTTGAGACCCCTCTCTCTCTCTCTCTCTCTCTCCGAAGTTCACAAAATCGAAGAGACTAAACCTAAGTTTTGACTCTGATACACTATCAAGGCAGATCAACCATCATAATGAAATGTAAAGCTTCCTTTGACTTTTTGCAATCGAAGAAATAATAAACTACTGCCGTAAAGTCAATTATCAAACCTTGACTATGTGCATGGGAGTATGAGGGAGACACTAACTGCACTTTACTCTATTTGCACCCATCCTCCTCCCCAAATCCCATAGAATATAGTAGATTAGGTTTCACGAATAAAAAAGAGAAGAAGAAAAAGAGCCAATTATCAAAGCAGTCAAACGCATCAAAATAGCAAGCTAGTGAGCAAAGGTTATTATCAAAGTGATATAAATTCGGTTTTTTACCTGTGGGTCTAGGAAAACCGAAAAAATATTTCCCATTATGGAATAGCGCACTTTTTAATTACGTGCATGCAAGCTGTGATTTACGCACAATGGGGCACGTGGGGTCATGCGCACCCACTCAATAGGTTTTTTTAAATACAAATAATCGGAGCTGTTCGATTTGTGTAAATGTATTTTTAAGAAAACCCAAAAAAAAGAAAACTCATACAAATATAAGTAAGAGCTTATCGATTTTCTTTCTTGAATTTGAAGAGACAAAAAGTGAATGAATGGATACCTAGTCAATATTTAAATGAGCTGATTTTTTTAAGAACTCTTAAAAAAGTATCTTTAAAAAAATTAAACGGTTCTAATCATTAATGTGAAATCTCAAAATGAATATGACTCAATATGATGTATATTTGGTGTGTACCCATAGTTGTACTACGGGAAGGGAAAGCACATCTATCTAAATATTTAAAGGGCGCCGCTATTCGAAACCCTTTATTTTCTCCTATAGCCCATTACATTTCGGTAAATAATTATTGAAAATCATATATAATATTTCGATAAATAGCTGTTGAAAACAAGATTATATTTCGGTTACTACATGTCAAAAATATGTTCAACTTTCAGTAAACAACTGCCCAACATACATTTTCGATAAATAGCTGTTGAAAAAATATTACATTTCGGTAAATAGCGCCCTATTTAAAAAAGGGTAAAAATCACTAAGGTTTTTTCGTAAGTACAGATTCTCCCTCCAGGTTTGAAAAATAATTTTTACCCCCTGAGGTTTTGTGGTGCATTTCAATTACACCCAATCATTCGAAATGCTTTTATTAAATTGTGTTAGAACCATCTCAGAGTCCTACATAAACGATTCAAGCCATTTAACATTTTATAAAACCTGATTTTAAGGATCCTCATAAAAAATCGGCTCAGTCAAATATCAACAAAGGTTGGATTGACTTGTCAAATTTTTGCTCTCTAAATTTGCGGGGCCCTTAAAAAAATGTGTTAAACAAATTTAATGAGTCTGATAATTTGTGTGGAATTCTGAGGTGGGTTCAATCAACGCAATCCAATGTTTCTGTTTCGATTTTTGTCTAATAAAAAAAAAAAAATTCCAGTTTAAGCATTTCAAACATGTTAGAATTTCAAACAATTGGGTGTAAGTGAAATGCATTACTAAATCTCAAGGGGTTAAAAATGACTGTCAAACCTGGAAGGGGAATTCTGTACTTAAGAGAGACCCTAAAAATACTCCAACAGAACACTGAAGTCCAGACCTGGAGATTGAAGGAGAAGGTCCCTGCTTGCTTTCCCGCCCGATCAACGAAAAGTTGGCCCCGCTCATATTTACCGATTGCGTATTTTCTGTGTGTCTTAACGAGAGAAAACCCTACCCTCGCGCAGCATATTTACCGATTGCCGCCCAGACAGTACGCCGCCCTTTGCCGCTTTCATCTTCGCATTCGAGTAAGAGAAAACAAATACCCCTTGATTATTCCGCTTCTAGGGTTTAATGTGTTTTGTGGTGAAATTCAGATTTTATGATTCATGGGCCTATAAATAGTTTACAGCTAATTTCTAGACTCTGTTCGTATAACCAAAAATCTTTGATGGGGAAACAAAAAAACCAATGCTCCATCTTTGCTTTTATTTTGTTCAGTGCTTTCGTTTCGTTTTGTTTTGTTTTTGTTTTTGTTTTTGTTTTTTGTTTTTTTTTTTTCTATTTCGTTTCGATAGCAAATTGCTCAACTTATCCCAACTATCTCTTGTAGCAATATTTGATTGGAGAAGAAGACACGAACTTTGTTATCCCTTGATTTAATGGTACAAGTTTGATTACAGGATTGGAGATCCGCTCTTGAGATTTATAGACTGTTCCCTCTTTCATGATTCTTGCTTAATCACGAAACGACTTTACCATAGTCCAGACCCCCCCTCATGATGCATGAGTTGAGATTGAGACTGTTTCTCTGTTTTATGACCCCACCCCCTGCCCTGCTTATTATGAAAACTTTTTGCTTTGCGTTCTATTATGTGTCCGTTTACTTTCTGGCTATTTTGAATTTTATTCTTCCTTTTGGTTACTCGGAAACAGAATAGAATTGATGATGAAGAAGAAGAGGATGTTGATGACTACTAGTGGAATTGCTTCATTGACGGATGATATATTAGTGGACATTCTATCAAGACTCCCAGCAAAGGTGGTTGGCCAATGCAAGTGCATATGCAAGCATTGGTGTTTTCTGATTGAGGACCCCTCTTTTGTGCATTCGCACTGCGCTTGTTCCAAGTCTAGACAGGACGGCCGCTACCTTTTCATCTCCATAATTGACTGTCACAGAAAAAATGTTTATTTTTATTCGGCAAATTACCATGGAGGACCGGGCCACCACTTGCGCACCGACTGGGATATGGGACATGCTTATTTGAAGCAGTCTGTCGAGGGCCTAATATGCAGGGTTCTTGCGCTTGCGCGGTCTAAAACTGTCTTCATCATGAATCCAACCACCAAAGAATTTGTTATCCTCCCCCCTTTTGGTTTAATATCGTATGAGAATGCCTGTTAGGATACCCCACTTTTATCGTTTGGGTTTGATCCTTCCACTAAACAATACTAAGTGTTGAGGATGAATTGTGTGGAACAGTGGACCAAAAGAGACCACCTTGATTTGCCGATCAAAACAAATAAAAGAGACCACCTTGATGGCTTCAAGGAGATGGACGACGAGCTCTACGACTACGAGTCTGATCTTGATGACTTTGACAAGCTCTACGACTACGAGTGTGAACTTTTCACTTTGGGCACACATTCATGGAGGAAGCTTGATGATGTTCCCTTCCACTTTGAATTTGGTGCTGGTAGTCGTTGTGTTGATGGTGTCATATTCTGGAGAAACACTAGAATTAGGTTGGAGGAGAATCATACTCCAGGGGAGGATGTGACGGTGGCGTTTGACCTCAAAGATGAGAAATTTTGAGTAATTTCAGTTCCTAGCGGTCTCTCATGCGTGGCTCGTCTGATAGAACTTAATGGCCATTTGGCAGTTGCCAATAGATACCGCCTAGATGGTAATTTGGAGGAGCTTTGGGTATTACAGGATTATGAGAAATGGATTTGGGTTCAAGAAAAGATCAGGCGTCCATGATTGGGTTTGAGATGATGATCCTTATACCGCTTGTGCAATTCAGATGGGTGAGCTCCTCCTACAACCTTCAGTAGATATGTCGGAGCCCTACATGTGGATTTACTATTATGATCAGAATAGAAGACATTTTCGAAAGGTGGAGATCACTGGGTTTCCTGGGCTTTCTGGACCGGATATCAGATACCAATGTGCGAATGGGATCTTGAGGGTCACTGATTGTGTGGAAAATCTATTTTCGTTGAGAAATATTTCAGACTTGAGTTGCTTCTTTCTCTTTCAGTTCTCCCCAACTTCAGGTGGTCAATAAATATTTCTTGTGGTAATCATCATATATCCTGTCGTTATTTTCTATTTTGTTAGTAAATTTTTCTAGGTAATGGAATGTATTAATGCTCATAGCTTAGCCTTGGTATCTTTTTCTATTTTCTGTGTTCTGTTTGAAACAGAGGTATAATTTTGTTTGTGTTAGGCCTCTTTTGTGTCTCTAGCATTACTAAGAGTGTATTTATCTAACTACTATTGTTTTTTCTTATTATAGATTAGAATACTATTGTTCTTTTCACCAGTAAATTTGTGTCATAGTCTGTCGTCAATGCTCCGACAAGTACTTTAGTCATGGTAATCTATCTATAAAATAAAAAGAAACCATCTCCTTAACTCTCTTTCTTGCATGGAATTTTCTAAAATTTCATCTTTTTATTTATTATATATTCTATAGTTTTTATGAAATGTAAAACATATAGTTTATTTTATTTGAAAAACAAACTAAGGTCAATCAATAACATAATAAATATATAGTACTGTACTATATTTTGCATGACTATTCTTTTTTCTATCTTTGTTTTTTTATTGTTCTGGAATTTTCTTAATTTTTTGGTGAGAAAAAGAAGTAAATTTCAAGAGCAACCGCAAAAAGGCTCTCAAAGATACTTTTTTTCATTCCCGTTCATCAAACGGGCAAGACGCTAGTGATATACTATAAGAATGTAGTTACTTCAAATAAAAGGAAGTTTTTCCCTTAACTTTCTCTCCTACTTGAAATTTTCTCAATTTTTCATCTTTTTATTCATTACTAGTAAATGTGCACGTGCTTTGCACATGGAGCAGTCAAAGGGAATTTTTTTTTATGAGCTTTAAATTATGATGAATGTGATGAAGTTGTTTTAAGATATTTACTTGAAAGTGTCAAATTGAACTCAAGAAACCTACTGGTATGGCTTCCATTCCAACAAGGTACCATCGAAAAATTTTCTTCTTGTCTTCATAACTATAATCACCGTACAGCTATGGCATTCACAACAATTCAAAAGCCAAAAGCAATTTTGAGTAATTATTCTTCTTGCCATGACAGGGAAAATATTTCATAGCTAAAAAATATTCACACCCAGGCCCCATCATATAAGCATAGTGCACATTTTCACACACCAATGCTTGTATATACTGAAACAAAAGTATGGATCTAGAAATATATCAAGGGAAAGAAAAATATACACATTTATTTTTCTTACGCAACCAAACTAACTTGCTAGATGATTTCAAAACAAATCATCTGGCTTGAACAAAGGCAGCAAAAACACAAACCTTCAACTTGTTACCAGCAACCCCTCTGCTAGATCCACTATGATCCCCCCAACTTTTTGAAAAGGCATACACATTAACTCCAAACAGCTACCATAAGTGATGAAATAATACCCATTTCTCTTGAACCTTATCCAAAAAGTGACATGTCTTGCGGGAGCAAAAAATTAAGTGACATGTCTCAGCACTAAATCATCTGATCCTCATGTTTTTGACACCTTTAAGGTACCCATTGGTAAAATTCCAATATTGTAAGATATGTCTTGATGGAATCCTTCGTCTTGGACACCTTCAAGCCAAAAAAGGAACTCTACTTTTGAATAGGTAATTCTAATCCACGCTAGTTTCTCTACCGCTATTGCACTTACATTTGCATTAAAAAATTTCTTTCCAAAACGATTCAGAGAGAGACCATTAACACTCAGCAACAACTATAAATTAAATCGCTTCTAGTGGAATGGATTGCCAGAGAATGTTGGATTTGACGCAGCAAATTTGTTGCCCTAAATATCTTCTCTACTCATACCCAATAAAACGATTTAAATGGATACCACCATGTAATTTATATATCAGCAATCGAATTATTAGCTTGAACCCAGCTCAACACAAATTTGGGTAGTCAACAAGCCCCCCAGATTCCTCTAACTGTTCTATATTGGAATTTGATTTTCCATAGTTATCCACCCCTCATTCACCACTCCATTCTCAGCCACCAAGCCATCAATAGCCATATTCTCAGTTGAGGGACTTGTCTCGCCAATCACGAGTTCAACAGTTCGTCTCCAAAAACTTGATTTCTATTATTTACATCATCCTCCACTTCCAATTCATCACTATTAGCATCCAGAATTCATCCCAGTGAAAAAGTATCAGCTTTCCTCAGCGGCTAGGCCCCATTTGCTTTTGACTTTCCTTTACCTTGATTGTGTGACAATCCTGTTTTCCCATGACATTTCAGCAATTGGATCTTCAGAAATTTTCACGGGATAAATCTCATCCTTAATCTATTTCACGAACTCGTTAATGCATTCCAAATGCTTGGTTACGCTTAACAATCTTCCTTAAATGAAAGCTAAGCATTTTAGAGTGGGTTCATCATGTTCAATAACTTCTACATCCAACCTACCAGTGTTAAGTTTGACGACATGAAGGGAAACCCCAAAGTAAGATATCCATTTACACCTTTATGGACAAACTTTTTGTTTTTCTGCTAAACTATCTATTTTTTGACTTCAATTTTCACTCAATTCAAAACCACCATTACGGATTTGGTGCCCAAAAATGCTACGAACCGTTGGGAAATTTTAAGGGTAGAATTCACGGAAAAACGGAAGCAAAACACAAAATCTCTTATGTTCGTCTACAAATTAAAGGTTTATAATAATCCAATCAAATATAGCATGTCAAATTGGCTAATAAAGCTCTCAACTCAAAGAGGCAAACAAGACTTATATGGGCACACATAGTCTTTGATGGATTTGCAAAGTCAGATAGATGACTTGGTGTCCACCGAAACAAATTACGCTCCTATAACATCTACTTTTAGGTCCTTTTTCTCTTGGATTGGTTTCTCTTTGCAGTGTTATCTTGAATGTTGCCTGCGAAGCTTGTATGGATTATAATCAATGGTCATAGAAGCAATTCATCAACCATCTTAAGTGCAATAAGTTTTTGGCATGACCAACAATATCCATAACCCAGCATTCAATTAACACGTTTTAGGAATGCTTACCAATATTTCAAATCGGTAGAACACTGGCCGGAAGAGATTGCGAGCACCGAAGGACCCGTTTTGCTTTGTGTGCTGCCGTGTTGTGCGGTGTGCAACGTCGGGACATCGAGGTCATCCGTAGAAGTCCCTCTGGAGAAGCCGGTGCATTTAATATTGCATTGGTGACTGATGTAACGTTTGTGCTATGGGTTTGGAATTTGGAGGTGCGACTGCACAAGAGATGGGAGTTGCTTCATTTGTGATGTTGGTGTCGTTTGGGAACATTGCAACCGTTGAAGCTTTGTATGGAATTTGGCCGGGTTAGTTATTCTAGGTGTTTTGAAAGGGTATTTTCGGAAGATAAAGTGCGGGAAAATTAACAAAGAGTTCATAGAAGCAATTTATCAACCATCTTAAGTGCAATAAGTTTTTGGCATGACCAACAATATCCATAACCTAGCATTCAATTAACACGTTTTAGGAATGCTTACCAATATTTCAAATCGGTAGAACACTGGCCGGAAGAGATTGCGAGCACCGAAGGACCCGTTTTGCGTTGTGTGCTGCCATGTTGTGCGGTGTGCAACGTCGGGAGATCGAGGTCATCCGTAGAAGTCCCTCTGGAGAAGCCAGTGCATTTAATGTTGCATTGGTGACTGATGTAACGTTTGTGCTATGGGTTTGGAATTTGGAGGTGCGACTGCACAAGAGATGGGAGTTGCTTCGTTTGTGATGTTGGTGTCGTTTGGGAACATTGCAACCCTTGAAGCTTTGTATGGAATTTGGCCGGATTAGTTATTCTAGGTGTTTTGAAAGGGTATTTTCGGAAGATAAAGTGTGGGAAAATTAACAAAGAGTAGAAAACACTTTCATACATTTAAAAGAAGTAGTATAGATTCTACATTTTTACCTAAAATATATAGTTCATTTTGTTTTAAAAGAAACTCAGTTCAATCAATAACATAACAAATATATACTACTTTATTTCACTTGAAACTATCTTCTTTCTTTCTATCTTTGTTTGTTTATTGTTGTGGAATGTTTCTAATTTTTTGGCGAGAAAAGGGAGTAACCAGGACCATAGGAAAAAAGGTTCCCACTGCTGATTTTTTTTTTCATCCCCGTTTATCGAACGGGCAAGACTCTAGTTGTGATTGATGGAGAAGTAGCTTGCATTGTTTTGCATCATGTTGAGCCCTAACTTTTGATCACAGGTTTAGTGTTTGATGTTGAGTCTTGCCTTTTAAATTCTAATTCACTTTTTTAAAATTACTATACATGAATGCTTGATTTAATTCTTGCAGAAGTTTTCCACAAGGGCTGAAAATTGCATAGTTTAAAAAATGAGCTTGCAGTTTTATTTTTTTGTTTTTTATGTTTTGGTAATTAAACTTTCATTCAACGAAACAAACCCCAAAGACTACATCACCAAGCACACAAGGGTCAGAATCCAAGAACACGGACAACACCGCCAAGAACAGAGCAATACATCTCCAGACTTAACTAGCTAAACAGCCTTGTCAACTGAAAATTCTAGTCGGAATATTCCATTCTCTGAGAATGCAACACTTTCCTCCAAGAGATAAGTTTATCTCTCAAGTCATTCTCAAACAGGTGGAAAATGTCTTGGGGATTAGAAGCTTTGGCTTTGAAAATTCTTGCATTTCTCTCAATCCATATTCGATACACAGCTCCTACTATAGCCAGTTTTTTTTTTTTTAAATTTAAATTTGTTATAGTTGTTCATTTAGTTTTATTTGGCAAGGGCAATGGACAGCAGTATTAGCAGAAGTTCGAAATGGAAGCGTGGAAGATGAAATGTGGTAATTTCTTTCTTCATTTAGCCGGTATGGTAAATGTAGTTGTGGATGACTTCAATTATGCTTACTCTTTTACATATTTCGTGGCTACGGCTGTACTGTATATCCAGTTGTTTTATTGCTATGCAACAAGCAAATCAAACTAAACCTAAAGCACATTACCCCCACCGTCCACCAGAGCAGCTCCCGCCCCAGCATCCATCAGGCACCACCTTCCCCTCCCCCGGCCCAGGCAACCACCCCGCCACCATTTCGATCTCCTTCCTCCTCCTTTCCAGGCAACCACCCACATCTCCTCCATGTCCATTTGCGATCTCGAAGGAGAGAGATGAAGAACCACCATCCGAACAAGATATGTATTGTCAGCATCCAGTTGAGATAACGAGGGTTCTTCCATTCATAAGCCCTGTCTCATATCCTCCAACAAACCGAACATATACATACCCTTCTACTATCACTTATCCCTCTATTAATAATCGAAAAGTCTGAGGTTCCGACGGGGAAATCCCGTCCGAATTCCCGACGGCCCCACTCCGGCCACCGGACGGATGATCGGAGCTGTTATACACACAAAAATTGAGTGTTTGGATCGGCTACCTACACACGTCGGATGCCGTTGATTCTCGCATGGGCCCACTCGGTTTTTTTTTATAGAATTTTTGGACGGCTTGGATTATCCGTCCGGTGGCCAGGGTGGACCTGACGGGCCATCCGAAATTCGGTCGGGATTTCCCCGTCGGGAACTGTAGCACCACTCATTAATAATTCTCCATTTTACTACAAGTCTATATCACCTGATTTCTATATCAGAAACAAAGAGCATATGAAAATAGCATTCTGAAAAAGATACAAATGAATGGAAATCATACAAATTAAAAAAAAAAGGGGCAAAAACATAGGCATACTGTAAAACAAGGTTAATTTATTAAAACCAAGCTTAACAAATTCATGTTTTTAGCACAAAGAATGAGACTCTTCTCAGAAGACACAAAAAACATCTAGGATTTAAGCAAAATCTTTTTCAATGCATAGGCATCAACAACAATAATGATGTCGAAACAATCATGATCTCGACTTTGTTTTCTGCACTTGTGGGAGTTGCATTGACTTTTGCACCATTGGTCTTTCCATCTCTTGTCATCTTATTCCGAACTTCTAAAATCAGCAAGGTAAGCATGATTGCACGGGAGATAGAACCATATCCGATCATCCATCCCTTTGCAGGCTTCAAAATGGTGAAGCCTACCCATATGTTGACCAAGCTCAAGAGAAGAACTAAGTCGCCAGTGAGATGGTGTAACCAATTCCAAATATGTCTGCGCTTGTGGTCTTTTGCAGGTCGTAGAAATAGAGCAGAAATCTAAGCCCAAAATAAAGAAATTTGTTAGCATGACATATACAAGTTACAGAGTAGAAAATTTTATAGCATTGTGCATTCAGAGGATAAGAATGGCATAAGTTTTGATACCTGAAGTAGTCCGAGGGTAAAAAGTGAGATCCCAATACCCATGTGGCAAGGAAGATGATTTCCAGATGACATGCTGCCAAGAAAAAGCCCAGTTGCGCCTCCCGCCATGCCAAGAAAATAGCCACAGAGCTGAAGAGATACGTGAGTGTAGAACCAAAGAGGGTCTGCTCGTGGTCTGAGGGCCATAAGATACCTTGCCGCCATAAATCCCAAAGGCATCATAATACCCCAACTAACAGCATTTAGAACTCCATGTGCCTACAAAATTAATTCAAAATCACCATTAAAGAAATTCAAGCTACCTTTTTTAGGAAAAAGAAACAGGCTGCTCCTATTACATAATTCTAGAGAAAGATGACCAAGATGTTTCCATGCAGTACTCAACTCATAATCTCTCACTGTTGTAGGCCCTCTACTGGAAGTTCTTTAGTTAACCTTTTTTTTTTTTTTTTTCAAGAATGTAAAATGAAAGATTAATCCTGGTTTTTAACTCATGTATGTAAACAGTAAAAGTGATGCTGGCTACCATTCGTTAATATCAAATCTTATAAAGCAACTAACCGTGTAGCAATAAAAACCGAGAAGGTTGATCAACTTACTATCTTCAGTTTTGTTTTTGAATTGCCTCCATGAGACCCAGAGGCTTGTCCTGATGAGAGATTCAGATTTCCCATGGATTGGAGGTGGTTTCCAGATACAACATGCATTCCAAGATTTTCACCCGAGACTGGTCCGTCTTGCCAAACATGATTAACGCTCATAGTGTTTTTGGGAAGCTCAATGGTTGCGAATATAACCATCTCGTTGTCCAAAAGCATGGCTGAGAAATCAGAGACAGGGGCCTTGAGATACCTTGCTGCCATAAATCCCAAAGGCATCATAATACCTCAACTAACAGCATTTAGAACTCCATGTGCCTGCAAAATTGATTCAAAATCACCATTAGAGAAACAGAAACAGCCATAGTATTAACAAAATCTAGAGAAATATGGCCAAGAGTATTCCACGCAGTAACCAAGTCATACTCTCTCACTATGTTTGGGCCCTCTACTACGGTCTTTCTCCATTTAGTTTTCTTTTTTCCAAGAATGTATTAAAAGGAAAGATTAATCCTGGCTTTTTTAAAGCATGTACGCATTAACAGTAAAAGTGATCAAATGAAGAAATACTTAAAACTACTAGCCATGTAGCAATAAAAACTGAGATGGTAATGTGTAAAGGCCTTAATTTTGGAAGGGCTTAATAACTTAATTTTAGTCTTACCCGAGCAGCTACCCATTGAATGATAGCCCACCTGGGGACATGTCTTTTGAACCACACTAATTTTCACCGAAGAACTTCAGAATGACGCTTTCTGCATCCTTGCCAGGCTGACATGATAGAGAAAGTGCCCTTAGGATGCTATCCATTATTTCCTTAACCACTAGATTTCTCCTACTAGGCCACATTCAGGAATTGTTGCTAATAATAGATGCAACTTTGGATTGAAAAGTCCGTACTAAATTTCCAGTTAGTCTACCCTTAAACCTGTCTTTGAGAGGTTACTATGAGGCCAATCTTTTTCTTACTTTGTCACTCACAGGTTTCCATGTTGACTTCAGTCTCGGACTGACACCCAGAGGCATTCCCAAGTACTTTATAGGAAGTGATTGGGCTTTTCATTTGAGGGCATTAGCGAAAGATTAAACTTCAGCCTCCTTGATGCCCACACCACACACGGCAGTTTTGTGGTTATTTATTCTCAGGCCAAACCTCACTTCAAAAGTTCTAAGTAATCTCTTCCCCATTTGAATGTCTTCCAAGGTTGCTTTGCAAAATATTAGAGTGTCATCTGCAAAATGCAGACGAGTTATCTTTGGACCATCTATTTCAAATTCCAGCCCACTTATCAGACCATGGGCCTCAACTTGTTTAAACATCCAATTCAGACCTTCAGCTGCAATAATAAACAGAAAGGGGGAAAAAGGGTCCCCTTGTCTAACACCCTTGTGCATTTGAAATTCCTCTGTGGGGGAGCCATTCACCAATAGAAAAATCCTTGTAGATTTTAGGCATTCCTTCATCCATAGTATCCATTTATCAGGAAGACCCATAAAGTTCACCATTTTCAGGATGTGTACCTGTTGGAAAAATGGAATTTTAACCAAAGAGAATTTGGTGGGACCCACACCGCGCGAGGTGGGCCCAAGTGGGTTTTAGAGACTCCTTGCTAAGGAGTTTAAACCAGTGAAAGAACGAATAAATTTCATTGAGAGATGAATGAAAAATTGTCTCTCAAAGTGGGTTTTGGACCAACAACAGTGCACAGTTAGATGGTCAAAATTGGGTTGATTAGCCAGAGTTATTACCCATGATTGCGTATTCAATTTCAGAAATAATAACTGTATCAGTTTTATTTCAGAATTGAATTGCATAATCAATTCCCCTATTGATTGAGAGGCTCCTCCATCATTGCAACATTCATGGCAGAAGCTCCTCCTTCAGCTATAAAAAGAGACCTATTCCTTTGGTTTCAATACACCAAAACCACACCGAAAATCCAAAGCTCTTCGGCTTTTGCAATATCGTTCTTCCTTGGAGAGAGAGAGAGTACAAACACAAGTTGGTTCGACGGGCAGTCTACGGCTGTGCTCCAGCGGCTGAGTGGTAACCGAGTCAACCCTAGGAGACGAACACCGACACAACCTCCAGCACCGGTGAGGTGGCGGATTTGTCTTAAGAGCACTGTTGTACAAAATGGGTCTCGGTTTGGAATTGCCGATACTCTTTTTACAGTTTATTTTTACATTTCATATTCTGTAATTTTGTGATTCATGTTCATGTTGTAATTTTCAGAAATTAGTAAAATTGTTTATTGGTTTCCGCACTATTTCCCTACAATCTTAAGACAAATTTTTTCCCTTTTGGAAAAATAGTTCGGTTCTATATTTGGAAAACCAGTTTCTGGATTTTTACGAACAGATTCGAAAAAAGGGAAACAAGGTTTTGTTCTCGTAACAGGTTCTGGAAAACGATATTTGGATCTTTCAATATCTGCACGTATAGTTTGAAATAACAGTTTGCAAACGAGTGATTTTGTTCCTTTTCCTCTGTGGCAGTACTTGGAGTATATAAGTTGCTACTAGTTTGACTTGTCAAAGTTGCTATTCGTCTATAGTAACTGTTTTTGCAACAGTTCAAGCAGTAGTGGAATTTGTTTAACGTGCTCCTATTTTGATTAGTTATGCATGTCAGTAGTTTCTCAAGGTTATTTGTTTCGACTTTTACTCCTTGTTTTTTTTTTGACATCTTTGAGAAATTATTGTATGCTTCTGTATCGCATGCTAGTATTGAACAGTGGTGACTCGTTTTATGTGCCAGTTCATAGGTTGGGTTGAATCACTAATTTGTTCTGTACTGTTCATGGTTTGAATTTTGTACAACTGTTACTATATACCTTCCTACTGATTTTGTGGAACATTTGTGGCCAGTTACTGTTCTTTTTGAAAAAAAAACTGTTACGTTTGATACTTAAAAGAAGTATATATATATTTGTTATATACTTCCATTGCTAGACTTGATTGAAGAATCATGCTTGATTGACTTTTCAAACGTGTAAATATTTTGCAACAGTAAAGGGATTTTAGAGTAAAGAACTAGTTTTGTAACTGATTTTGACTTTTCGAAGGGTTATAACTTTCGGTTCAGTGTTAAGTTTTGGTACACTACCATTACAGTTTTATTTGGTTTTTTAAAAAGCTCACTGTTATCTGGGGAGTTATACATGTTTAATTTTTCAAACTTCAAAGTTTTGTAATGGAAAAAGGGGTCTTCGTACTAAAGACGAAAATTCCTTTTGATTAAGAGCATTGAATTCTTTAAAACTTTTGTTCACAAATAGTTGCTGTGGGTTTTTATCTTTACTGTTACAGTTTCAGATACTACCGTT
The DNA here is from genome assembly GCA_019656835.1 of Rhododendron ovatum. Taxonomy (NCBI): domain Eukaryota; kingdom Viridiplantae; phylum Streptophyta; class Magnoliopsida; order Ericales; family Ericaceae; genus Rhododendron; species Rhododendron ovatum. Next base: position 16,970,975 of record CM033798.1, read on the forward strand.
GATAATATTTGACTGTGGACCAACTTGTTTTGTTCCTTGGTACCATATTATATTTCGGTACAGTAAAGCTACTGTTTGTTACACAGTGATCAATTGTTGCAAGATTACTTGATACTCTCTGCTTTGTGTTTTCTATTTCCAGTCTTTATAGTTCAACAAATTAGGCTGTTTGGGCTATTTTTCCTGTTTAAGATCTTGGTACTAATTTGTGTTTGGTCCGTCTAGCCAAACATGATTAACGCTCTAGTGTTTTCAGGAAGCTCAATGGTTGCGAAAATAACCATCTCGTTGTCCAAAAACATGGCTGACAAAACTGAGACAGGGAAAGTCAGAGTCCCCTCTCGTAGCCGGGTACCGTAGATATCGACCGGTGACATGAAGACTGCAACTGTTCCATCTGGCTTCGAGTATGCTACGATGGCTTGAGTTCCAATCATGCCTTTCGACGTGGGATTGATTCCCCATGCAACCCACGTCGATGAACTGACTTGGCCGCGGCGGTAAGCGATGTGGAGAGTGGATGAGGAAGGGGTGTACGTCCAGTGGCGGAACAAATCAAGATTGGGAAGATCAGTGCACGAGGCGAAGACTTGGTTATTAGGGAACGCGGAGTCGGAAGATGATGAATCACCGGCAACCGAAAGAGTGAGGGATGGAGCCGAAAAGAAACTTATCAGGAGACAAAGCAGAAACACCAGTTTCTGTGTTGGCATTGACGTTCGCCTTGCTATCAAAGAATGGTGACGGGGGTTCTGGTGGTTTAGTGTTGGAGAACAGAAGAAATATATAGGTGTGGTAATGTGGTATGTCTTACTATTCAAAAAAAAAGTCTTGGTTAGCAAGGAATTTGTTCGTCCAAATCCTGATGGGATTAGAACTCTGTGCTTCCTACTTGCTTTGCTTTCTACAAAGTTTCTGAATCTCCAGGATTCCTAAACTTATGGGGTTAGTTATGTGACTTGTTGATTACTCACCTGATAATGATGCTTCTCTGATGTTTGAAAAATATTTGTGAGTTTTGGGCCGATCCCGGTCCGGCCTTGATGACCGGGACCTTTAATTTGGAGGTCACTAAAAGGATCATTTTACCAAAAAAAGTTTGAGTTCATTGGATATCATTAGCTATATGAATGGATGAAATTTAGTATCACAAAATGGTCGACGGTTTACTTTGAGAATTATACTTGTCACCTAGACAAGTTATCCGGTAGTCATGAGACAACTTATATTTGATTAGTCTTTATCTTTTCTTTTCTTTTTTTATCATGGTATTGAGTTGGACTTTAGCATATAATGTATGCCTTTTGAATAACAAATCTATCACGGGGTCATTGTCTGATTTTTATAGTATTGAAGAACAATGCTGCTTTCGGTCCAAGCGATGCCCACCCGTAGCATACATCAGCATAGTGCTCACTAGCTAGGCAGACTAGTTGGGCGGTTCGACGAAAGGCCCGGGTTATTAATATCAAATGCGTTCATATTGCCATTTAGTGACCCCAGCAATGGATAAGACTTCGGGATTACATATGTGGAATTGAACACTAGGACAGAGTCAGCGAGACAAATTAGGGAGTCAAAAGCCCAGCTCATCCAAAGTCTTGTGAATACCCCATATGATCGAGAAAAGAGTTTCACCAGGTTTCATTCGATTTGTTGAGAAACATTGGAACTCTTTGGTCAAAAACAAGAACCATCAAGTCCACAAGTCAATCTGAAATGTTAGTAGTTTCTTTTGGTTCATTCTCTTTTCTCTAGAGCCTCAAAGTGTGACGGGTCACTGCTCCACCCGCTTTGGGTAGACAAGTCTTGACTGAGCATTTGGGCAAGCATTGATGAAAAAATGACAAACGAAAAACTTCTCCGATTGCATCATTAATCGATGTAGGAATAAAAATCAGATCCACGATTCAAGTAAAATGAACCTTCCCTCTCATCTTATGGTGAGGCATGGAATACAATCAAATACAACATAATCTGTTCATGTGTGAAGGTGGACGGCTTGTGCACTCAGACACTTTAAGAAATCTTTGCAGACAGATTAATAGAAGAGCTTGTTACGATGGAAATTTCTAGGTGTGGGGAGAAAGTGAAAACTTTGAGAAATATGTACATAATAACACAGCTTGCTTTCTGAAAACCATCTTCACAATCTTGTAATCATCTATATGCTTTCTGAGATCACACATTGTTTACACCTATTTTTGGCCAAAATTCAGAAAATCAATTTGTTGGTTAGAAGAAGGCCTTGAATGAAGGTCTTAGGCCTTGAGAAGCCTTATGATTGGTCATCCACGAAATCAGGCTGATTTGAACGCTACTGATCGAGTTGAGTTTTCAAAGGCCTGGGCCAAATTTATGCCTAAAATTTCATTATCACAAGCCCAAGCCCAAGATTGGCCGAAGACTTGGGTCGACCCACTAAGTCTGAGAGTTTTATCCAGGCCTAGGCCAGTTCTTTGAAACAATAAGGCCTTCTAGTAGGTCCAAATTAGTTAAAGACTGAGTTTTTCTCCAGGCTTGGGTACGCAAGGCTTCACTACAACAAAATTTGGTTCTGGCGACGCACAATAGTATGTCGACAAAGGCTTATTTGTGTCGGCAAAGGGTTTTGGCGACGCAAATCCTTGCGTCGGCATGTCGTCGCCGTTGCTATGTCGGCAATAGTATTTGCCGACGCAAACACCTCTGTCGCCAAAAGGCAATAGATTTGGCGACGCGCTTTGCGTCGGCGAAAGCATGGTTAATGTGGCAAACGTATTTACACCTTTGCCGACGTGTTTTGCGTCGCCAAAAGGTAGCCTATTGGCAACACCAATTGTTGCGTCGCCGAAAGATTACTTGATGAAAAATACAATTTTCTTGCACATCCTGGGCTTCAAACCCAAGACATCCAACTACACAAACCTTTACACACAAGGTTCTGACCAACTGCACTAGACACACTTTTCGTTATATGTTTGGAATATTTAATATATATAGTATATATTTAACATTAAAATAGCAATTAAAGTTGAATCAAACATGATTTTGAACCTTTAAATTAGGGGTGTGCACGGGTCGGGTCGGGTCCGGTATGGCCCTCAAACCGACCTCGACCCGACCACGTCGGGTACAAAAAATACAATCCCGCAACTAAACCGACTGATGTTATAGACCCATCCGCGAGCCCGATTTCTTCCGTCGGGTAGGGTTGGTCGGGTTTAAGTGGGTCGGGTCGGGTCCGGTCGGATCCGACCCCCAACGAGTAAAAAATGCACAGACCCGAAATCCGAACCGAAACTCATTTTTTTAACAGAACCCAACCCGTACCCGACCGAAAGCCTATGTTCGGAGCCGCCCGAGACCCTTCGGGTCGGGTTGCGGGTTTTTTGCACACCCCTACTTTAAACATTAAAATTAGCAATTTTGATAAACATGAAAATTGTAGCCCTTTATGTTATTGTTCGAATCCAATTTGAATTACCCCTAATCAGAGTTAATTTATTTAGTATTTCAGGCATAACTTTTAACTCATAATTGTGATTAAAGTAATTCAAATTGGGTTTGAACAATAACACAAAGGATTAACAACTTTCATGCTTATCAAAATTCAAATAGGTTGAAACAATTGAAGTATTTTGGACCCAAAAAAAAGACTGGGTCTTCTCGAAACGACGTCGTTTTATATTATTGTATTTTAATAATTTTCTTTTTGCGATTGTTAATTTCTTCTACTCTCCGTCCCATCTACTACTGATTTTCGTTTATTTTCAAACCCAAAAAAAAAAATTGATATATTATTTTTTTATTTTTTTACACCAAATTAAAGTGAAAATGCACAAAAATTCGTAGGGGACATTTGAATTGGAATGAAGGGAGTAGATACTTATATATCCATGTATTAATTTTATGGGTTCACTAGATTTTTTTAAATTTCTTATCATTACATACTTGATCAGACGTAAAATATCATTCTAATAAAGAATCTACGTCCCGATGAAGGGGATTTCAAAATCGAATAGACCCAAAAATTTATAAGAATGATTAGCACATGACCTTTGTTCAGAAATAAATAAATTTTAATGTAAACCTTTTAAATGTAGTGGTCTGCTATTTTTTTAAATGATCGATCTAAACCTTTAGCATTTAATGTCTTATCAATTATATCATTCACACCAAAATTGATGATAATCAGATGTCAGCAACCATATGATCGCAACACATTCGGTGGTTCCTGAGGCATTAAAGTCCTACAGTGTACAACTTGAGAGTTGCTTGAGCTATTTTTTTAAAATTGGAATTGTCTATCTTATAAATAAAAAAGATTAAACCATTTCTGCTAAGAATGAAAAATCTCTATCATTACATACTTGATTGGACGTAAAATTTCATTCTAATAATAAATCTGCATCCCGATGAAGGGGCTTCCAAAATCCGATAGACCTAAAAATTTACGAGAATGATTAAAACACTAACCACAACAAAATGAACGGTATCGATCGTCGTGATTATGCTGCGGTCATTTGGCTACTGTACATTATACTATAGCATAAGATCGACATTGGTTTAGAAATAAGTAAATTGAATGTATAGATTCTAATGGCATGTAGTTGCTGGCTCATTTTTTTGAATGGTCAATCTAAACCGTTAGGATTTAACGTCTTATCAATTATATCATTCTCGTCAAAATCGGTGATAATTTGATCTCAGCAACTACATGATCATAACATATTCGATAGTTCCAGAGACATTAAAATCCTATAGTGCATAACTAGAGGGCCACTTGAGCTATTTTTTTAAATTAGAACCGTCTATCTTTTACATAAGAGGGACTAAATCATTCCTGCCAAAAACAAAGTAAATCACTTATTGTTACATATTTGATCGAATGTAATATATCATTCTAATAATGAATTTTCGTATAGATGTAAAACTTCGTACCCAACGGCGACACACTTCACGTCGCCAATTGCTTGCGAATGTAAATTTGCCTTTTGGCAACGCGATTTGCGTCGCCAAATGTGCAGATTGTTGGCAACATCAAAGTGTGTCGCCAATACATACCCAACGGCGACGCACCTCGTGTCGCCGAATGTGAAGACTTTTGGCGACATCAAAATGTGTCGCCAATACATATCAAACGGCGACGCATTTTTGTTGTGTCGCCAATCCTTGTCGCTGAATGTGAAAATTATTAGCGACATCAAAGTTTGTTGCCAATACATACCCAACAGCAACGTATTTTTGGGCGTGTCGCCAATTCGTGTCGCCAAAAGTGAGATTTGTTGTAGTGCTTATTGGGGCTTGGTAGAATTAGGCCTTGATTGAATTGGGCCTTTGGTAGAATTTAAAGTGGCCATAATTTGGCCAAATTGAGTTTGGAATGGCAAGAGAGAGTTTGAAAATTAATTAAGCCGCATTAATATTTGGAGCATGGCTTAATTAGTTAAGACCCAAATTGATTTTCAGATCTGGGCCCATTTTCAGGCCTTGGCCCAACTAATCAACGTTTGGACTAGTTTTTTAGGCCTATTTAGCCCAATAAGGCCAAGATTTGTTTTTAAGGTCTGGGCCCAATTTTTCGGATATATTCAAGCCTAAAACTGACCAAGTGAAGAAGGCCATATAAGCTGCTTAGTCATACTTGGGAAGCAAGCTACTCACAAGCAGCTCAAAGGCCCAGAAGCTTCTCCCTAGCAAGCAACTCAAGGGCCAAGTTGCTCACAAGCAGCTCAAACGCCTAGAAGGTTCTCTTTAACACATACAAGCTGCTCATAAGCAGCTCAACTAGGCCTGCGTTTTTGGCCTTGGTGGGCCCAAATATCTCTTTTTTATAAGCATATATGCACGCAAGCAGCTCACAAGCAGCTCAAAGGCCTAGAATGTTCTTGTTTGGCAGACCTGGGTAAGCTGCTCACAAGCAGCTCAAGGTCTGAACTGGTGGGACCCCATTCTTCAGCATGATGCAAGACCAGCAACAGGTGGTGTACATCCAACCCATGAAGATGCTAGTGAATGACTCTTGTAGACCTAAGCAAGCTGCTCACAAGCAGCTCACCCAAGCCTGCTTGATCTTTTTCTCGACCCTTTTTCCGTAAAGAATCAAGCTCAAAGGGTTTGGGGCCCACAGGAGATGCAAGGTCCAATGAAATGATAGGAAGGCTTGGTAAAGTATTGGTCTTCAGCTATGGTGGGCCCGGGAGGAGTCCATTCAAGTAGTAGCTTGAGTGTTGAAGCAGCTCAAATGGCTTGGATGCTGCAGGAACTAAAATTCTCTTTGCCCTTCCCAAAGTTTTGTACAAAGAAAAAGGATTTCTCAGGCCTTTGCTGTTTTCTTGGAGTAAAAGGCATGTTTTGTTCAGGGAGCAACCCCTCATTGGAGCATTTTGAAGCTACTTAAGCCCAAGCCTCTGCTAGAAGGCCACATGGCAGCCATGCATTAGAGCAATTGAAGCAGCTCAAGGCCTGTAGCTCCTATAAATCACAGTTTTGAAGGCCTTGGCCAAGATCCCTGACCATCAAGCCCAGAGCTTATGCAAATTTAATTTTCAGTTATCTTCTATCTTTCGGTCCACGACCATCAAGCCCACGGCTTATCCAATTTATCTTTCATTTATCTTTACTTTCCCGTACAATTTGGCCAAGCCTAGGTTTTATTTCATTACCTTGTAACCAGACTTTGTTAAACCGTTAATAAAGTCCTTTTAATTCTATTTTAGGCCTTGTGCTACTTTTCTTTCTATTTTTCACACGATTAGGAAATACTAAGTCCTTATCCTGACAAGGCAAACCACGAACCTCCTCACGGTCTCCACCCTTAGGCCGTGCACTTTCGTCTGATTAGAAGTCAGATTGAGGCTTTCAGGCCTTGATACAAATCTGGGCAGCAATCCTGCCTTGGCACGGCCGCGATCCCAAGCTGATATGGTTTTTGCACTTTTGTGAGAAACACACATATAATAACACAGGTTTATATTGTCAAATGTTTGCCTTATGGGGAAACGCATGTGGACTGCATCACTAGTATCTCATATAATGAACTAATTAAGTTTTACCTGACTGCAAGAGCAGGCTGGAACTATGCGTGACGAGTTAAAGGTGGATGCAACTCAAGGTAAAACCTTAACTTGCTGATGCGTGACACTGAGTTTCAGCAAGTAGAGAAGTTCTGAAGAAAAGAATTATTTTCTCATGTGATCAGGTGAGACCTCTTTGAATGAGTGGCTCTTGTGCATTGAACCTCTATGCGGGATTGCATGCGGAAGGCTTGACCTATTCTATGAACATGGCTTTGGGGGCCCTTGGAATGATTCTATCTTTAGATCAAATGAATGACAAAGATACACAATATTGACAGTCTTCACTCCTTTGACAGGGATGTGGCCGGTGGGGCTGTAATTTTTAGAGAAGCTAGTGGAGTTTTGTTCGATCTGTAAGAAATAAGTTCATTTTTGAAGCTTGAATTTTAAATTTTCTTTCTACTCCCTTTCTCTGTTCTTCGAAACTTACTCCAAGTTGTAGAACGGCTAGTTAATACTCCATATTTGATGACACAGACTCCTTTTAACCAAAAGGAAACAATGAACTTACATTCATTTTGATGTTCGAGCACTTAAAAAGATTATTATTCCTTATGTTGGTTGGTTCTCGCGTAGTTCGAAAATGCAATGTTTGTTTTGCATCACATCTGGTAAAGAATTTGACATCACGGCTCAGCAAGTTGCAGCTTCAAATCCACTTCTTTAAGGATTCATTTATAGAGGGATTGCAACAATCCGAGTGAGAGTCTGTGAAAACTGGAGCCTCACTCTGGGAACGACACAGATTCCACCAAAATGGTTTTCAGAGATAGTTTTACTGAGGATTTGTAGGCTATTCTAATAATCGTTTGTTGGCCTGGGGACTTAACCAGTGCCAACATATCTGTTTGATAAATCCAACTGATATGTAAAATTGATAGCTGCTAAATGCATTACAAGTTTGTGGTAATTTGAACCATTTTAAGTTGATCTTACATTAAACAATTACAAGTCTTTGCCTCCAAATTCCATTTTCATGTTTTAGCAGTGTTTTACAGAGTACAGATTTCAGTTCCGATAATACTAAACAAGCTTTTGCTTTGATCTCTCTCGCTCTGAGGCTCACAAAATGGGAGAGAATAAACCTAAATTTTGACTCTAGCTAATACCCACATACACTATTAAGGCAGAGAAAAAATGAGAACGAAATTTAAAGCTTCCTTTGACAGTCTATATTTTCTCTTGTAGAGTACAAGAAGTAACAAGTCAAGGTCACTCTTTTAAAACATTTCTCAGAAATAATGTTAGTCAAAACTCAGAAGTTCTAAATATTCCAAATACCTTTACAGTTCATGTTCAAAATTATTTATCAGAAACAAAGAGCATATGAAAATGGCATTCAGAAAAAGATACAAATGAATGGAAATCATACGAATTAAGAAAATTGGCAAAAACGCATTCATAATGTAACACTAGGTTAATTTATTAAATCCAAGCTAGAGAAATTCATGTTTTTAGTACAAAGAATGAGACTCCTCTAAGAAGACACAAAAACCAACTTGGAATTAAGCAAAATCTTTAGAATGCATAGGTATCAACAACAATAACGACGTCGAAACAATCATGATCTAGACTTTGTATGTTTTCTGGACTTGTGGGCGTTGCATTGACTTGTGCTCCGTTGACCTTTCCATCTCTTGTCATCTTCTTCCAAACTTCTAGAATCAGAGAGGTAAGCTTGATTGCACCGGAGATAGAACCATATCCGATCATCCAACCCTTTGCACGCTTCAAAATGATGAAGCCTACCCATACGTTGATTATGCTCAAGATATCACCAAACAATAATGATCTAGACTTTGTTTTCTGCACTTGTGGGAGTTGCATTGACTTGTGCTCCATTGATATTTCCATCTCTTAATTGTCATCTTCTTCCAAACTTCCAAAATCAGTGAGGTAACCATGATTAATTGCACCGGTGATAGAACCATGCCCGATCATCTATCCCTTTGTAGGCTTCAATATGGTGAAGCCTACCCATATGTTAACCAAGCTCAAAAAAAGAACTAAGTAGCCAGTGAGATGGTGGAACCAATTCCAAATATGTCTGTGCTTGTGGTCCTTCGCAGGTCAGAAAAATAGAGCAGAAATCTGAACACAAAAGAAAGCATTTTTGTTAGCATGACATATACCAGTTACAGAGTAACGCTTTTTTCTTTTTGAACAAACAGAGTAGCAAATTCGAATACCATTGTGCATTAAGAGGGTAAGAATGGCCTATGTTTTGATACCTGTAGTAGTCTGAGGGCAAAAAGTGTGATCCCAATATCCATGTGGCAAGGATGATGATTTCCAGATGACATGCTACCAAGAACAAGCCCAGTTGCGCCTCCCGCCATGCCAAGAAAATAGCCAGAGAGCTGAAGAGATACGTGAGTGTAGAACCAAAGAGGGTCTGCTTGTGGTCCGAGGGCCTTGAGATACCTGGCCACCATGAATCCCAGTGGCATCGTAATACCCCAACTGACAGCATTAAGAACTCCATGTGCCTACAAAATTGATTCAAAATCGCCATTAGAGAAATTCAAGCCACTTGTTTTTACGAAAAGAAACAGGCTTCTCCTATTAACAAAGTAGTTTGTCCAAGATTATTCCATGCAGTAATAAAGTCATATTCTCTCACTATGTTTAGGCCCTCTGCTATAGTATTTCTCCATTCAATTTTTTATTTTTCAAGAATTTAAATGGAAAGATTAATCCTGGTTTTTAACTCATATATGCATATATTATAAGCCCCCTTAAGAGATCAAAATAAAAACTGAGATGATAAGGTGTAAAATCCATAGTTTTGGAAGGGTTTAATAACTTACTATCTTCAGTTTGGTTTTTGAATTGCCTCCATGAGACCCAAAGGCTTGTCCTGATGAGAGATTCAGATTTCCCATGGATTGGAGATGATTTCCTGATACACCATGCATTCCAAGATTATCACCCGAGACTGGTCCGACTTGCCAAACATGATTAACGCTCGTAGTGTTTTCGGGAAGCTCGATGGGTGCGAATATAACCATCTCATTAGCCAGAAACATGGGTGACAAATCTGAGACAGAGAAAGTCAGATTCCCATCTCGTAGCCGGGTACCGTAGCTATCGACTGGCGATGTGAAGACCGCCATGGTTCCATCTGGCTTTTGATATGCGACGATGGCTTGAGTTCCAATCAAGCCTTTTGACGTGAGATTGATTCCCCATGCAACCCACGTCGATAAACTGACTTGGTCGTGGCAGTAAGCTATGCGGAGAGTGTTTGAGGAAGTGGTGTAAGTCCACTGGAGGAACGAATCAAGATTGGGAAGATCTGTGCACGAGGCGAAGATTTGGTTATCAGGGAACACGGAGTTGGAACAGGATGAACCACTGGCAACCGAAAGAGTGAGGGACGGAGCCGGAAAGAAACTGATCACGAGACAAAACAGGTGCAGCAGTTTCTGTTTTGGCATTGACGTTCGCCTTGCGACAGAAGAGATGAGGTGAAAATTAAGGCTACGGCGGAAGTAGGGAGAAGAAGAGAGCGTGAGTTTTGTAAATGACGGTGAAAAATCAGGGCATGGTGGTGTTGTTTATATAGGTTATGCTAAGTCTTGCTATTCAAAAAAAAAGTCTTGTTTAGCAAGGAGTTGTGCGTCCAAATCAAGGCATGATGGGATTAGAACTCTCTGCTTCCTAAACTTATGGGGTTAGCTATGTGACTTGTTGATTACTCACCTTATAATTAATGATGCTTCTCTAAAGTTCAAAAATTAAAGTTCACTAGGGCAAGGTTGGTGAGTTTTGGGCCGATCCTGGCCCCATCCGGCCTTGATGACCGGGACCGTTGATTTGGAGGTCTCTAATAACATCATTTTACAAAAAAATTGTGTTTATTGGATATCATTAGCTATACGAATGGAAGAAATTAGGATCACTAAATGGTCGACGGTTTACTTTGAGAATTATACTTGTCACCTTGACATGTCATCTGGTCGTTAGACTACTTATATTTGATTGGTCTTTTTTTTTTTTTTTTTTAAATGAATGATCATATCAAAGAGCTCTACAAGCGAATGACCCGTATTGGATATTGAGCTTAGAGTAAAGGGTTGAACTACTAAAATTGAACCTTACCATATAGTTTACTCCTTTTTACGCTTAAGAATAAATCAATCACAGGCCGCTCTATCATTGTCTGATTTTTAGAGTAGTGGCAAACAATGCTGCTTTGAATGCGGGAGATGCCCGCCCGGAGGGCCCAGCTTACTTCCCGCCCGAAAGAAGTGCTCACTAGCTAGCCAAACTAGCTAGTTGGGCCCAATCAATGAAAGGCCCAAGTTATTAATATCAAATGCGTATGATATTGCCAGTGACCCCAGCAAATGGATAAGACTTCGGGAGTACATATGTGGAATTGAACATTAGCATAGAGCCAACAAGGTATAGTGATAGGTGAGGTACTACCTATGTGCTTGATGCTCCTTGGTGTATCACTACATGGTTTCTCTTTTGTATCATTTTTATGGTATGGAAATCCTTTCTTTGCTAATAAATAGTGGGATCATACAACAACATAGGGAGATTAAGTGCGTGTTACTTGTCACCACTTCCGTCTTATATAGAATTTCGGCCAGGTTTGGCAACCATAAAGATTTGATTAAAGAACAAAAATATGTTGATAAGTGGTCGAGTGAAATAAAACTTTGGGTTTCATAAGCAGATTAAGTGTCTTACTTGTCACCACTTCCATGGGAAATGTGCTTTTTTGAACGGAAATTCCATTGAAGGTGGCTCATTATTTTTCCTTCGTCAATTAGTCTATCTGTTTCTTTATGGATCTCTGCAAAATTGTATCAAATGTTTTTGAGATGCTGCAGTTTCATCTCAGACTGAGGTATGTGTGGAAATTGTTGTTGCAAATTACTGCAATGCTGTCCTCTTGTCAGGTTCTTGGCCTCTTCTTTCTAAAATTGCTGCAGTGAGTAGGACATGTTGAACTTCGGCATATATGCAACTTCCCAAAGCACACAATACGTAAAAATTAGTTGTAAACGGTTGCTGGTATTAGTGTTCTGGCTTCTTCACTCCCTTTACCATACTCTGTTATGGCCAATGACGAGTATTACTTGCACTACCATGTTCATGAGTGAAGGTGGACGGCTTGTGCACTGACGTACATTTTTTAAGAAGTCTTTATGACTGAATAAAAGAGCTTGTTACAATCGGAAATTTCTAGCTGAGGGGAGAAGGAAAATTTCGAGAAACAAGTACATAGCTGATATACCTGAAAACTAGCTTCCACATTCTTGTAAACATTTATATGCTTTGTGAAATCATGCATAATAACACAGGTTGCAAATTGTGAAATTTTTACCTTATAGGGAAGTGCAAGTGAACTGCATCACTAGTATCTCATATAATGAACTTATTAAGTTTTATTTGACTGCAAGAGCAGGCTGGCTACACCTGACAAGTATTTTTTTTTTCTTTCTTTCTTTCTTTGGCACTGTTAGCAAATCATCTGGATCTTGGCCATTACCACAATGGTCATAGAAAGATGGTGGTTGCCCAAGCCAGTTCATCAGACCACTTCATAGGCAATTCCTCTTGATTTGGCATGTCTTACAACTTAATTGCCCACATGTTCTTAGAAAACTCGCCTCTTACGAACAGGCGTTCATGAAATTTATCTTCCTGATTGCATTGGGGAGTCGGGGGCACAGTCGCAAAGCCAAAGAATGAAATAGACCATTTTGCATGGGACAGCTTGTTCACACCAAACTTTCTTGTACATTGCTTTAGGTTACAAAGGTGTAGTACTAGTATCACCTATACGAAGATTCTGTTATAGCCACTTAAGTATTAAGCTACCACGTTCTTGAGTGAAGGTTGAGTGGCTTATACACCTAAACTTGCAAAAACTTGGAGCACAATTGAACTTATCTATCACAAGGGAGAAAGGATATCGCTCCTCTCTGGTCCATGTTTTGGACTTGAGGAGACAATCGTGATCGTGACTGAACCATTGATTATAGCAAATGGGCAAATGGACGGTCACTATCACGACAATCTCCTCTAGTTCAAAACATAGACCAGAGGGGATTCGGATCCAGGGAGAATATATTAGAAATTAGGCATCTATCTCATGATCCGTTAAATCTTAGTTAACCACAAACTCATCTAAAAGCTTAAGCTAGCTATTAGAGAAAAGTGCAACTTAATTATTTATATTTAGAAAACGCTCTCTCATGTGTCGACAAGCTCTCCTTCTTAAGTGGGATAAACTTGTGTAAATTTTAATCATTAGATAGGCGGGAAGGTTCAAACACAAGATCTATGACTTACTGACGGCGGATTTTCTAAACGGGACGGAAGTAAGGTAAAAATGGATAAAGGGATAGTCGCTCACCCCCCAAGTTAGGTAACCAACGGGATAAAATATCACCACCCGAGGATTTAACTAAGGATACAGGGCTAGGAAACTGCTCACCACTCGAAGGAATCCACATAAGAGATACATAAATGGAGAACTCGCTACCTATCGGAATCCATCGAAAGATAAAAGTTACAAGAAGAATTATCTTCTCACAAGCCAAAAGGCTATTTTAATTCAACACTCAAAACTACCATTTCATTCATAACAATAGAATTTATAGACTACTTAGAACAACCCTCCAGGAATAGGAAAAGACACTTGCATTTTCAAAGCTAAAATTAAATAAGAACAAAGACTTGACTACAGAAAACTAGAACTCCATGAACAACTCAATGACTCCTTGAACCAACAAATGACAGTAAAAATTGTGTGAATGAATACTTAGACTAGAAACTAAAAGACAAGATAAAAATAACTTTTTGATTCTTGTTGTGCCATTATTTTTTCTGCATCATTCTCCCCCTGGTTGAAAAGACTCGACCTCAAGTCTTCAGCACTGGCTTCAAATTTTCCCCTCTTCTTTCTTGCAAATGCTTTCTCCTCAATCAGCAAAAATCTCTCTCGTTTCATTTTCTCAACTTTTGGAAATAATTTTATAGGTTCCCCATTCACCTTTAACTCGTACACATTCTCGCGCCCACAATAATAAACATTGCGGTCCCATTGCCATGGTCACACCAACAAAATATGACATGAGTCCATTCGCATCACATCGCACCAAATCTTGTCCTCATATTGGTGCCCAATTGAGAATTTAACTAAACATCACTTAGTCACCGATGTTTTGGCCTCGTGATTCATCCAACGCATATGAATGGTAGCTAGTAAACTGAATTTTATGTTTCTAAGTTTTTATGGCCTAGATTAATATTAATCCTGGTTCTTCTTTGCGGCTTTAAATTAGCCCTTTCACTTTGGAACTTAATAAGCTTCAGCTTAAGCTCAAGCTTAAAGGTCAAGATTGACTTGCATATATCCAGAGCCAAGTTAAGTTTATCACGAACGCAAACTTCAAATATGAGCCAAACTCGAACAATTAGTTTTGAAATATTTTCAAGTTCGAGCTAAGCTTGAACATGTGTAATAAGAAGTCAAGCCAAACCTAAGCAATAGTGTGCTTGGCTTCTTTGGCTCAATTAGCACTCCTACACTCGAGTAATTTCACACCTCGCCTAGGAGCAATATAACTCCTGGCACGCCCTTATTTCGCCTAAGGCATGCCCCAGGCAACCTTTTCATGCCAACTTGGAAAATTATTGAAAAGGATAATTACTGATTTCCGAGTGCATGAAATGACTTCAATTTCCCAAAGCAAATTAACTAGTTCACAAAGGCTTCAATTCTTCTTAAATTTTTGTTTTCATATTTTTGTTTGTCTTTTATGAATTTTTGTTTGACTTATGTTAGATTTTTTTGGATTGATCATTCGTTTCAAGAAGAAGAGGTTTTTTTTTTTTTTTTGGTCAATCAGCAAGAGCACACCAGTTCATTGATATAAGCCATATGGCATCTACAAATAAATTAAATACAGACCAACCATACAGTTGTTACTGATAATTAACCACCCTAAAGCTAAGATACAGAAAAGCCACCGGTCCAAATCTGAGACGACTCTGTCGACCTCCACGACAAGAATGGAAACTCCCATTTGCAGCCATTACAAGGTACAGAGCCATGCCTCTGCGGGAAGCCACCACCCTTTCCATACCGTTAAAAGCATGGGCCGGCAAACGTGGATCAGATGTAAAGACAGCAAACACCCTGGGAAGGTGGATCTCCATGGCAAAGATAATGATAAACCTGTGGACATCAGCCATAACTGGACGAAACCGGAATAAATTCGGACATAACCGGCATAAAACCGAACGGGAGACACAAAAAAAGAAAAGAAAAACCGGCCGAAGAAAATCCTTCAGCCGCCGCTGCCCTAACTCGCTGCTACACTTCACCCAACCTCAAACCAAAACAGCCTCACCGCCACCCCAACCATGCCGGATCTGAAGTCGAAGGGGGGCGCCGAGCCGGGAACACCACAAAAAATAGAAGTCAGCTCCACCCAATCGGAGGATAGCTCCAACTGTAGCTCGAAACCCAGAGAAGAAAGAGCCGGACAGGATAGAGAGGGATGAGGAGGGAAAAGGGAGGAGAGAGCCAAGGAGGAGGAGAGAAAAAGAACCGGCCGGCACTGGCGGAGCAGATCAGTTTATGGGACGAACACCCCCCTCGACAGCTCCAAATAGGGTGGAAACCCTAGGAGATGGGGGAGGGGAAGGAGGATGGAAGGCAGCAGCTAGTGTTGGAGTTTTTTCGTCAATGAGGGATCCCTCCCCTACAAAATCCTCAAATCGATAAAGAGAACTTAAATTAGTAGAAAATTTAATCAAACAGTTTACCAAAGCTAGAGAAGAAGAGTCTAAAAAGTAAATTATGATCAAAAGCAAAAATACCAAACAATGGGATAATTTTTCTTTGGAGTCATTTTATATATAAAAAAAATTCAAATTTGGTCCGCATTTTCATACTTTTTTGATAACTCTCATTGAGATGAATGATTAATCGAAAAATTAACGTCTAAAAGCTAAATAAAAATTATACGTAAAAATTAAAAAATACCAACATTAATTCCAATCCAAAAATTAGGGGGAATTGACATGCATTTCTATGTTTGTGCTGTGTGTTCACACGTTCGAGGGTGGTCCCCTTCAATAAAAAGAAATCAAGTGTGCAGTGAAATAGGGGCCAATAATATTTCGGGGGTTTGTTCAATTCACTTTCTCTTCGTTTTTTTCTAGTTCAATTCACTCTCTAACCCAGAGTTTCTCTCTCTAAGGAAAAAAAAAACCATAGCCATTTTCTTTCTTCCTTCCCCTCCCTCTTCCAAGGATTTTCAATAATCTCTCATGTTTAGTGGAGTCTCTTTTCTCATTCGCAATAATCTCTCATGTCTAGTGGGGGTCTTTTTCTCTCTCGATCCTAGATCTGAGAGTTTATTTGTTTTGTTCATTATCTCAGCTTCTCCTTCAACATAAAAGTCAGTTTTGAGTTTCAGCAATGGTGGTGGTGATCGGTTAGGATTGGTTTGCGATTTTATTTGTATTCATAGATTGGCAAGTAGAGTTATTTTGATATTCATACTAGGAAAGTTAGACCTTCTGATTGTTTATTGGATCCTCGCTGAAACGATAATCATTCTCTTAGATATATTGTTATGCTTTTTCTTATTAATGAAAGTATATATCCTACCATGTTGGGAAAAAAAGAAAATTAATAGAGACCAATAATTGTTGAGATAATAAGGGGTTCAGACTTGAATATTCGATATTTATGGTGAGCTTCTCGTGGTTGAGGCCTTGTTTCGCTAAGAAAAGTAAGTACTTATTGGAATACTTATTTTTTGAATTAAATGTGATGTATTATGAGAAAATGTCATATCTTATAAAGCATGAAATAAGTACTCAAAAAATAAGAACCATAAAGGTACGCGCCTTGATAACTTTGTGTACATCCGTCTCATTTGCCCACTCCCTGTCTAATGCTCCATCCATCTAGATTTAATAGTCTTTTTTGGGAGTACGTCATTTTTCAATCGATTATATCTTGTAATTTATAATATTTTATGTAATTTTGAAAACATTGTCTTATAGAACAAATTGAAATTTATCAAACAACATCCATATTGGATAAAAAAATTTATTACTAATTTAAAAATATAATTTATTTTTTATTCGGTTAGAATTGAACGAGAGACTATTAAATTTAGACGGATGGAGGAATAAATAATTGAATCAACATTGTGCCAACAAAAGGGGGACCATTACGGTCAAGTGGAGATAGTCCCACGAGACTTTTCCTCGTGGACAATAATACATCCACCGTGCCTCACCCACCGCACCGCCCATCGCATGCTTGTTGGGTCCACTCTGGCCACCGGATGGAGGATCCGAATCGTCCAAAAGTTCTAAAAAAAAAAACCGAGTGGGGCCATGCAAGAATCAATGGCATCCGACGTGTTCAAGTATTCGATCCGAACTTTCATTTTTTAATGGCTTGGATCATCTGATTTTTGGAAGTTCGGATCGAGCACTTACACATGTCGGATGCCATTGATTTTCAAGTGGGCCCACTCGGTTTTTTTTAAGAATTTTTGGACGGTTTGGATCGGCCGTCCAGTGGCCGAAGTGGGCCCAACGAGCATGCGGCAGGCGGCAGGGTGGGTGAGGCGCGGTGGATGTATCATTTCCGCTTTCCTCATAGACTGTCCCACACGCTTCTGACAATATGACATATAGCTTTCAAAGACAATTATCCACCAGCTCCTGGAATAATAAGGCTTGCCTTGTTGGGTTTGGTTTTTGAAAAAAACTTTCAAACTCAAAAAGCACTTATTACTCTTATTTTAAATTATTATTCTTTCACTCATTATTTATATTTTTAATTATTATTTTCATTTCTCTTTTTATCTTTCTTGATTCATTACCCCTACTCTCAATCATTATTATATTTCTCTCTGCACTCAAAACCCCAAAAAATTACTCAAAAATTCATTCAAACACAGTTAATTTCTCTAAGGGCTTTTTGGGTTTTTTAAGTTTTTTCTTATTTTGTTCTTATTTGAATTTTTTCACGTTTGTTAGTTTTGCGCCTCACTTTTTTGATTTTCCTATTCGTCTCGTCAATACGAATCGGAAAAGTAAAAAATTATAACTTTTACCCAAATATGTTTTGAAATATCCAAGATAAAGTGGACTTTTTGAGCTTTATTGCGGACTTTTTGAGCTTTATCTTGGATATTTTCAAAAATATTTGGATAAAAATCATAATTTTTTACTTTTTCGATTCGTCATGACGAGACGAATCATAAAACTAAAAAAATAAAGCACAAAACTAGTAAACGTAAAACAAATTTGAATAAGGACAAAATGCCAACTTCCACTAAAGCTAAGTGAAACGAGGCCTAAGTCTGGCAACCACTCCCTGTCCCACAAGGAGCGGACAATATATATGGATACAAATAACTTGAAATCCAACCTTCTTTGGTTAAATAATTCATTTCGGATTATTTTTTTGTGTTTGTTTAAATTTTTTTCGTATTTTTTAGCTTTTCGTCAATTTTTTGAAAATTATTGCTTCATCATGACGAAATAAATCTAAGCTCCACCCCATGCATTGAAGCGGTTCCGTAGAGAAATAATGATTGGCGCACATGAGGGTGTCAGCTCACACCAGAAACGATAACCGGACCTTAATGGTCTGGTAAGAGGGCTAGGAGCACTTCGGTGGCGCTCTTCAGTGTGTTCTTGATTTTTGATTTTCTTTTATTCTCAAAGTTTGAATGGCGGTAGCGGAGCGCGCCAGCAGATTGTTAGCGCTCAGTAAGCATGCCAAGAGCGCGCCATTAGCGCAGTACGTGGAGCTTCCTCGCAAAGCTTTCTCTTTGGACAACACTAGGGCTTCGTACCCGACCATATATAAACATATTTTACACCCAACTAGGGTACCACTCTTGCATTAGCTGCTAGCCCACTTTTAGAGGGAGAAAGTCGTTTCCTCTTGCATACATTGTGCGTTATGCATTTTTTATGATTTAACTTGAGTATTTGATCATCTTTGTCACTCTAGAGAAATACTCGAATGCTCGTGTATTCTCTCTAGTTCAATTTGCTTTTAAAAAACTTCATCATTTTTGAAATCCATTCATTGGTGCCTTCAATTCTAGTTGGCTGGATTATCTCGGAGTCGTGTTGAGCGAAGATCAAGGCGTTGGACTCATGGTGACTAGCTATGGGATCAAGAAGGGGTTCGGGGAGCTACATCAAAGTTGTGGAGTTAGGTTGAGCTTTTGGGGTTAGTTTGTAAGGGTATCCTCAATGACATAATCAAAATGGGCCACATTATCTTTCATTTATAGTAACAATGTGAAATTTCACAATGGTACATAATTAAAAACCCGTATTTGGTAGGGAGAGATAGAGAGAGCTGGGAATAAATGCAAGTGAGTGGACCCATTGATAGTGATTAATTAGAGGAGAGAGAAAGAGAAAAAGCGATAGAGTGTGTTCTCAATTAAATTTGGTTATCCGAAGAAAAAAGGTTGCTAGTTTTGGTTATATATTCGAAGACCAAAATTTGGTTATTGGTTAAGATTGTTAAGTTTGACTATAACATTATGAGCTACATGTTGAACCAACCTTGCTAACTTTAGAAATCTTTTAGTTTTTATTATGTCATTGATGCCATTGAGGACGCGTGCTATGTGTTTAAACGAAGGGTGGTCGACCCCCTTCAATAAAAGAAATCAAGTTTGTGTAGTGAAAGAGGGACCAATAATTGGAGGGATTGTTCAATGTTCTCTCTCAAGGCCGGCTCATGGGGTAAGCCGGGGAAGCGGCTGCTTCCGGCTCCCAAATTTTGGTCTAAAATTAAGGTCTACCAAAACCCGCGGAGAGGAGAGAGATATATCCGTGCATCACCCCAAGTCTTGAATGCAAAATATTAATGCAAAATTGACCTCTCACCCACCCCATGTATTCTTTTCCACATACTTCTATGTTTTCACACTCACTAGTGGGGTCCATCCCGATGTTGTTAATCCTGTACGGTACCAGCCTGAATTGGTCATAAAACGGTACACATATCTTGGTGTTCTGTATCGGACAAAATACCGGCCTATACCGGTTGATACCGGGTGTACTGATCTGTACCAGCCTGTACCGGGATCTCGGCCGGTGCAAATGCTAGTATTTTTTTTCCTTTGATAAAAAGGCATGAATTTTAAGGTATTTTAACAAAATTTGGCGTCCATTTTACTATATTAATCATGTTAATCTGTTATTAGACCTAGTATTAAGGTGAGTCAAGATGTTAGAATTAAATTTATTTCGCTATCTTATGTTTCTACGTTATATACGGGGCAAAAAAAATGACCGGAAATCGCTTCATCCGAACAGTTTTTTATTGAACGGTTCAATAAAAAAACTGCTCAAATCAAGCACTTTTCGGTCATTTTTTTTGCCGATTTCTTAAGGGTACCCTTAAAATCACATTCTTAACACATTGAGTGGCTCGGATCATCAAAATTTGATCGGAAACTATGAGGTTGTGATTTGGGGTGTTTTTTTAGATGTTTTTTTAGGAGTCCCCGGAACTGCCCCGATATATATACACAAGTACGTATATTAAAAATATCAAAAAATATATATTGCACTAAATTTAAAACGGTACCGAAATACAAACCGGAACTAATCCAATAAAAAAAGGGTGCGCTATGAGTTCATCCGTCTCATTTGCCCACTCTCTATCTCTAATAAATTATAAATTGAATGGACGTTGTGAAAGCAAATGGGAGACCATTAAGGTCCAGTGGAAACAGTCCCACAAGACTTTTCATCATGAACAATATACCATATAGCTAAAAGACGTGATCCACCCAAGAGAGCCTGGCAACCACTCGCACAAGGAGTGGACAATATATGGATACCAATAACTTGAAAAGGATAATTTTTGAATTTCCTAGTGCATGAAATGACTACGATTTCCCAAAGCAAATTAACCAACTCACAATTGGCTCCGTTTTTCTTAAATTTGACTTTTTATTTGATTGAAGTTAGATTTTTAGGATGGATCATTCGCCTCGGCAAGAAAAGTCTAAAAAATAAATTATGACGAAAAGCAAAAAGAATATACACTAAAGAAGAGAGTAAATACCAAATAAGGGATATATTTTTATGTAGTGTCGTTTTATATAATAAATTTTTTAAACTACAGTCCTTATTTTTATACTCTTTTTGATAACTCACGTTAAGTTGAATGATTAATTTAAAAAATTAGAAAAAATAAAAGTTCGAAAACAAAAATTTAGGGACAATGGACATGTATTTCTATGTGCGTGCTCACGTGTTGTGTGTTCATACCTTGAAGGTGGTCGGTCCCCTTCAATAAAACAAAATCAATCTGTGTAGTGAAATATAGACCACTAATTGTGAGATGATAAGGGGTTCAGACTCATACTTGGCATGATAGTTAGTTTCTCGTGGTTAATTCATTTTTCTTTTAGAAAAAAGGTTGCTAGTTTTGATTATATATTCAAAGACAAAAAATTGGTTATTGGTTAAGGTATTGTTAAGTTTGACTATAACATTGCGAGCTACATTTTGGACCAGCCTTGATAACTTTAGAAATCTTTTAATTTTGATTATGCCATTGGGACACATGCTATTTGTTTACTCGAATGGTGGTCCCCTTCAATGAAACGAATCAAGTCTGTACAGTGAAAGAGGGACCAACAATGGAGGGATTGTTCAATGCTCTTTCTAACCCAGAGTATTTTTCTCTAAGAAGAAAAAAAAAAACCTAGCCATTTTCTCTCTTTTTTCCCCTCCCTCCCTAAGGATTTTTAGTAATCTCTCCCGTCTAGTGAGGGTCTCTTTTCTCGCTTTCAAGAATCTCTCCTGTCTAGTAAGGGTCTTTTCTCTCTCCTTCTTAGATCTTACTAGCTAGAGTTTATTTGTTTTGTTCATTCTTTTTCATTTATCTCTGCTTCTCCTTCATCATTAAGGTTTGTTTGAGTTTCAGCAATGGTGGTGGTGATTGGTTAAGATTTGATTTGTGATTTGCTTTATTCATAGATCGACAAATATAGTTGCTTGTACTTTGGTAATTTTGTGCTTGTGAGGTTCTGGTATTCGTACTTTAAAAATTAGACCTTTTGATTGGTGATTGGATCCTCTGTGAAGCAATAATCATCCTTTTTGAAGTATTTTTGTGCTTTTTTATTAATGAAAGTATCCTACCATGTTGGAAAAAAAAGAAATAGGGACCAATAATTGTGCGGAAATCAGGGGTTCAGACTAAATTAAATATTCAATATAGATGGTGAGCTTCTCATGGTTGATGAATATTTCTTTTAGCTTTCAGGGAGAGTATTTAGAAATTAAGTGTCAAAAAATATAAAAATATGAATCAAAGTTGAAAAAAATCCAGAAATGGCAAAAAAATGAAAACAAAAGACTTTAAGGCAAATAGGCTCTAAATAAAATTAAAAAAAACAAACAAACAACGTGTCTCTTGTGTTATTTGTAATCAAATACTCAAAATGAATTTGGCTCTTAGCAGGTTCGCCTCAATATAAACAAGCAGTGGAAATTTCCTAAATTTAAGTGTCCGGTCATCGATAAGTGAGAGGGGCCGTAACTTCAAAAGGGATTTTAAAAAAAAAAAAAAACCTTTTTGGAACATAAACACCGATAAGAAACAAAGCAAATGGGAAATGATATTCACTTTTGCTGAATCTTTTTTTACTGGAAGAGGGAAAATATCTCAAGGCCTATCAAAACCCATGGAGAGGAGAGAGATATATACGTGCATCACCTCAAGTCTTGAATACAAAATTGACCTCTCACCCACCACGTCTATTCTTTTCCACATCCTTCTATGTTTTCACACCTACTAGCGGGGTCCATCCCAATCTCGTTAATCCCTTGTGGTACCGGCCCGAATTGGTCATAAAACAGTAAACATATCTTGATGTTCTGGTCGATCGGACAAAACACCGACCTATACTGGTTGATACTGGGCGTACCAATCTGTATTAGACTATACCGGGTTTGTACCGGGATCTCGGCCGGTACAAATACTAGTAGTAGTATTTTTTTTCTTTGACAAAAAGGCATGAATTTTAAGGTATTTTAACAAAATTTGGAGTCCATTTTATTATATTAATCATGTTAATTTGTTATTAGACCTAGTATTAAGGTGAGTCAAAATGTAAGAATTAATTTTATTTCTCTATCATATGTTTCTAAATCATACATAAGTATATTAAAAATATCTAAAAATATATATTGCGATAAATCCAAAACAGTACTGATATACAAACAAGTACTAGTCCAATATAAAAAAAGATACGCTGTGACTCTGTGAGTTCATCCGTCTCATTTGCCCACTCTCTGTCTAATAATTAATAATTGAATGGACGTTGTGAAAGCAAATGGGAGACCATTAAGGTCCAGTGGAAACAGTCCCACAAGACTTTTCAGCATAGACAATATACCATATAGCTAAAAGACATGATCCACCCAAGAGAGCCTGGCAACCACTCGCACAAGGAGTGGACAATATGGATACAATCAACTTGAAAAGGATAATTTTAAATTTCCTAGTGCATGAAATGACTACGATTTCCCAATTAAAGCAAATTAACCAACTCACAATGGCTCCGTTTTTCTTAAATTTGACTTTTTGTTTGATTGATGTTAGATTTTTAGGATGGATCATTTGTGTTGGCAAGAAAAGTCTAAAAAATAAATTATGACGAAAAGCAAAAAGAATATACACTAAAGAAGAGAGTAAATATCAAATAAGGGATATATCTTTGGGAATTGATATTCGCGCTCCAAGATTTACTGCAGGCGCTCCACCTTTTTGTTTTTACCGTGATGTTGCCAGCAACATCACAGCGCAACATCACAGTGTAAAATCAAAATATACATTGATGTTGCCAGCAACATCACAGTATAAAAACAAAAAGGTGGAGCGCCTGCAGTAAACCTTGGAGAGCGAAAATCAGTTCCCATATCTTTATGAAGTGTCGTTTTATATAATAAAAAAATTAAACTACAGTCCTTATTTTTATACTTTTTTTGTTAACTCTCGTTAAGTTGAATGATTAATTCAAAAAATTAGGAAAAATAAAATACCAAAATAAAATTTTTGGGACAATGGACATGTATTTCTATGTGCGTGCTCACGTGTTGTGTGTTCATACCTTGAAAGTGGTTGGTCCTCTTCAATAAAACGAAATCAGTCTGTGTAGTGAAATGTGGACTACTAATTGTGAGATGATAAGGGTTCAGACTAATACTCGGCATGATGATTAGTTTCTCATGGTTAATTAATTTTTCTTTTAGCTTCTAGAGAAAGTTATTGGAAATGAAGTGTCGAAAAAATATGAATCAAAGTTGATTTTTCAAAATTTGCAAAAACAAGCAAAGACTGTCCATTTAATATAAGACATAGGCTAAAATTAAATAAAAAACAAACAAACAACGTGTCTGTTGGGTTATTTCTAATCAAATACTCCAAATTACTCGAAATGAATTTGGCTCTTAGCTGGCTGGGGTCAATATATATAAACAAGATTATTTAGCAATTTCCTGAATTTTGATTAACTTTAAAAGAAAAGAGAAAAACTGATTTGGGAAGTTGACATAAACACCCATAAGGAACAAGTCAATGGGAAAAGATCGATTTACTTTTGCTAAATCTTTTCCGAGAAGAGAGAAAATACCCCCAAGGGCTATCAAACACCACGAAGAGAAGAAAGAGAGATATCGGTGCATCACCTAAGTCTCTCTCTTTTTTTCTTTTTTCACACTAAAGGGTAAGAGAGTAATTTTACTTTCCACCTCCATTAGGCAATTGCCGACCTCAAGTCATGAATGCAAAAATTGACCTCTCACTCATCCCGTGTATTTTTTCCTCACATCTACTGGGGGGTCCATCCGTCTCATTTTCCTATTCTCTGTCTTATTACCATTACTAAGGGAATCAACATTACATGTGTAAAGAAATAGGGGACCATTAAAAGGTCCAGGGGAGAAACTAAAATAACAAAAGAAAGACACAGAAGACTTTTCAGCTATCGAGTTCAGGGCTCACTTGAATAAACTAAGAACATACCTGTTTTCCCTCACCATCTCCTTTCTCTTCAAATCTAAAGCTACACCGTAAACCACAAAAAATAAAAAATGGCAGAGGCTGCTGTGTTGGGACTTCTATCCAACTTCGCCCCCTATCTCCAAGAAGAGTTCAACTTGTTGAGTGGAGTGCGGGAAGACATTGAATACATAAGAGCAGAATTCGAGCGCATGACCCATTTTCTCAGAGTTGCTGATGCTATAGAAGATAGAGACCAGCAAATCAAAATATGGGTGAAGCAAGTTCGAGAAGCTGCATATGACACCGCAGATGCTCTTGACATGTACATGCTTCGCCTCAGATCTAGACATCATCAGAGCACTGGATTCTACGCATTCGTACATAAGGTTTCTTTTTTTATTAAGACTTTAAAAGCTCGCCACCAAATTGCTTCTGAAGTGAAAGGAATCAAGTCCAGAATCATCAATATTTCTGAGGGACATCAGCGATATAGTGACATGCATGGAAAAAAAGAGCAAGGCTCAAGCTCTACTCATTTAGACATCACACAATATGATTATCGTGGTGATGCCCTTCTACTCCAAGAAGTTGACCTTGTGGGCATTGAAAAGCCCAAATCACACTTGATTCAGTTGCTAGTGGATGAGGATCCTCGACTCAAGGTGCTTTCTGTAGCAGGAATGGGCGGATTGGGCAAAACCACCCTTACAAAAAAGGTCTACGATGATGCAACAGTGAAGAGGCACTTTCAGAACCATGCTTGGATCACTGTTTCTGAATCATTCAAGGTCGAAGAGCTTTTAAAAGATATGATTCGAGTTCTCTTTGAAGAAGTCAGGCAACCACTCCCTCAAGGAGTGGACAGTATGGATGGAAACAGCTTGAAAGGTATAATTAATGCCTTTTTGCAACAAAAGAGGTATGTGCTTGTTTTTGACGATGTATGGCAAATTGATGCATGGCAAGTTTTAAGAATCATACTTCCTAAATGCATTTGCGGCAGTCGAGTAATTTTGACAACAAGAAATGTAGATTTAGCTACTTTTGCCAGTGAAGAATATCATGGCATGGTGTATAATCTCAAGCCCTTGCCTTCCAAAGAGTCATGGGCCTTGTTTTGCTCAAAAACATTCAAGGACAATTCTTGTCCTTCATACTTGGAAGATCTTTCTAAAAAAATCTTGGGAAAATGCAAGGGGTTACCACTTGCAATAGTGGCAATTAGTGGTCTGTTATCAACAAAGGAGAAGAGTGCGGAGGAGTGGGAGAGGATTTACCGTGGCCTAGGTGCGGAGCTAGAAGGAAATGACAAACTCATGAGCATGAAAAAGATATTGTCCCTCAGTTACTTTGATTTGCCTTACTATCTCAAGCTTTGTTTTTTGTACTTGAGTATTTTTCCAGAAGATTGTCTCATTGATCATTGGAGATTAATTCGGTTGTGGGTGGCGGAAGGGTTTATAGAAGTAAAAGAAGGAATGACAAAAGAAGAAGTTGCCAAGAGCTACCTCAATGAGCTGATGAACAGAAGTTTAGTTCAAGTGATAAAAGTCAAGAATGATGGAAGGTTCGAAGCTTATCGGATCCATGACCTTTGGCTTGAAATGATAATTGCGAAGTCGAGAGTGCAAAACATTGTCACAATAGCAAGTGAAAGAGGTAGAGAGTGGCCTAGGAAATTGCGACGCCTCTCAGTCCACCATAATTTGGAAGACATTCAACAAAGCATCTGTTTCACACGCCTTCGTTCTTTATTCATGTTCAGCGCAACCGAATCGTTGTCCATGTTGTCAAAAGTTGCATCCTTAGGCAAGGGTGTAAGGCTACTAACGGTGTTAGACTTGAGAGGAGCACAATTGAATACATTCCCACATGAAGTTGTGGACCTCATTAATCTTACTTATCTAAGTTTGAGGGCGACCAATGTAAAAATGATCCCAAAATCGATTGGAAAACTCAAGAAGCTAGAAACATTGGATCTGAAACAAACGAAAGTCATCGAGTTGCCTGATGAGATCTTGAACCTTAAACATCTTCGCCATCTCTTGTTGTATCATTACGACACCAGCCATTGTTATAATCCTTATCACCTTACAACTGGCTTCAAAGGCCCGACGGGAATAGGAAGTTTGTTTCACTTGCAGAAACTATGTGCTATTGAAGCAAACCGAGGGAGTAATAGTGGACTCGTGCTAAGAGAGGTGGGGAAGCTAACTCAATTGAGGAGATTGGTCATTGTAAGGCTACAGAAGGAAGATGGGACGGTGCTATGTTCATCCCTTGAGAAGCTATACAACCTTTGCTCGTTGACCATTGCAGCAATAGAAGAAGAAGAGATCATTGATTTAGATTCTTTGACTTTGCCGCCCCAACTTCTTCAAGGACTCTATCTAAGAGGACGTTTGGAGAAGATACCGCATTGGATACCATCTCTTCACAACCTGAAAAAATTATTCAAAGGGTGGAGTAAGTTAAAAGATGTTGATCCATTGCAATCCCTTCAAGATTTGCCCAATTTGCTTTACCTTGGACTTAACATGGCATATGAAGGAGATGGATTATTCTTCAAGGCTGGTGGGTTTCAAAAGCTTAAAGAATTGTCCGTGGTTCGCTTAGTAGGATTGAAATGGGTGAGAGTGGAGTCTAGTTCGATGCCTCTTCTTGAAAAGTTCTTTCTTCTAGACTGTAAATTGATGATGGATTTGCCCTCGGGTGTTGAACATCTGGCCAATCTTAAAGATCTTGAATTGGGTGATATGTCTGAAACATTAATTTCGAGGTTGAAAAGAGACTTACAAGGTGGAGACTATTGGAAAATTGCACACATCCCTAATGTTTGGGTTGGGCACTCCAAACCTGGTTATTGGATTGATTGTTATCTATGATACAGTAGAACGGGAGGGGATGAGGATCTTCGAGATTGGGTTATCCCCGTTATTGATGTGCCCTTTCTTCTCCATATTTTTTTGGCGTTTGTATGAGCTTGAAAGCTTGTTTGTGTAATCATGTTGTCAATTGTAGATATTTCTTTTGCGTACTTTTTTTATTGTCTTGAATTGATTACTTTATTTGATGTAATAATTCTTGACAGAATTTAGAACTTCAAAGCATGCCTTCGGTTTGTCGATTTGCAACAATCTTTATATAGATTAGGTTAAGTTCAACACATCTCTACAGGAACCTAATTTCCCTTGGTGCTGATTAAAAATGTTTGATATGTTAATTTCCCTCTGTATCGTTATGACAACTGTGAGTTTGTGACAGTTAATTTATTTTAGGAGTCCTTAATTAAATATCCGTCCTTCCAATCACTTGGACTTTATGGTTCTCATCCCGGCTAAAAAATCTCGCATTCTATGCTTCCCATATCAGTTAAAATTCATTTGAAATCCCTCTCTCTTCTTTTTCCACTTTTCTACGTCGCATAAAGCATCCATTCTTTCTAACATTTTTGTCTAAATTTTTTTCCAGTAATTCCTGTTTTTCGTAATTTTTGTTTACTTTTTTGCCGTTATTTTTTGGGGTTAACTGTTCATCTTAGTGAGATGAATCAAAAAAGTATAATAAAATGGACCAATATTGAAAAAAGTTCATTAAAGACAAACAAAATACGAAACACTTGTCTTTTTTCTATAAATTGTCGTGTTATATGAATTTTTGTTTTGTGTTGTTCATGATATTTTTATTTTTTAGACTCCTTCCGTCAAGATGGATGATTAATCCAAAAAATGTAACGCAAATCAAACAAGAAGTCAGAAAAGCCGAACAAAACACACAAAAAAGGGAGAAGACATACAAAAAAATTAAGCAGAATGGCCTTTATAAAATGTAATTAAGACTTGTTTTTCAACACTCAGCTAGCCCATAATCACCCTTGTTAATCATCGTAACAAATTCAGCCCCTTCTCGCTTCCATCACTTCAGCTTATAAAGTGAAATTAACCTCCCTCCCCCAGCTTCTCGGCGTCATAATTTTCTGTGAACTAATCTTCTTCTGAACATTAGCCTCGAAAATCCTCAAGCTGCCTTACGGTTACTTCTACAATACCTGACCAGTACCAATCTACTTAAACGCCGAAGGAATTTTGCATCGAGTTGATTCAAGTAGGTTTTCTCTAACTAGTTAATTCCCCTCCATCTCCTAGCTAGAGCTCTTAAATGTGATTTTCAATGTTGATTTACCACTGAAGTTATTAACAGGGGAGGCACATGCAAATGACACTAAAACAGATGGTACAGAACTCTATGAAATTAAGAAGCAAGATTCAAAGTTCCTTTTATGATTTATCCCATCAATTTATGTTCTAAATTCTTGGACTGATATGGTTAGTAACAGAATACTACACCACATTTCGAGAAATATTTTCCACGGTTCGCTCTTCGCTGTAGTTTTTGTCATGGCTTTTATAGTGCTGCTAACAAAATACTTGGAAGGGAGTGCAAAATGGAACATTGAGTATTGTGACTTCTGTTTTGGAGGGGGTATGTGGCATTGGAGCTATTGCACTCTCAGATTACTTTAGCAGAGATTACTTTACACGAACGCGAGCGCACACACTCATCCATGCTCCAACAACTAGACAAAGCTCATCAACAAACTAATTCCATTAAAACAGAAAAATCCAATCATCGATCACTCGAGCACAAAGTTCGAAAACTGGACGGGAAAGAAAATAGATAAGAGAGAAAATGGGCACTGTCATACTGCATATCGAAACATACTCATGACCCAGACTTTATTCTCTGCACTTGTGCGAGTTGTATCAACTTGTGAACCATTGATATTTCCTTCTCTTGTCATCTTCGGAGTATCTAAGAGAAACCGCACTCCCTTTTTTCATTTCTCACCCAAGCAGCCAAAGGGGCTGTTATAGTACTGTTGGGTACTTTGACTACTTTCACAGATTGGTTTCTCACGATAATGATAATCCTACGTGGATAGTTGATTCTCTTGATGGGACAACAAGTTTTGTGCATCGGTAGTCATCAGATTTTGATGCCAAGCTTGTGGGAAATCATTGCTTCTTCTGTATTACCACATATTATATTCAATGCTACAAGTTACTCTTAGTGCTTGTTTCTATTGGTCTAACATTGGAAAAGTACCAACAATATGTTTTATCTACAGCCCTCTTATGGGTGAGGTGAGAATTTTTTTTGGTAATTCGGAATTTCTTAAATTGAAAGAACAGAACAAAGTCAAAGCATAACAACTACGAAACAGAATTGAAACAGCAAAAACAACGTTCTAAGGTGTCCCACACCTAGACTGTCAGCAATGACAAACTCACTCGCTGAGGGAGGCACTTGTTTCTTCACGACTAAATCTTTCACTTGTTCCGCTCCTAGACGTGAGGAATTTTCATGCACCAAGTATGTCATCTAAAAAATATGGTACGTCTTAAATGTGGATACTGTTTTGACACGAGAGATGAATGCATGTGCAGGGAGATGTATGTTTTCGTTGAGGGCATTAGGAACGTAAGATAGTTGCTCAATCAATTGCTTACGAACTTCAAACTTGAAATTGTAATTAAAACGAGAGAGCATGGAATATAATTGATTTGCAAAAATACTAATCTAAGGGTGTCCTTAAAAGAACAGCTAAATTCTGAGCTCCATGCCTTCCTCAAGAACAAGGTGTCCTTAAGAAAACAGAAATGTTCCAAGTATGTGCATTTGTTTTGATGCAATAATTCATCAGATGAGTAAAATACGAGAGAGGAAAGACTCTTAGTTCTGTCCTTGAGTATTGCCCAAGTTGATGGATACCTTGCTTGGGTGGTCACCGTATTTGGTCTCCTAGGCATCGCTCGTTGCTGAATCCTACCGAACTAGAGAAGCATACTATTCACTACTTTCCCTGCAAAATTTATGACAGTGGCAGCTTACTTCCGAAAATTCGAACGGAATATATCACAATTGATCAAGTGATATGTTTTCCTTTCCTCTGTTCCACTGCTTCCCTTGTTTGCTATAGCCATGTTGGTTTGATTAATTTGGAGGAAAAATGCTTCGATATTGACAACTCTTGGTTGACGGAAGCAAGAACTTTGGGATGCAATATGCAGCTTTTCGCTGGCATCCATCGGAAAGATGCTTTTCTGTATGGAAACCCCATTAAAGAGAGAAATCTGGTCTTTGGCCATTACCACAATTAATGTTTTTAGAAAACTCGCCTCCAAAGAACAGGCGTTCATGAGATTTATCTTCCTGATTGCACAATAGGCTCTATGAAAAGTCCATTAATTATTATTTTGTGCAAAATGTTGATTCCTTTATCAAGTAGTATTCGATAGATAGTGGAAAAACGAGAAGGATGGACTCGCTAGCAAGTAGGTGTGTAAACAGAGCAGGGTATGGAAAAACAATACACGGGGTGAGTGAGAGGTCAATTTCGCATTCATGACTTGGCATGATGAATTGCACGGATATGTCTCTTCTTTTTTTCTTTTTTTTTTTTGATTAAACTGGAATGCAAACCAAACTTAAAACATAGTCCTGGGGAACAAAACTCCCCTAGCATCGTCTAACAAAACCTGTTCCAGACAGTTTGGAACTGAAAGAAAAACAATAATACTACTAACATTCCTACTACAAGGAAGTTATACAATTATACAACAGCATCGGCACTTCGATTTGCTTCCCGATAAATATGGCGGACTCCTTTAAGTCGATCCAAGGGAAACCTATAAGAATATTACTTAACTCATGAGTACCACAAGGATACGCACTAAAGTCATAGAATCAGTTTCCACAAGAATGCCCTATAAGTTACGCTCCAAAGCTAGTTGTAAACCATCATGAAGTGCCCAGCACTCCACAGTGGTACTGGAAGAAGCTGCACACCTGATCTCAAGTTTGGTTTGAAAGCACCATCCGTGTTAAGTTTTGGGGGGGGGGGGGGGGGCGGGGCGGGGCGGGGCGGGGCGGTTTACCACGGTTTGAAGGACCACCATCACAAGAAAGAAACCATTTAAAGGCTAAATTGATAGAATTTCTGGTGGTGACCATAATATTAGTAGGAGGAGTGTTAGGACCATCAAAAATTCGACGGTTTCTGGTAAGCCAAATGAACCTATGGACAATCGGGAAGAGGACACGCCAAGGGACACCACACGGGTGTGAGATCTTAGACCTACAGTGTTCGTAGGTATTTTGTCTTCGTGGGTTTTGGTTTGGCAGCCCTTCGGAGTATTTTGTCCCTTCCCGCAAAAGATTCAGCAAAAAGTGAATTCCCATTGCTTTGTTCCTTAGGATGTTGTGTCAACTTCCCAAATCAGTTTTTTTTTTTTTTTGAAGTTAGTCAAATTAAATTCAGGAAATCGCTAAATAATGCTTGTTTACATTGAGGCTAGCTTGCTAAGAGCCAAATTCATTTTGAGTAATTTGGAGAATTTGATTAGAAATAACCCAAGAGACGTTTTTTGTTTGTTGGTGAAAGTACACGGAGATCCTCTCAACTATGCATTTTTCCCACGGAGACCCCATAACTTTTAAAACTGTCCAAACAAACCCCCTCAACTATATGGAATAAAAAAATTGGCTAACTCTGTTAATGGAATAAGGAAAAATGACGATTCTACCCCTAAAAAATCGCTTACATTGACCTCCTCATCTATAAAAATTGTCCACACTGACCCTTTCATCTTAATGGTCTTTTTGACAAAAGAGTGTTGATTAGTCAACAGTTATAGTTGTGGGGGTCTCTATGGGCGATTTTAAATGTTATGGGGTTTTGTAGAAAAAAGTAATAGTTGAGGGGGTTTTCGTGTACTTTCACCTTGTTTGTTTTTTATTTTATTTTAGAGCCTATGTCTCAAATTAAATGGATAGTCTCTCTTTGTTTTTGCAATTTCTGAAAAATTCAACTTTGATTCATATTTTTATATTTTTCGACAGTTCATTTCCATTAACTTTCCCTAAAAGCTAAAAGAAAAATTAATTAACCACGAGAAACTAACCATCATGTCGAGTATTTAAGTTAGTCTGAACCCCTTATCATCTCACTATTAGAGCATTCCCATTGTAATAAGCAAATGGGTGTATATAAGCAAATTTAACAACAATTAATGCTCAAAAAATACCTTACATTGTAATAAGTAAAGTTACAAGTCTTTTAGCAAATAACCAAATTCCACCAATTCCATAACTAAACTTAACACATTTTACCAATAATCAAACTCAATAACTCAAAAATACCCCACATTGGAATTGTCTCATCGAATTTATTGTGGTTGGATGCGTGATTGGAACTCGTTTGTGATTGGACAAATATGCATTGTATATTGTGGGGGTTTATTTTTTTGTTGGATGCAAAAATAACCAATGTGAAGGTAGAGGTTGTTAAATTTGATTATGGACTAAAGGGCTGTTTGATAAAACTGAAAACTGAAACTGAAAGTTGAAAAATTAAGTACCGAAAACTGAATGCTGAAATTTTTAAGCTGAAAAACTGTTTGATAAATATATTCAGTACTGAATTAAAAAAATGATGAATTAATTTTGTTCCAATTCTATGTTAATTTACTAATGGTCACAATATACTTTTGGTAATGGTGGTGGAGTGGTGGTGGAGGAGTGGTGGAGGTAGTAGGAGTGCTGGTAGTGGTTGTGGTGGAGTGGTGGTGGTGGTGTAGTGATGGTAGTGGTGGTGGAGTGGCGGTGGTGGTGATGGTGGTGGAGTGGTGGAGGTGGTGGTAGGAGCGGTGGTGTGTGGTGGTGTAATGATGGTAGTGGTGGAGTGGTGGTGGTGGTGGTGGTGGAGTGGCGGTGGTGGTGTAGTGGTGGGGGAGTGGCGGTGGTGGTGATGGTGGTGGAGTGGTGGTGGTGGTGGTGGTGTAGTGATGGTAGTGGTGGTGGTTGTGGTGGAGTTGTGGTGGTGGTGGAGTGGTGGAGCTGGTGGTGGTGATGGTGGTAGTGGAGGAAGTGGTGGTGGTGGAGTTGGTGGTGGTGATGTGGTGGTGGTGGTGGTAGTGGAGGGAGTGGTGGAGGTGGTGATGTGGTGGAGGAGGAGTGGTGGTAGTGGAGGTGGTGGTGGTGGAGTGGTGGTAGTGGTGGTGGTGGTAGAGGTGGTGGTATGACGGTTGAATGTAAGTACACAAAAATTCAGCCAGAATTAAGTAGCTCAAAGCTATTTAATTTTTTTCAACTTTATAGCTTATATTTTAAGTGGTACTTAATTTGTTAAGTAATATGAAATGTGGTTATCAAACCTACTGAATCACTTATTACTTAATAAATTCAGTATTAAGTGCTGAATTTATGTTATCAAACAAGCCCTAAAATGGATAATTAAATGCTGACGTGATATATTTTGGTAATTGCTTTTGATTATTACCATTGCAGATGCTCTTAGTGATCCATATTTCACTACACAGACTGATTTCGTTTAATTGAAGGAGTCACCTTCAAGGTATGAACACACAACAAACACATAAAAATACATGTCGATTGTCCCTAAATTTTTATTTTGGAATTTTAACTTTTCCTAATTTTTGAATTAATCATTCAACTCAATGAGAGTTATCAAAAAAAGGTATAAAAATACGGACTGTAGTTTAATTTTTTTATTATATAAAATGACATTATAGAGAGATCCATTATTTGGTATTTTATTCTCATCTTTAGAGTATATTCTCTAGGAAATGACTTTGCCACTCCCTTTATTGTTAACGCCATTTCACTGCAACTGTATTTTTGCATAAAAAATACACTTGCAGGGGAGTGACGTTAATAAAAAAGAGAGTGGCAAAATCAGCAGCCTCTCTATTTTTTCTGTTAAACAAAAAATCTAACGTCAATTAAATAAAAATTCAAATTTAAGAACAACGGAGCCATTGTGAGTTGGTTAATTTGCTTTGG
Organism: Rhododendron ovatum; assembly: GCA_019656835.1. Taxonomy (NCBI): domain Eukaryota; kingdom Viridiplantae; phylum Streptophyta; class Magnoliopsida; order Ericales; family Ericaceae; genus Rhododendron; species Rhododendron ovatum. The sequence continues at coordinate 17,005,961 of CM033798.1, forward strand.
GAAGTTGTAGTCATTTCATGCACTAGGAAATCATTAATTATCCTTTTCAAGTTCCTTGTATCCATGTATTGTCAACTCCTTGTGGTTGCCAGGCTATCCAAGAGCTGGTGGATCATGTCTTTGAAAGCTATATATTTGAGAAGTGTATGGGACAATCTATGATGAAAAGTCTCGAGGTAATATGCGTGCACGCGCGCGCCCATATACACGAGTCCCCTTCAGGTAAGAGCGTCCTCATTTTAAATAAAATGCTGACATCCCCTTTTCTTATCTTTCTCGATCAAATTTCGATGATTCGAGCCGCTCAATGTGTTCAGAACGTAATTTTAAAGGTAGCCGCTAGAAATCAGCAAAACAAATGATCGGGAAAGGCTTGATTTGATCAGTTTTTATTTGAACCGTTCGATAAAAAACAAACAAAAACTGCTTGGATTAAGCCCTTCCCGGTGAGATCCCTTCAGATATATTCAATCATTTCAAGAAAAACTTCCCTAACAATACGGTTAACCTTCGTGAATTTTCAAATAACTGAATATGTTAGGTGGAAGTATAGAATGGGTGCTTAATATGGCAGTGCTGTTGTGTACTTTAAATACTCGGTATTGATGGTTAGTTTTTCATAGTTAATTAATTTTTCTTTCAGCTTTTAGGGAAGTTTTTGGAAATAAAGTGTCGAAAAAATATTAAATTATGAATCCAAGTTGAATTTTTCAGAATTTGCAAAAACAAAGAGAGACTATCCATATAATTTAAGACGGCAGCTCTAAAATAAAATAAAAACAAACAAACAACGTGTCTCTTGGGTTATCTCTAATCAAATTCTCCGAAATTACTCAAAATGAATTTGGGTCTTAGAAGGCTGGCAACAAGTACTATTTAGCAATTTCCTGAATTTTGATTAACTTCAAAAGAAAGGAAAAAAAACTGATTTGGGAAGTTGAGATAAACACCCATAAGGCCATAACCATAAGGAACAAAGCATTTCGAGAAAAGAGAAAACAGCCCAAGGTCTGCCAAAACCCACGGAGAGGAGAAAGAGAGAGATATCGGCGCATCGCGCCAAGACCATCAATGCAAAATTGACCTGTCGCTCACCCCGTGTATTTTTTCCGCATCCTGCTCTGTTTTGACACCTACTAGCCGTCTCATTTTCCCACTATCTACAACTAATAGGAGTAATAGGGCCCGGACCATTAAGGTCCAGTACTGGAGAAACTAAAACAACAAATTAAACAAAGGGCACTAGAGAAGACTTTTCATCATAGACAGTCCCATATACTTCCAGTTTTCACACACTATCCCTTTTCTCTTCAAATCCAAAGCCACACAGTAAACCAAAAAAAACAAAAAACAAAATGGCAGAGGGTGCTGTGTTCGAACTTCTATCCAATTTAACACCCTATCTTCGAGAAGTGTTGAACTTGTTGAGCGGAGTACGGGAAGACATCGAATACATAAGAGCCGAATTCGAGCGCATGACACATTTCCTCAGAGTTGCTGATGTTATGGAAGATAGAGACCCGGAAATCAAAGTATGGGTAAAGAAAATTCGAGAAGCTACATATGACACTGCAGATGCTCTTGTCATGTACATGCTTCGCCTCAAACATCATCTTAGCGCTAGAGTCCGCGAGTTTGTAAGTAAGGTTTCTTTCTTTATTAAGACTTTAAAAGCTCGCCACCAAATTGCTTCTGAAGTGAAAGGAATCAAGTCCAGAATCAGCAATATTTCTGAAGGACAATAGCAAAATAGTGACACATATGGCAAAATAGAGCAAGGCTCAAGCTTTTCTCATTCAGACATCGCATGGTATCATTGCATGTGGTGGTGATGCCCTTCTCCAAGAAGCTGACCTTGTAGGCGTTAACAAGCCTAAATCACACTTGATTCAGTGGCTCGTGGATGAGGATCCTCGACTCAAGGTGCTTTCTGTACTAGGAATGGGCAGATTAGGCAAAACCACCCTTAAAAAAAAAGTCTACGACGACGCAAAAATGACGAGGCACTTCCAGAACCATGCTTGGATCACCATTTCTGAATCATTCAAGGTTGAAGAGCTTTTAAAAGACATGATTCGAGTTCTCTTTAAATAAGTCAAGCAACCACTCCCACGAGAAGTGGACCATATGGATGCAAACAGCTTGAAAGGTATAATTCATGCCTTTTTGCTGCAAAAGAGGTATGTGCTTGTTTTGGATGATGTATGGAATATTCATGCATGGGAAGTTTGGAGAATCATACTTCCTGAATGCAATTACCGCAGTCGAGTAATTTTGACAACAAGAAACATAGATTTAGCTTTTTTTGCTAGTGTAGAATATCATGGCATGGTGTATAATCTTGAGCCCTTGCCTCCCAAAGAGTCATGGGCCCTGTTCTGCTCAAAGATATTCAAGGAGAGTTCTTGTCCTTCATATTTGGAAGGTCTTTCTAAAGACATCTTGGGAAAGTGTGAGGGGTTACCACTTGCAATTGTGGCAATTAGTGGTCTGTTATCAACAAAAGAGAAGAGTTTGGATGAGTGGGTGAGAGTTTATTGTAGTCTTGGTGTGGAACTAGAAGGAAATGACAAACTCAAGGGCATGACTATGATATTGTCCCTCAGTTACTTTGATTTGTCTTACTATCTTAAGTTATGTTTTTTGTACTTGAGTATTTTTCCTGAAGATTGTCTAATTGATCACTGGAGAATAATTTGGTTGTGTGTGGCGCAAAGATTTATAGAAGTGAAAGAAGGAATGATAAGAGAAGAAGTTGCTGAGTGCTACCTCAATGAGCTAATGAACCGAAGTCTAGCTCAAGTGACAAACATCGCAAAAGATGGAAGGTTCAAAGCTTATCGGATCCATGACCTTTGGCGTGAAATGATAATTGTGAAGTCGAGAGAGCAAAACATTAATTATCACAATAGCAAGTGAAAGAGGCAGAGCGTGACCTGATAAATTGCAATGCCTCTCAGTCCACCATAATTTGGAAGATAACTAGAAACATTTGTTTCACTTGCCTTCGTTCTTTGCTCGTGTTTAGTGCAATAGATTCGCTGTCCTTGTTGTCAAAGATTGCATCCTCAGGCAAGGGTTTAGGGCTACTAACTGTGATAGACTTGAGAGAGGATCACAATTTGAAACATTCCCTCATGAAATTGTGAAACTCCTTAATCTTATCTATCTAAGTTTGAGGGTGACTAATGTAAAAATGATCCCGAAATCGATCGGAAAGTTCAAGAAGCTAGAAACATTGGATCTAAAACAAACGAATGTCACCTAGTTGCCTGTTGAGATCTTGAAGCTCCAACATCTTCGCCATCTCTTGTTGTATCGCGTCAACATTGATGCACATTGTTATTTTCCTTTTCCTGCTACAATTGGCTTCAAAGCCCCGGAGGGAATAGAAAATTTGTTGTACTTGCAGATACTATGTGGTATTGACGCAAACCAAGGGAGTAATAGTGGCCTTGTCCTAAGAGAGTTGGGGAAGCAAACTCAGTTGAGGAGATTGCTCATTACAATAGAAGCTACACAACCTTCACTCGTTGGATGATGCGACAACAGAAGAAAATGAGATAATTGATTTAGATTCTTTATCTTTGCCGCCAAAACTTCTTCAAGCACTCTATCTAAAAGGACGTTTGGACAAAAAACCGCACTAGATACCATCTCTTCACAACTTGAAAAGATTACAGTTAGGGTGGAGTAAGTTAAAGATGTTGATTCACTGCAATCCCTTCAAAAGATATGCCCAATTTGCTTCACCTTGGACTTGTTAATTGCTGCATATGAAGGAGATGGATTTGTTTTCAAGGTTGGTGGGTTTCAAAAGCTTGAACACTTGACGTTGGTTAGCTTAGTAGGATTGAAATGGGTGAGGGTGGAGTCTAGCTCGATGCCTCTTCTTGAAGACCTAGATCTCCGAGACTGTAAATTGATGATGGAGTTGCCCTTAGGTGTTGAACATTTGGCCAATGATAAGTGCCAAAATATACATATTTTGGCCCTCCAATCTATATTTACTAGTCTTTTATATTTGTTAATTGGTATTTATTTTGCGTTTTTATGTTTACAGGTTGCTCAAGCTCGATTTTCATGATTTTTGGGTAAAGATGGAAGTTAACAAAAGTTTTAAATTGAAGTGCGAAGTGCATTAGAATTTTAGTGGTCAATTTGATATTAGATAAAATCCTAAGGGACCATTATGTAATTAATGCATGCAGTTCCTATAAAATCAAAACCTAATACCTACTGAAAAGAGAGCAGCTTGTGGAAAAGAAAGATATACGGACGAAAAGTGAAAGAAAAGGGCTGCGCACAGTGGCATCGCTTTTTGGCCGAAAAGAATGAAGAACGGGGTTGCCGATCTTGGTCCGAATATTGTTAAGTTTTTCTTCTGCTTTGTTTTTCCTTTCAAGTTATTTAAAGTTTTGTTCAATTATTTGCACTCCGATAATTCGTATTAATTTTTGTTCTTCATTAAAATTGTTTATTGATTCTTGTTTAACTTAGATTCTGTGTTTATTTTCTTTCTCCAGTACTAGAAGCATGAATCAAATTAGGGTTTCTTCTATTTCTTGCATAATGATTAGTGAGTAGTCAATTAGGTAGGGTCGTGGGGTGATTAGCACACCGTGGCTAATTCAGGCACTGCTCCTTTTATCAAACTATTAAATTAAACGATTTTCGATTGGAAAATACTTCCCGCGGACGAACCCGGGCATCGTCGGAGTCCATATGAACGGGGGAATGGGGGTCCAAAACTCATTCTTCACTGCACATGGGTATACAGCGACCATAGGGTCTCGCATCTTGCGGGGTATCTTTTTCAATCTAAAATTAAACGTTTTGAAGAATTCCAAACAGAGCAGATTAATCCGGATTAGTTACAAGTGCTATGAACCCTACGACAGTACCTTCTTTTTATTTATTTGAAAGAATACATCAATTTGTTAGTTTTTATTAATCTCAACCAAATCGACAAGGGGTGGCTACCAAAGAGCCCATTTAAATTATAAAAATCGAAATTTTTAGTCAGCACACATTACTGTCTTTGTGGATTCGACTCCGGTTTTACCGGATATTATGCTGCGTTGGTTTCAGCCCTATGCTTGGGGCAACCCATTAATTTAGGATTAGGAAATCCGTCAAGCATTTTTGGCGCCGTTGCCGGGGACGGTAACTTGTGTTAAAGAATTCGGGTAGTTAGTTTTATTTTTGTTTTTCTTTTTAGTTTTGTTTGAGCCATCATAAGTAGAGGTGGGCAATCCTCCATCGTAGGAAAGCAATCACCTCTAAAGCCTAAGTACTACCGAGACAATACCAGGTGTCTCGTAGTCATTGAGAGAGAGCCGAGAGTAATCGTGGAGGGAGAGTCTTTTAGTGGTGTTTCTTTTGATATCGGTGGCCTTTTCGTTGATTTAATAATTGAGGCACCAATAGTAGAGCCACCGATGTCGATGCGTGCACACATGCATCCTGAGAAGACCGCTCCTCTCGGTCCAATAGTTTTACCAACCGAGATGGTGGAAGCACGTAATGCTTTCACCATAAAGCCTGGTATGCATAATGCCCTTCCCCTGTTTTATGGGAAGGAGAATGAGGATCCGTATGAGCATGTCCATCATTTCGAGGGGTTGGTGCGTACCCTGGCCACCACTACTCAGTGGGAGAATGCTTGCCTTAAGCTTTTCCCAGCCTCGCTCAAGGAATATGCGGATAAATGGCTGCGGATGCAGAAGCCACAGTCTCTCACGACGTGGGCTGCTGTCCGAGATCTCTTTTATAAGAGATATTTCTCAGAGAATAAATCAAAGCACCTGACTCGCCAAATACAGTCTTTTAAGCAGAAGGAGGGCGAGTCGTTCTTAAGGTGTTGGGAGCGTTACAAGGACTTGTTGTTGTCCTTGCCGCACCAAGGGTTTGTGAGGCACCAACTGGTGTTATTTTTCTATTTGGGCTTGAATGTTGCGACAGCCCAACAAATTGAGTACCTCTGCAAGGAAGAGGATTTTCTAGACAAGTCCCCAGATGATGCGTGGGATTCTCTAGAAGACTTGGCCGAGAAATACCAGGGTTGGGAACCTTCCATGGCTGCACAGGGACCCAGTGGGTCTGGCATCTTCCCGTTGAGCGTAAGAGAGCATAATGTCCAGTCTTAATTGGACAAAATGTCTAAGCAATTAGAGGACTTGAAGCTTACGCAAGTCCAGCAGGTGAATGAGATGAGAGTGGAAGAGGTGTGCGCGTTGTGTGTGTAGAGGCCCGTATTTTTGAAAATCTTTTAATGGATTTATAATGTTAAAAATCTTGACTAAATATGAAATTGTTTGGATTTATTTGAATTGGGGCTTAAGTGATAAGGATTGAAAATGGAGGGAGTGCAAGTGTGATTTGTGTGTGTGTCCTAGTATATATATGTGTGTGGGGGGTGTAGGGGATTAAAATCCCAAACCCATTCTCTCTCTCATCTCCCGATCTCCCTCCCTCTCTCGGCTCCTCTCCCTCTCTCACTCCATAACTCAAAAACTTTACCCAAAACTCAAAACCCAAGACAATCAACCTTCAATCCATCATCTACGCACGTAACTGGAGCTCGTACATCGTTGGCTAGTGCTCGGTGGAGGTGTATTGCTCTCGAAGTCGAATTTGGAGAGCTAGGGCTTGCTCAAATCGCATGGGTTTCGATCCTTGACATGAGGTAGGGATTTCTTACTCTCTTTATATGTTTATGAGTTGTTTGTGTGCCAAATTTGTGTTTTAGTTGGTTGAAATCGAAGTTATATATATTCTTCGTTTTCTGCAAATCGTCCACTGTCAAGCAGTGGTACCAATACCTACTTTTTGAGGTATCAATACCTTGATCTCGGATTGCTCTCTGGATTGGTTTGGTACCAATACCATTTTTTTTAGGTATCAATACCTTAGTATCAATACCTACTTTTTGAGGTATCAATACCTTGATCTCGAATTGATCTCTGGATTGGTTTGGTACCAATACCTACTTTTTGAGGTATTGGTACCAATGACCAAGAAAACTGTTTTGAACTCTATTGATCATTCGTCGATTGTATTAACCCCCGATCACTTCCAACACTCTCCAATCACATTCCAATCATCCCTAAACTTCATTACTCGGGTTCCAATGATTCGTTGATCGTTCCAATCCCTTCGATACTCGTTAAATGTAACCTTAGTATCGTTGTAAATGTAAAATGTACCGTAAGGTTGTTTGGGTGTAACGTAGGCTATGTGAGACGTTGAGGAAAGTATAATTGGTAGATGTGGGCTTTTCTAGTAATCTGAGTGGTAGCATAGTAATGCGTGTCCGCATGACTCACGTATCTTTCAAACTCCTTTGGCGCTCGTTCCATGATATGTAAGTACTGACACTAGTGGGTAGCATGCCGTTGAGTTGTGATAGGTTGGTACAATACGTAGGGTAGTGTGATGTACATGAGGAAATGGTGTATACTTATCTACTTGTTAATGTTATGCCATGATTGATTGTTTCGTAATGCTTTGGAACATTATTGATCAATCGGTATGTGGATATAATGAGGTCGTATGACATGTTGTATGAATGGTATAGATTGGATATATATTGAGCATGAGGTCATTAAGGATTGTGAAATGGGAAACAAGTAGTAGAACGATACCATAAATATGAAGAAAGCCACGGATCCATCGAATGGTACGAGGCCGGAATGAACATGGGACGCACGGGGTCCCAAATGCCCGGACTTGATTGAAAGATTCCTAGTGGATGCACGGGGTCCCAAATGCCCGGACAAAAACGAAAGGTTTCTAGTGGATGCACGGGGTCCCAAATGCCCGGACTTGAATGAAAGATTCCTAGTGGATGCACGGGGTCCCAAATGCCCGGACAAAAACGAAAGGTTTCTAGTGGATGCACGGGGTCCCAAATGCCCGGACAAAAACGAAAGGTCTCTAGTGGACGCACGGGGTCCCAAATGCCCGGAATAGTATTAAAAAGGAAATTGACTAACACATGAGAAATACAAGGCAAATTGATTACGTTCCAAAGGAATATTCTGTGATGTGTTTATATTGTTTCGCTGTGAGATATATTCACTGTCATTAGCATCTTGGAGTTCGTTGTTCATGTCTGTTGATGACCCATGGTATTGCTGGTGTGTGATCTTCACATATGTATTTAAATCGAGGCAGAATGCAGTGTTCATATGAGAATCAAAACTTTGAATTGGCGTAGCGATGGACAAGTGACGGTTGAGGACCAGTTGTGGTTTAATTAGAACGATTTGAGTTGGACTTGATCCTAGTTAGACGTGTGAACTGTTAGGAATATCCTTATGAAATCTTGATTCCCTAGGTAGTGGTATGCTCGTTAGTGACGAAAGACTCACCTTTCTTTCTGACACTTTGTTGTACCCATTGATTTTGGATGCATGGTTCATCGCATTTTCATATAACTTAAGTATAGATTTCTTTACTGGGCTAGTGTAGCTCAACCTATCATTTTCAGGTACACTACAAGGACACCGTCTTGAAGGATGGGAAATGCATGTAGACATCAAAGGATAAAGCTATTTTCTGAAGTACATGTCTGCCTTCGTAAATCAAACTGTATTGTGCTATTTTTCTCTATTTTTGGATTACTGCATCAATTTGACAGATTTGTGGTATTCGGGAACTGTATTGTAATTTGGGGTATCTTATGTACTATTGTGAGGATTTGTAATCAAAATGGTATTGTTATTTATGTTGAAAATTGAGGGCGTGACAACTTGGTATCAAAGTATAGGTTTAGAATACCTAGAGACCGTGGGGAGACTTTTTAGTCTCATGGGTTCAAAATCCGCTGCATACTTTTTACAAACACCGTGTGCTTGCATGAATGAGTCGGTACATTATAGAGGTGTCGCATTTTGTATTTTGGTAAAATGATATTGAGTTGTTGACCTGCATTGGGAAGTTGGAGGCTTGGACCTCATTATAGTGATTGTGATTGTGGCTATGTTGATGTGTAAAGCAAAATATAAGATAGCATGTGGTAAAAGCGATGGAATGTTGATGCGACTTATGAGATGAGTGTTAGATGTGTTTTTAATTGAATTGCATGAATTATGTGTTAAGTTAAGCTTATGTGAGATAGACTGTATAGGGTATGAGTATAAGGTGAGTAATATATGTATTGGGAATTGAGTTAGTGCATGGCTTGAATGTGTTTGGAAAGGTAAAGGTTTGTCGTGGTGATAATTGTGGTTGGTTATTGTAGTGGTAGTTATTGAGACAGATATTATAAGTATAGGTAGGGCAAGTCGAACCTACATAGGAGATATAAGGATCTAAGGTGGATATAGGAAAATGAGGATTATAGGCAGGGTGTCGGAATACTGTGTGTGTCTTCTGGACACCCAGGCGACTACCGATGAGATCCATTTAGAAGAGGCGCTTGATCACCGCACCTTCTGGATGGAATTCTTGGAAAGTCAATTGGACACTAGGGTTATACATAGGGGTTAGATCCCTAGGCTTGAGATAGATGGCTAGATAAAGGAATTGCGTAGAAGAAGAGAAGTGTCGTGGTGTTGTTGTCGTCGTTGCTGAGGGGATTATTGTGGTGGTGTCATTATGATAGGTTGATAGAAAATAGTGATGACATTGTTTGGTAAGAAAGAAAATAGAACTTGAGATGGGCCATATTAATGTGACGTAAGTCAGGTGATTGATGTAAGTGTGTGGTGAGAAACTATTTGAAGTGAGAACGATGTAGATATGAATTGTTGTGATTGATAACGAGATGGAGTGTGATAGGTATCCTGAGTTGAAACGGTAGGAACCTTGAAAGCGATAGGCATGTGGAGAGACAGTACATTGTGAGTTGAAAGGCTTGAGTGCAGAGATTATGTTTGGTATTTGGGGATGTAGGCTAGACTAATGACAATAGGGGATAGATTAGAGAAGGTCGTTGGGATGATGGGTTTGTTTACAAGGGATTAAAGGATAAGAGTGATAGTGATAGCAGTGATGGTGACGGGGATGGTGTGGTTGTTATTATTGAGTTCGAGTGTAAGTGTGGTGAATGTCTTGAGGAATATTGATGTTGATAAGATTACTTAGTAGGGAGAAAGAAGTTTGTGAGTTATGAAGCTTGTGGTGAGCAGAACCGTTAGAAGTTAGTAGCACGGGTGGAACTGATTTCTAAGTGATGAGATATTATTGGGATGTAATATTGTCGAATCAAAGAGGTGAATAATACCGAGGGTACGTATGTTATGTTTGCAATAACAGGTAAGATTGTAAGTTTATTTAGTACTTAGCTTGACTAGAATTACTGAATAGGAGTATTCACAATTGTTGGATGAGCAGAAAATGTGAAAGGAATTATGAGATTGAAATGAGAGTGATTACGGTTGGGCTTTCTAGAGCCATGAATTATTATGAAATGAAGGATACTCTATGAGTCCATGAGGTGCTGAGTGAGTCTATTAATGCATATATGTGTTCGGTGTCATGTAAGTCATAAATTTGTATGATCGATTTATTGGGGTATTTTGCGCATGAAATGTGCTGCTGTTTAGTTTAAATTTTACTTGTTTGACATGTTGTGTAGCTAGAGTGTGTGAAACTTGTTCTTTGAATGTGGTACCGAGTAGATACTGATATGATATGTGGGTACTTGTCCCTAGTTAAATAGGTAAAAAAAAAAAAAGATGAGAAAAAGGGAGAAATGTCATTGAGTAGATCGGCTCGAATCCTTTACTTAGACGTAACACAAAATGACGATTGGAATCTCTAGTCTCAACTCTTTGCCTTGTTGTATTTTATGATTTGGTGATGATTTTGTATGTCTTTCAATTCTTAGACTATGTCTTTATTAAATTACTGCTAGCTTGGTTGATTTCCGTTAAGGATGCAGGTTAGGCGAAACTAGTTGGGATGTTGTAAGTACATGCCGAACATGAATTGAGTCCTTTACTTGGAAGTTGGTTGAGTATGTTGCAACATGTGGAGTGGTAAAGTTTTGTTTCGAGAGTTTATATGGTGCTGCCGATCTGAAACTCAAATCTTTCTAAAAATGAGTGATGCTTTTTGAAAATTGATTCTTTGTATAGTTCATTTTGAAAATGGAAATGGTACGGACATGGAGTCAGCTACTTTATAGTGAAGTCAACTCCATCGCTAGTTCTTCACTATGTTATCTAGATTTGTCGTTTTTTAAAATGGATTACTATGTAAGGCATTTATGAGTGATTATTGAAAACACCTTTAAAAAACAAACACTCTCTTGCAAATTTTTATGAAATTTCATCATGGATAGACCAATTTTAAGGATCTTTGAACTGCTCAAACTTAAAAGTTTCAATGTGGTAAAAAAAAAGAAGTGTGTGTTGAAGTTGTTTTTCCTTATAAGAGTACGTTGATGATCTTATAAATCTTGAATAGAAGAGTTAATCTTAGAACTCGTTGATTATGTATTGCTTAGCACGGTTATGAAATTATGATGTTATGAAATTTTGCTATGTGATGGGACACAGTAATTGGAGCTAGAAATGGTCTGTGGAAGGTAATACAAATGGATGCGGTTTATGGAACTGAAATTGGTTGGTAACATGATTACGGTTCATGCGGATCTAATACCTTGTGATTTGATATGAATCTATGACCATTGCAGTTTGGTGATTGTTTCGATTTGAAGCTGTGCTAGTAAATTGTGATGTCATAAGGTTTTCTTGCGTTTTGGACACAAAAATAGGTGGATACGAAGCGTTATGAAATGGACACTGACTTTTGGACTGAAAATCCTTGATGATGTAACCTCGTGTGTTTGCATAAATTTCGGGGACGAAATTTCTTTAAGGAGGGTAGGATGTAGAGGCCCGTATTTTTGAAAATCTTTTAAAGGATTTATAATGTTAAAAATCTTGACTAAATGTGAAATTTATTGGATTTATTTGAATTGGGGCTTAAGTGATAAGGATTGAAAGTGGAGGGAGTGCAAGTGTGATTTGTGTGTGTGTCCTAGTATATATATGTGTGTGTGTGTGTGGGGGGGGGGGGGGGGGGGGGGGGGGGGTGTAGGGGATTAAAATCCCAAACCCATTCTCTCTCTCATCTCCCGATCTCCCTCCCTCTCTCGGCTCCTCTCCCTCTCTCACTCCATAACTCAAAAACTCCACCTAAAACTCAAAACCCAAGACAATCAACCTCCAATCGATCATCTACGCACGTAACTGGAGCTCGTACATCGTTGGCTAGCGCTCGGTGGAGGTGTATTGCTCTCGAAGTCGAGTTTGGAGGGCTAGGGCTTGCTCAAATCGCATGGGTTTCGATCCTTGACATGAGGTAGGGATTTCTTACTCTCTTTATATGTTTATGAGTTGTTTGTGTGCCAAATTTGTGCTTTAGTTGGTTGAAATCGAAGTTATACATATTCTTCGTTTTCTGCAAATCGTCCACTGTCAAACAGTGGTACCAATACCTACTTTTTGAGGTATCAATACTTTGATCTCGGATTGCTCTCTGGATTGGTTTGGTACCAATACCATTTTTTTTAGGTATCAATACCTTAGTATCAATACCTACTTTTTGAGGTATCAATACCTTGATCTCGAATTGCTCTCTGGATTGGTTTGGTACCAATACCTACTTTTTGAGGTATTGGTACCAATGACCAAGAAAACTGTTTTGAACTCTATTGATCATTCGTCGATTGTATTAACCCCCGATCACTTCCAACACTCTCCAATCACATTCCAATCATCCATAAACTTCATTACTCGGGTTCCAATGATTCGTTGATCGTTCCAATACCTTCGATACTCGTTAAATGTAACCTTAGTATCGTTGTAAATGGAAAATGCACCGTAATGTTGTTTGGGTGTAACGTAGGCTATGTGAGACGTTGAGGAAAGTATAATTGGTAGATGTGGGCTTTTCTAGTAATCTGAGTGGTAGTATAGTAATGCGTGTCCGCATGACTCATGTATCTTTCAAACTCCTTTGGCGCTCGTTCCATGATATGTAAGTACTGACACTAGTGGGTAGCATGCCGTTGAGTTGTGATAGGTTGGTACAATACGTAGGGTAGTGTGATGTACATGAGGAAATGGTGTATACTTATCTACTTGTTAATGTTATGCCATGATTGATTGTTTCGGAATGCTTTGGAACATTATTGATCAATCGGTATGTGGATATAATGAGGTCGTATGACATGTTATATGAATGGTATAGATTGGATATATATTCAGCATGAGGTCATTAAGGATTGTGAAATGGGAAACAAGTAGTAGAACGATACCATAAATATGAAGAAAGCCACGGATCCATCGAATGGTACGATGCTGGAATGAACATGGGACGCACGGGGTTCGAAATGCCCAGACAAAAATGAAAGGTTTCTAGTGGATGCACGGGGTCCCAAATGCCCGGACAAAAACGAAAAGTTTCTAATGGATGCACGGGGTCCCAAATGCCCGGACAAAAACGAAAGGTCTCTAGTGGACGCACGGGGTCCCAAATGCCCGGAATAGTATTAAAAAGGAAATTGACTAACACATAAGAAATACAAGGCAAATTGATTACGTTCCAAAGGAATATTCTGTGATATGTTTATATTGTTTCGCTGTGAGATATATTCACTGTCATTAGCATCTTGGAGTTCATTGTTCATATCTGTTGATGATCCATGGTATTGCTAGTGTGTGATCTTCACATATGTATTTAAATCGAGGCAGAATGCAGTGTTCATATAAGAATCTAAACTTTGAATTGGCATAGCGATGGACAAGTGACGGTTGAGGACCAGTTGTGGTTTAATTAGAACGATTTGAGTTGGACTTGATCCTAGTTAGACGTGTGAACTGTTAGGAATATCCTTATGAAATCTTGATTACCTAAGTAGTGGTATGCTCGCTAGTGAAGAAAGACTCACCTTTCTTTCTGACACTTTGTTGTACCCATTGATTTTGGACGCATGGTTCATCGCATTTTCATATAACTTGAGTATAGATTTCTCTACTGGGCTAGTGTAGCTCAACCTATTATTTTCAGGTACACTACAAGGACACCATCTTGAAGGATGGGAAATGCATGTAGACATCAAAGGATAAAGCTATTTTCTGAAGTACATGTCTGCCTTCGTAAATCAAACTGTATTGTGCTATTTTTCTCTATTTTTGGATTATTGCATCAATTTGATAGATTTGTGGTATTCGGGAACTGTATTGTAATTTGGGGTATCTTATGTACTATTGTGAGGATTTGTAATCAAAATGGTATTGTTATTTATGTTGAAAATTGAGGGCGTGACAGTGTGAGTGTTCGGGGCATCCAATCACTGCTTGCCTTTCATTTCCCATAGTTAAGAAAGCCTACCATAGCAATCAGGCTGAGGTAAACGCGATTAATCAGTATTGGGATCCGTATTCAAATACCTATAATTCTGGGTGGGCCCAAAACCCACTTTTGGGTTGGAAGGAACAGAAAACCCTAGTGCAACCCCAGGCACCACCTCAGCCACAAGTTCAGCAATTCCGACCTCCTCAAGGCCAAATGATCCAATTCCGTTACCCACCTCAGCACCAGCAGGGGTTTGGTCCTTCTTCTTTTGGACCACCCCCAGGCATTAATCATCCCCCGCGGGATAAGCAGACTGATGAGATGATGAAGGCTCTCATGCAGTCTCAAATTAGCTTTACTGAGCAGACCAAGCAGGCAATTGGTGATATTAGGACCCAATTGACCCAGTTGACGGCGGCAGTTGGACAAGTCCAACAGGAGAAGGGAAAGTTTCCTTCTCAACCTTTAGTCAATGCCGCTGGTACCCATTATGTGGGCGATTCTTCTGGCCCAAGTAATCCAAATATCAGTCTGGAAGATGCTAAGGCGATCACCACTCTCAGAAGTGAAAAGGTGATTGACAAGGACTTACCTCCTAAGAAAAATCGGTGCCACCCACGATGCCGGTAGCTGCACCAGCAGTCGTCCCAGACTTGGGAAGTGTCCCTGAGGAAGAGAGAAAGACAGAGCCTCCTAAAGTGGTGGTGCCTGCACCTGCAGCCCCCATGACTCAAACGCCACCCGTTGCTCCATATCCAAATTGCTTGGTGGCAAAACCTAAGGCCAATGTGAACTTCTAGATTCCTGAGTTAGTCAAGAAAGTTCAGTTTCCTATCTCCTTGATGGAAGCCATTGACGCCATTCCTCAGTTTGCGAAGGTTTTTGAAGGATCCGTGCACTTCAAAACGAAGGACTAAGAGCAGGTGAGCTCCATTTTCTAGGCCGATATCCTAACCAAGTGCAAAGACCTTGGTTGTCCCACTATCCCTATAGCTATCGCAGGCCAGAAATTTGATAAGGCATTACTGGATTTAGGGGCGAGTGTTAACTTGCTCCTATATTCGGTATACTTGAGGCTTGGCCTAGGTGATCTGAGAGCCACACCGGTCACGCTACAATTGGCTGACCGGAGTATAAGAATCCCGAAGGGGGTGGTGGAGGATGTTCTAGTTCAGGTGGGCGAGTTTCTTTTTCCAGTTGACTTCATTGTCCTAGATACGTGCCAGATACCGGAGGTCTTCGAGAAGACTCCTATCATTCTTGGCCGTCCTTTTTTAGCCACCTCCAGTGCTGTCATAGATTGCAAAACTGGACAAGTCCAATTGCCATTTGGGGACTTGAAAATGGAGGTGAATGTTTTCAACATAAATGGCTGAGTCAAAGATGATAAGGAAGTGTATGAGGTGAGTTTGGTCGACACGCTGGTGCAGGGGCATGTCGATAGTATTTTGTATAAGGATCCTCTGGAGATAGCTTTAACCGCCAAGGAGGTGTCATTTTTAGATTCTCCAGAGGCAGGGAGTTTGATAGAGATGCCTGCGTTATACGATGCGTGTGGCGCCACTTGGGACCTAGTTCTTGAGCCACTGGGTGCCCCATTGTCTTAAGTTTCGACGGGTAGCTTTTGCGTACCACTCTCTTCACTGAGAAGTGGACCCGGCTCCTAGCAATAGGGGTACCCATCATTGACTTGGGTTTTGGCATAATTTTATGTACACTTGTTCTTTTATTTCTTGTTAAGTTATAAAATCCAAAAGGAAATTGGAAAAGGAAAAAAATTAGCATAATGGTCTGGTATAGCCACCTGGTCAAAGCTATGTATGTAGTACTTAGGAGGTTGGGTCTGACGGCAGGCGCGTAGTTAGCAGCGAGAATTCTGTCTGAACCATCTGACTTCAATGTCCAAACTCTGTGGAGACTGCTTCACAAACGGAGTGGTGGGTAAGGAATCTGGCAGCCCCAAAGGGAGTGACAGCCTATTTGATGATGGCACCACTTCTCAAGATATCGTTGAATCCTATGCACATTGTCCTTCCAACAAATAGGGAAACACAATCTTTGGCCAGGGAGAAAAGTAGTACTCGTGTCTTTCGCGTGAAGAAAGTGGATGGTTTAATTTTTTGTCTTTCATTTTATTACTTGCCTTGTTTATTTCTTTTAGTTATTTTTCTTGCTGTCTTGGAGGCTAACATTTTGCAGGTTATTTGATCTAAGTTGGGGGGTCTCCCTCTCTCTATAGTTTACTCTGCTTAGCCCCACTTTTTCAAGGTGATATCTATCCTCTCTTTTATGTTTCTGTCTTATCTTTATTTTTCATGCTTTCAATGCGAACATTGAATAATTCAAGTTGGGGGGAAGGATCACTTTGTTCTTTATTTTGTTAAAAAAAATGAAAATGAAAAAAAAATGTGAAAATCTTTTTGCATGAGACTTGAAAGCGGTTGAGATTGGCTCTTCATTGATTGAGTTAGAGATGTGATAGTCATTGTTTGATTATATTGTGGTGGCATTGTAGTTCTTTTTGTTAGCTTGTCGCGAAGAATTGGTCATGGCATTTATTTTTAGCACATTTGCACTTCACGTCTATTTGGGCTTTGGTTACTTGTGAGTTGTGACTTGATTATTTTTGATGGCTAGTTTAGTGGAGACTTATACCCATGTGAGTTTAGAGCCTTATCTTTTCTTGGAGTAATGTCAAATAAACTCTTGTTTGTCACGAAAAAAGTAAATTCGTTGTTGATCTCATTATTTTTGTCATCAAGTGTTGGAAATGTTTTGAATTGCCTACTTATCTCTTGGATTTGAAAAGTTGCATGGTTGTGTTGCCCATTGGAGAGGATTATAGGCCATCTTTGCTATTTAGAACCGGTTCGTTTCTTCATTCACACATTTATCACTTATGGACTAATTTGAGCCTCATTCATATAGCCTTTTTCTTGTTGAGCTCCACCATCTATATTGTGTCTTGAGAATGGTTAGTTAATGATGTGAAGGTGAATTTTTGAGAAGGGGATGAGTAGAGTTGTGAATTGAGTTTTGATTGACTAGTGATCTTTTCCATTCAAAAAAACAAAAGAGAAAAAAAAGAAAGAGCAAAAAGGGAAGACACCATATTATTGTGGAAAATAGTACTTGTTCTAAGTGTGAGTTTGTGTTAAAGGTAGGAAAGAGAGATGTGGCGGAGTTGAAAAAAAAAAGAGAAGAAAAAGAGGGCACGCATTGTTATATTTGCCCTATGTGAGTTGTGGTTAGCCTATTCTCGAACACTTGAATTTTTACCTAGCCTTGAAACATTTGCCCTTACATGACATTATAACCGAAATTGAAGTCCTATTTGATCCTATGGGCAATGGGCTATGAATTTGTGGATAGAGAGAGTTTTCAATACTTGGCATTTTGTTCATGAGATTGTGTGTCCACTTTGTAAAGCTTTCTTTTCATGTCAACTTATGCAGGATACTTTACTTTCATTTACATAATTTCCGCCTGCATATATTGAGAGTAATATGCATCTTGTTTTGAGTGATTTCATTTGTTGAGTGCATGACACGGTGAGATTTGAAGTCGAGACTCGGTCCGGCGAGAACTTTTAGTTATTTTTCACTTGTGACCGAAGCCCTTTTTCAAACACGCTAAGTTTAGGTGCCACGACTCATTTTTATGATTTGATAGTATCTAGAACTGCTTATGCCCATTATCTCTTCGTGATGGCTTCATATTCTTTGTTTCAGATATTATTGAGCTGTCTTACACGTTTCGAATTTTGTGTGAAAAGAATTTACAGTGTTTGTGGGTATTCATTGCTGTAAACCATCACAAGACTCCACTCGTCCTCTAGGGATCGCCTAGAGGTTTAAAAGGCTTGTTGCACGTGCTAAGTGCAATCGTGAGTCCTACGAAAGTGGCATAGTTAGAATTTACTTATTTATTTATTTTCTTTGCTCGGGACTAGCAAAGTGTAAGTTGGGGGGTGTGATAAGTGCCAAAATATACATATTTTGGCCCTCGAATCTATATTTACTAGTCTTTTATATTTGTTAATTGGTATTTATTTTGCGTTTTTATGTTTACAGGTTGCTCAAGCTCGATTTTCATGATTTTTGGGTAAAGATGGAAGTTAACAAAAGTTTTAAATTGAAGTAAGAAGTGCATTAGAATTTTAGTGGTCAATTTGATATTAGATAAAATCCTAAGGGACCATTATGTAATTAATGCATGTAGTTCCTATAAAATCAAAACCTAATTCCTACTGAAAAGAGAGCAGCTTGTGGAAAAGAAAGATATACGGACGAAAAGTGAAAGAAAGGGGCCGCGCATAGTGGCATCGCTTTTTGGCTGAAGAATGAAGAACGGGGTTGCCGATCTTTGTCCGAATATTGTTAAGTTTTTCTTCTGCTTTGTTTTTCCTTTCAAGTTATTTAAAGTTTTGTTCAATTATTTGCACTCCGATAATTCGTGTTAATTTTTGTTCTTCATTAAAATTGTTTATTGATTCTTGTTTAATTTAGATTCTGTGTTTATTTTCTTTCTCCAGTACTAGAAGCATGAATCAAATTAGGGTTTCTTCTATTTCTTGCATAATGATTAGTGAGTAGTCATTTAGGTAGGGTCGTGGGGTGATTAGCACACCGTGGCTAATTCAGGCACTGCTCCTTTTATCAAACTATTAAATTAAACGATTTTCGATTGGAAAATACTTCCCGCGGACGAACCCGGGCATCATCGGAGCTCATATGAATGGGAGAATGGGGGTCCAAAACTCATTCTTCGCTGCGCATGGGTATACGGCGACCATAGGATCTCGCATCTTGCGGGGTATCTTTTTCAATCTAAAATTAAACGTTTTGAAGAATTCCAAATAGAGCAGATTAATCCGGATTAGTTACAAGTGCTATGAACCCTACGACAGTATCTTCTTTTTATTTATTTAAAAGAATACATCAATTTGTTAGTTTTTATTAATCTCAACCAAATCGACAAGGGGTGGCTACCTAAGAGCCCATTTAAATTATAAAAACCCGAATTTTTATTCAGCACACATTACTGTCTTTGTGGATTTGACTCCGGTCTTACCGGATATTATGCTGCGTCGGTTTCAGCCCTATGCTTGGGGCAACCCATTAATTTAGGACTAGGAAATCGGTCAAGCAGCCAACCTTAAAGACTGTAAATTGAGTGGTATGTCTGAAACATTAATTTCGAACTTGAATAGCGACCTACAAGGTGGGGACTATTGGAAAATTGCACATGTCCCCAGGGTTTGGATTGGGGAGGACTACAGATCTGGCTATTGCATTGGTCGTTATCTATGATACGTGCGTGGTAGAACGGGAGGGGATGAGGATCTTCGATCAAGATTGGTTTATCCCCGCTATTGATGATGTGCCCTTTTTTCCGCTTATTTTTTTGGCGTTTGTGAGAGCTTAAAAACTTGTATGTGTAATCATGTTGTGAATTAGATATTTCTTTTACGTACTTTTTTTTTGTCTTGAATTAATTACTTTATTGAGAACCTCATATTTGATGTAATCAGCTTGACAGAATTTAGAACTTGAAGCATGCCTTTGGTTAATCGGTTTGCAATAATCTCGATTTAGATTAGGTGAAGTTCAACACATCACTAGAGGAACCTAATTTCCCTTGGTGCTGATTAAAAATATTGGATACGTTAATTTCCCTTGGTATTCACTTAATTTAGGATAAGTAGGCTCTCTGAATCGAGGTCCGGCCCGGCTCACGTCGTTCCAACAAAACAGCGAAAATAAACAACCAAACAAAACAACAAACCGTGTCTCTTGGGTAATTTCAAATCAATTACTCGCAGTTACTCTGAATGAATTTAGCTTGTTGCCCTTAAAAGAAACAAGCAATAGCAAATCGTGAATCTTAACACCAAAAGAAAACAATAATACTGATTTCAGAAGTTAACATTGAACAATTAAGAAAGTTACACCTTGTTTGGTTTGCATTTTTGAAAGTTATTTTTGATGTAATGAGTGGTAACGAGTGGAGAGAGATGGAGAGAAAAAGGTATGGAGAAATGTATAGAAAGAAAAATGAGATGAGATGAAATATGAACCAAACAAGGTGTGTCACAGTGTCATTGGCTAATATTTGGATACCGACAAACTGTTTAGAGTCTGTCTTTAATCTTTTTTCATTTGGGTTTGGGAGGTGATTTAGTTTGTTAGTGCCAAAGCTTGGAATTGACTTAGTTGGATGTCAGTAGCCCCATCCAGAAAGCACATTTTTAGGAAGAAAAAATGGCCGGCAAGTTTGATTTCAAAGTGTAACCATCTGTTTCCCCCCCCCCCCCCCCCCCCACAAAAGTGACAGTTGATGTAGTCACCATTGTCGGCCCGGATTGGCACACAACGACCCAAACTTTAACAAAATTAGAGGATGACATACGGACCGAACCTTCTCCTGTGAATTGGGGAGTTTCATTCTACATCACAGCATCTCGAACCATGGCTTCAAATCTGATGTGGCATATGTACAGCGGCTCTAAAATGGCATCCCACAAACTCCGACAAGACTGCCAATCAGGATGACGGTTGTACGGTTGCATTTGAAGGTAAGACTTGGATGCCAAATTTGAAGCCCAAAATGATCAAGACATGCCAAATCCTATTCTGAGATAGTTATAAGTTTGAAAAAGTTCAAAATGATGAAGATGCCAAATCCTATGCTGTGTTAGTTTGATTGAAGGGGAAAACCTGTTGTGATAACAATTAGTGGTAGATTGAAATAATAACTTTGAGTATGCAATATGCAGCTTTTCACTGGCATCCATACGAAAAGTGCTTTTCTTTAGCTGATTCTTTCTTTTCTCTCCCCATCTCAGATCTTATTGGCTAGAATTTATTTGTTTCGTTCATTCTTTTTCATTTATCCCAGCTTCTCCTTCTTCATTAAGGTTTGTTTTGAGTTTCAGCAATGGAGGTGGTGATCGGTTAGGATCGAATTTGCGATTTACTTTATCCGTAGATTGGCAAATACAGTTGCTCATACTTTGGTAATTTTGTGTTTGCGAGATTCTAGTATTCGTACTTTGAAAATTAGACCTCTTGATTGGTGATTGGATTCTCTGTGAAACAATGATCATCATTTTTGATGTATTTTTGTGCTTTTTTATTAATGAAAGTATCAAACCATGTTGAGAAAAAAGAAATAGGGTCCAATAATTGTGTGGATAATAAGGAGTTCAGACTAAATTAAATATTCAATATAGATGGTGAGCTTCTCGTGGTTGATGAATTTTTCTTTTAGCTTTCAGGAAGAGTATTTAGAAATTACGTGTCAAAAAATATAAAAATATGAATCAAAGTTGAAAAAAATCCAGAAATGGCAAAAAAAAAAAACAAAACAAGACAAAAGACTTTCGGACAAATAGGCTCTAAATAAAAAAATTAAAAAACAAACAAACGAACAACGTGTCAACGTGTCTCTTGGGTTATTTGTAATCAAATACTCCAAATAACTCAAAATGAATTTGGCTCTTAGCAGGTTCGCCTCAATATAAACAATCAGTGGAAATTTCCTAAATTTAAGCGTCCGGTGATCGATAAGTGAGAGGGATCGTAACTTCAAAAGGGATTTAAAAAAAAAAAAAAACAGGAATTAGGACATAAACATCGATAAAAAAAGCAATGGAAAATGATATTCACTTTTGCTGAATTTTTTTACCGAAAGAGAGAAAATATCTCAAGGTCTACCAAAACCCGCGTAGAGGAGAGAGATATATCCGTGCATCACCCCAAGTCTTGAATGCAAAATTGGCTTCTCACCCACCCCATGTATTCTTTTTCCACATCCTTCTATGTTTTCAAACTTACTAGCGCGGGGTCCATCCCAATGTTGTTAATCCTATACGGTACTGGCCCGAATTGGTCATAAAACGGTACACATATCTTGGTGTTCTATACCGGACAAAACACCGGCCTATACCGGTTGATACCGAGCATACCGGTCTATATCAGCCTGTACCGGGATCTCGCCAGTACAAATACTAGTATTTTTTTTCCTTTGATAAAAAGGCATGAATTTTAAGGTATTTTAACAAATTTGGAGTCCATTTTATTATATTAATCATGTTAATTTGTTATTAGACCTAGTATTAAGGTGAGTCAAGATATTAGAATTAATTTTATTTCTCTATCTTATGTTTCTACGTTATATCGGGATAGTTTTGGGGACCCCTAAAAAAATATCTAAAAAAACATCTCAAAGTTCTCGATCAAATTTCGATGATCCGAGCTGCTCAATATAATCAGAACGTGATTTTAAGGATACAATGAGAAATCAACAAAAAAAAAATGACCGGGAAAGGCTTCATTCGAATAGTTTTTTATTGAACGGTTTAATAAAAAAATTTCTCAAATCAAACCCTTTCTGGTCAGTTTTTTTGCCAATTTCACATTGGTATCTTTAAAATCACATTCTGAACACATTGAGTAGCTCGGATCATCAAAATTTGATCGGGAACTATGAGATTGAGATTTTGGGTGTTTTTTTAAGGGTGATGGAACCTCCTGGTATACATAAGTACGTATATTAAAAATATCAAAAAATATATATTGCAATAAATTTGAAACGGTACCGAGATACAAACTTGAATTAGTCCAATAAAAAAAAAGGGTACGCTATGAGTTCATCCGTCTCATTTTGCCCGCTCTGTGTCTAATAATTAATAATTGAATGGATGTTGTGAAAGCAAATGGTCATTAAAGTCCAGTGGAGATAGTCCCACAGGACTTTTCATCATAGACAATATACCAACCTCTCGCACGAGGAGTGGACAATATATGGATACCAATAACTTGAAAAGGATAATAATTGATTTCCTAGTGCATGATATGACTACAATTTCCCAAAGCAAATGTAACCAACTCACAATGGCTCCGTTTTTCTTAAATTTGACTTTTTGTTTGATTGATGTTGGATTTTTAGGATGGATCATTCAACTCGGCAAGAAAAGTCTAAAAAATAAATTATGACGAAAAGCAAAAAGAACATACACTAAAGAAGGGAGTAAATACCAAATAAGGGATATATCTTTATGTAGTGTTGTTTTATATAATAATAATATTAAAAAAACTCCAATCCGTATTTTTATACTTTTTTTTGATAACTCTCGTTAAGTTGAATGATTAATTCATAGAATTAGGGAAAATAGAAATACCAAAATAAATTTTTTTGGGACAATGGACATGTATTTCTATGTGCATGCTCACGTGTTGTGTGTTCACACCTTGAAGGTGGTCAGTCCCCTTCAATAAAACGAAATCAGTCTGTGTAGTAAAATATGAACCACTAATTGTGAGATGATAAGGGGTTCAGACTAATACTTGGCATGATGGTTAGTTTCTCGTGGTTATTGGACATGAAGTGTCGAAAAAATATGAATCAAAGTTGAATTTTTCAGAATTTGCAAAAACAAGCAGAGACTGTCCATTTAATATAAGACATAGGCTAAAATTAAATAAAAAACAAACAAACAACGTGTCTATTGGGTTATTTCAAATCAATTACTCGAAATGAATTTGGCTCTTAGCTGACTGGGCTCAATATATATATAAACAAGCATTTTATATTTAGCAATTTCCTGAATTTTGATTAAGTTTAAAAGAAAAAGAGAAAAACTGATTTGGGAAGTTGACATAAACACCCATAAGGAACAAATCAATAGGAGAAGATATTCACTTTTGCTGAATCTTTTGCCAGAATAGAGAAAATAGCCCCAAGGGCTATCAAACACCACGAAGAGGAAAGAGAGATATCGGTGCATCACCCCAAGTCTTTTTTTTTTTTTTTTAACATGAAAGGGTAAAAGAGTAATTCCACTTATCACCTCCATTAAACAATTGCCGACCTCAACTCATGAATGTAAAATTGACCTCTCACTCATCCCGTTTATTTTTTACCCACATCCTGCTCTGTTTTCACATCTACTAGGGGGTCCATCCGTCTCATTTTCCTATTCTCTGTCTTACCATTAAAAAGGGAATCAACATTACATGTGCAAAGAAACACACAGAAGACTTTTCATATAGCTATCCAGTTCAGGGCTCACTTGGATAAGCTAAGTAAGAACATACCGGTTTTCCCTCACCATCCCCTTTCTTTTGAAATCAAAAGCTACTCCTTAAACACCAACCCCTCCCCTCCCTCCACACCCCCCCCCCCCCCCCCACCACCCCAAAAAAAATAAAAAATAAAAAATGGCAGAGGCTGTGTTCGAACTTCTATACATCTTCACACCCGATCTCCGAGAAGAGTTGAACTTGTTGACCGGAGTACGGGAAGACATCGAATACATAAAAGGCGAATTTGAGCGCATGTCACACTTCCTCAGAGTTGCTGATGCTATAGAAGATAGAGACCCGCAAATCAAATTATGGGTGAAGCAAGTTCGAGAAGCTGCATATGACACTGCAGATGCTCTTGACATGTACATGCTTCGCCTCAGATCTAGACATCATCAGAGCACCGGATTCAGCACGTTCGTACATAAGGTTTCTTTTTTTATTAAGACTTTAAAAGCTCGCCACCAAATTGCTTCTGAAGTGAAAGGAATCAAGTCCAGAATCTTCAATATTTCTGAGGGACATCAGCGATATAGTGACATGCATGGAAAAAAAGAGCAAGGCTCAAGCTCTACTCATTCAGACATCGCATGGTATCATTGTCGTGGCGATGCCCTTCTACTCCAAGAAGCCGACCTTGTGGGCATTGACAAGCCCAAATCACACTTGATTCAGTTGCTAGTGGATGAGGATCCTCGACTCAAGGTGCTTTCTATAGCCGGAATGGGTGGATTGGGCAAAACCACCCTTACAAAAAAAGTCTACGACGACGCAACAGTGAAGAGGCATTTCCAGAACCATGCTTGGATCACTGTGTCTGAATCATTCAAGGTTGAAGAGCTTTTAAAAGCCATGATTCGAGTTCTCTTTGAAGAAGTCAGGCTACCACTCCCACGAGGAGTGGACAGTATGGATGCAAACAGCTTGAAAGGTATAATTAATGCCTTCTTGCAGCAAAAGAGGTATGTGCTTGTTTTGGATGATGTATGGGATATTCATGCATGGGAAGTTTTAAGAATCATACTTCCTGAATGCAATTGCGGCAGTCGAGTAATTTTGACAACAAGAAATGTAGATTTAGCTTCTTTTGCTAGTGAAGAATATCATGGCATGGTGTATAATCTCAAGCCCTTGCCTCCCAAAGAGTCGTGGGCCTTGTTTTGCTCAAAAACATTCAAGGAGAATTCTTGTCCTTCATATTTGGAGGATCTTTCTAAAAAAATCTTGGCAAAATGCGAGGGGTTACCACTTGCAATAGTGGCAATTAGTGGTCTGTTATCAACAAAGGAAAAGAGTGCGGATGAGTGGGAGAGGATTTATCGCGGCTTGGGTGCTGAACTAGAAGGAAATGACAAACTCATGAGCATGAAAAAGATATTGTCCCTCAGTTACTTTGATTTGCCTTACTATCTTAAGCTATGTTTTTTGTACTTGAGTATTTTTCCAGAAGATTGTCTCATTGATCACTGGAGATTAATTCGGTTGTGGGTGGCTGAAGGATTTATAGAAGTGAAAGAAGGAATGACGAAAGAAGAAGTTGCTGAGGGCTACATCAATGAGCTGATGAACAGAAGTTTAGTTCAAGTGACAGAATTCCGGCAGGATAGAAGATTCAAAGCTTATCGGATCCATGACCTTTGGCGTGAACTGATAATTGCGAAATCGAGAGAGCAAAACATTGTCACAATTGCAAGTGAAAGAGGCAGAATGTGGCCTGAGAAATTGCGACGCCTCTCGGTCCACAATAATTTGGAAGACATTCAGGAAAACGTTTGTTTCACTCACCTTCGTTCTTTACTCATGTTCAGTGCAACACATTCATTGACTATGTTGTCAAAGGTTGCACCCTTAGGCAAGGGTGTAAGGCTACTAACGGTGTTAGACTTGAGAGGAGCACAATTGAAAACATTCCCGCATGAAGTTGTTAACCTCCTCAATCTCACTTATCTAAGTTTGAGGGCGACCAATGTAAAAATGATCCCGAAAGCAATAGGAAAGCTCAAGAAGCTAGAAACATTGGATCTGAAACATACGAATGTCACCGAGTTGCCTGATGAGATCTTGAAGCTGAAACGTCTTCGCCATCTCCTGTTGTATCGCTACAATATCGTACCCGATGACCATTTTTATTTACGTTTTCACAGTACAATTGGCTTCAAAGCCCCGGCAGGAATAGGAAGTTTGTTCTACTTGCAGAAACTATGTGCTATTGAAGTAAACAAAGGGAATACTAGTGGCATTGTGTTAAGAGAGGTGGGGAAGCTAACTCAATTGAGGAGATTGATCATTGTAAGGCTACAAAAGGAAGATGGGACCGTGCTATGTTCATCACTTGAGAAGCTAAACAACCTTCGCTCGCTATCCGTTGGGGCAACAGAAGAAGATGAGATCATTGATTTAGATTCTTTGTCTTTGCCGCCTCAACTTCTTCAAAGACTCTATCTAAGAGGATGTTTGGAGAAGATACCACACTGGATACCATCTCTTCACAACCTGAAAAGATTACACTTAGGATGGAGTAAGTTAAAAGATGTTAATCCACTGCAATCCCTTCAACATTTGCCCAATTTGCTTCACCTTGGACTTCATGATGCATATGTAGGAGATGGATTATTTTTCAAGGCTGGTGGGTTTCAAAAGCTTGAACAATTGTCGTTGGCTCGCTTAGTAGAATTGAAATGGGTGAGAGTGGAGTCTAGCTCGATGCCTCTTCTTGAAAAGCTAAATGTTCGAGATTGTAAATTAATGATGGAGTTGCCCTCAGGTGTTGAACATCTGGCCAACCTTAAAGATCTTAACTTAATTGATATGTCTGAAACATTAATTTCGAGCTTGAATAGAAACTTGCAAGGTGGGGACTACTGGAAAATTGCACACATCCCTAAGGTTTGGATTGCACAGGACTACATATCTGAGTTACAAGGTGGGGTCGACTATTGGAAAATTGCACACATCCCTAAGGTTTGGATTGCGGAGGACTACATATCTGCAGGTTATTGGACCGGTCGTTATCTATGATATGATAGAAAGGGAGGGGATGAGGATCTTCCAGATTGGGTTATCGCCGCTAGTGATGTGCCCTTTTGCCCTCATTTTTTTGGGCATTTATGAGAGCTTAAAAACTTGTTTGTGTAATCATGACGTGAATTTGATATTTCTTTTTCATAATTTTTGTATGGAATTAATTACTTCCTTTATCCAGAACCTCATATTTGATATAATCAGTTGTGGGGCCTGTGGTTGGCACACATCGATGATGGAGTTTGTCCCACGTTGGTTAATTATCTCCTCCCAAACTAGTATGCCAATTGATTTGGAGTTGGATGCTTTAACAAAAGACCCAAACTTGAACAAAAATGGAGAATAACATACTACTGGACCAATCATGGCTTCAAATCTGGTGTGGCATGTACGGCAGCTAAAAAATGGCATCCCACAAACTCCACTACAAGACTGCCAATCAGGATGACTATTGTAAGGTTGCATTTGAAGGTAAGACTTGGATGCCAAATTTGAAGCCCAAAATACATGCCAAATCCTATTCTGAAAAAGTTCAGTGAAACAGGGTTGTCACCTATTGGTCGAGTGATACGTTGCCCCTCACTCTTTTCTACTTCTTCCCATGTTTTGTATAGCTGTGTTGATTTGATTTAAGGGGAAAACCTGTTTTGATAACAATTAGTTGGCAGATTGAAATAATAACTTTGAGTATGCAATATGCAGCTTTTCACTGGCATCCATAGGAAAAGTGCTTTTCTTTAGAAATGTATGTCTAACAAGTTGCCTCCCAAGGTTTTGGTATTCCTCTTCTGTACCTCATAGCATACTCTATGCATTGTGAACATACAAATCTGGTCGTTGGGCTTGTTATCTGTCGGTCCAAATAGCAACCCAAGAGAAGGTTGAATTGGATAAGATCCAAGAAAAGAAATAATTATGTTTTCTTCGTTTCCCAATGCTGGTTGAATTAGTCATAGAGACAGATCAGGCATGTGAAATTTTATATTCAATCATCTTAGGAAAAACTTCCCTAACAATATGGTTAAACTGTGCTAATTTTCAAAATAACTGAATATGTTTGGGTGAAAGTATAGATTGGGCGCTTAATATGGCAGTGCTGTTGTGTCCTTTGCACAAGAGTCTTACGCATAAAGTTCCTCCCCCTTTATATTGAATGCCAAATCTATAGGCATCAAGATCCATCATCTATGCATTGTGAAGAAACAAAATTAATCTGGTCTTTGGCCTTGTTATCTGTTGGTCCAAATAGCAATCCAAGTAATTATCTTTTCTTTGTTTAAGCATGTGAAATATTATATTCAATCATTGTAAGAAAACCTTCCCTAACAATATGGTTAACCCGCGCGAATGCTCAAAATAATTGACTATGTTCGGTGAAATTATAGAATGGGCAATTAATATGGCAGTAATGTCACTACAAGAAAAAAAGTGTATTCGCTGATGAAAAAAATGGTGACGAAATTTAATTTTTAGTATAGGTGACGAAACAATAAGATTTTCATTACTAAAAGTGACTTTTCGTCACCTACAGGTTGTCTCCGAAAGCCACTTTTTTTATCACCTATAATATATTTTCGTTAGCCTATAGCAACTTTTTATGACAAAAATTTTACTTTTCGTCAGCAAATATACTTTTTGTTATAATGTTTTATGTACATTGACTACTTTCACATACTTATTTCTCACGATGAATCTACCTATGGTTTCGTACCCAAAGAAAAACAAGTCTACCTATGGAAAAGTACCCGCAACTGGTTTTATCTAGGGAAAATTACCATTCAGTGGAATAAGGGGCAAACAAGTCCTGATCCATGGACTAGTTTTTAGGAATTGTCAAGTCATGGGAAGGAGAAAATTATTTCTCAATACATGGTATGGAAAATATATATGGACAAAAATACCCCTCTCCCTACACGACGACGTCGTTGGATGGAATCCCTCCTTCCCAAAACACTGAACTCTCCCACCCCCAAATCACATCCAAGCCCTAGCTCTGAAACTCTCTCTCGCTGTTGCTCTCTGTAACCCATCCCGCTGCTCCTCTCTTTCCATATCGTTGCCCCTCTCTCCTCCTCTCTCTCTTGCCAACTGACGACCAGCAATTTCCCCATCTCTCTTCGTCGATCTTCCTCGACATTGTCATTGGGCTTGAATCTCCGGACACAGTTGTTTCCTTTAGCCGCTGACCTCAGGCGACCTTGGAACTCGGTGACCATCTCTTTTCTTTTCCGGCCACCGGAGACCTCTATCAGGTTTCGGAATTGACTGGGTTTGAACTTCCAGCACTGATTTGCTTCCGAAATCCCCTGGTTTGGAGATCTTTTCTACCGTTTCTTGCCCTTTGTAACAGGTATTTTGTTTATGATAGATTATTTGTTTATGGATCTATAGAACTTTGATATTTAGTTTCCCATCTCTTTTCCGTATGCCATTTATGGTGCATGTGTGCTTTGGTTATTTACTTTAAAGCATTTTGCCGTTGTATGTGTTTGGGAATAAATGATAGAACCCTTATTGAGAAGGGTGAGCAAGGTCTATGAAATACGGTTGGATTGGGATTCCAGGTTTAAATTCTTTACTGTGTTCTCGTTTTGGCACTCAGTGATGTGGGCCACATTAAAACCATCAGACTTGGATTTTTCTCT
The DNA here is from genome assembly GCA_019656835.1 of Rhododendron ovatum. Lineage (NCBI taxonomy): Eukaryota > Viridiplantae > Streptophyta > Magnoliopsida > Ericales > Ericaceae > Rhododendron > Rhododendron ovatum. The sequence continues at coordinate 17,036,031 of CM033798.1, forward strand.
ATTAGGAACAGTAATTTGCATAATATCAGAGATGCTGAACGAATTGTTGCCCCTTCTGTAATACCCCTACCATTTATTTGAAATAAATAGCAAGGCATAATATTTTAAATGGTAGGAAGACAAATTATTGGACTTCGTGTAATAGTCCACGTGATTTGGTTGGGGTGAGCATTCACTACTATGAACGGATAAGGGAGCAAAAGTAGTAGAAGCAAAAACAGAATTGGATGTTTAATGAATATATGTGTCATGCAACAAACCACTTGGGGGATGAGTCATTATGGGTATAAAAGAAAAGAAGCGACAGGAAAAAGAGGGAGAGCCAGGGGCAGTGGTTCCTTAGCCTACGGTGGTGGGTTTTAGGTAATTGATTTGGCGAAAGTGGAGTTTATGCGTCATATAGTTGATCTTTAATTGAGAGGTGTTTGAGGTTTCGGATTGTTACAATTGGTATCAGAGCTTAGGTGATAGATCTTATATGGGATCTTGGGGTGATCAGAGTGTGTAGCAAATGCGTTGTTAAAATCTGAGCCGTTTTAGCGTAAGAAGAAACTCGAGAAGAGTATCTTTTGTTTTAATTAGTCGTATTCGGAAAATTTGTCACAGATACGTTTCGGAACCATCAGTGGACCAATTTTCGGTAAGGTAGTTGTTGTGGTGAACTTTTGTTAGTTGGGGTGTGAAAGAGAAAAAAAAAATAAATTGAAAAGATGGTAAACGTGTGTAGGTAGGTATGGAATTTTGATACTCTAGAGTTCAAGTATATATTCTAGGAATTTACTGAAAAAGGGCTGAATAAAAAGTTGTATTGTAGTTGTTTCATTAAAGCAAATTCTATGATTGTGCTAATACAATCAGTGGTCTTAAGGATAGTGACGTTAGAATTGGAAGCTGAAGAGGATTTCTCTTTCAGAATTGTTGGTAGGAGATAAAGAGCTAGCTTAGGCTTCAATTTTAGTGGTGTTAATTAGTGGGGGAATCAACGTATTTACCCCTTGTGAATGGGTGTAGGTTATGATTTCTTGTCTTGTGTTAATTTCTAAATGACTTTAATGTTGCAGCTTTCTGGTTAATGGGGCATTGAAATTTTGGAGCTTTTCATGACTATGTGATCTGGTAGTCAATGGGACTGAAGCAAAGACTTAGCAGGAAAAGATATATTAGCTAGTGAAAATATTGTTTGATGTTTGATCACAGTCCGTGTGGTTTTAGCGTGTGGGCGGAGTATGTATGTGTTTAGATAAAATTTATGCCTTTGTTGTATAGTGTATACTGTATAGCCTTAGTGGCGTGGTTTATAGCCTTAGTGGCGTGATTTATAGCCTTAGTGGCATGGCCTTTGTGGCGTTATGAATATTGCGTTGGTGGCGTTATGGTCATTGCCTTAGTGGCGTTATCAATGCCTTAGTGGCGTGTATTTTGGTTGAGGTGCCGATGCAGTTAGATTTGAAAATGAGTAATGGCCCGAGGTGCCTATATTTGATTAATTTGTGAATGAATAATGGCCGAGGTGCCTATAGTTGTAATACCGATATCGTCAGTTTTGCAAATGAATGTGGGTCCGAGGAGCCCAATTCGTAATTCATTACGTGGATAGATGGTTGTGACAGTTTAATGGCTTTTGTGTGGAATTTATATATGGCTGGCTAGTAAATGTTGGCATGAATGGATTGGAATTTGGCTGTGTTGTCATAAGTAGCCTGTATGAAATTGAATTTTAGCCTCAGTGGCGTAAAGAATATTGCCTTAATGGCGTAAAGAATATTGTCTTAACGGCGAATGTTGCCATAGTGGCGGTGTGATTATTGTGTTGATGGCGTTTTAGCAAGGTGTCTGTACTCATAAATTCCAAGAGAATTCGGCCTGAGGTGCCAATGCATGCCAGATTTGCAGATGAACGGCCCGTGGTGCCTGGTATTTGTATCTTTTAGTTTGTTATCATTTGAGATGAGATGAGATAAATTGATGATTTTCCTAATGCAGATGAAAATAATTAAAGTTTTCAATTACATGGATTAGTGATGAATTTTGAGGAACGAGGATCAGAGATATATAATGTTATGTGGTTATGAGTTTGGATATGCTTAACTATATCTAAACATTGTGTTGTACACACATAATATGTGCTTGATGGAAGAGCTATAAATTCTGGTAGAAAGGCTTTGCAATTTGAATTCCAAAGTGACTGGAATGTTTCAGAGGTTACAGCCAATCACAACACGTACGAGGTACAAAATAATAGTGTTGCCCATCAAGACACTAGTTGTATAGGAAGCAGTATATATTGTTGTGCTTGTAGTATATATTGTTGAGCTTGTAGTGCGATTTGGTTGTTTTTATCTGAGGGGAGTAAGGCTTCCTAAAATATGGTTGCGAATCAGGATGCGTTAAGCGTATGATTGTAAGTATTGTGCAGATAAATTTTGGGAACGAAATTTCTGAAGGAGAGGATATTGTAATACCCCTACCATTTATTTGAAATAAATAGCAAGGCATAATATTTTAAATGGAAGGAAGACAAATTATTGGACTTCGTGTAATAGTCCACGTGATTTGGTTGGGGTGAGCATTCACTACTATGAACGGATAAGGGAGCAAAAGTAGTAGGAGCAAAAACATAATTGGATGTTTAATGAATATATGTGTCATGCAACAAACCACTTGGGGGATGAGCCACTATGGGTATAAAAGAAAAGAAGCGGCAGGAAAAAGAGGGAGGGCCAGGGGCATTGGCTCCTTAGCCTACGGTGGTGGGTTTTAGGTAATTGATTTGGCGAAAGTGGAGTTTATGCGTCATATAGTTGATCTTTAATTGAGAGGTGTTTGAGGTTTTGGATTGTTACACCTTCCACCAGCGAGATCTCTCCATGCAAACTTCCTAGACCCTGAATTTGTATTTGTTGGTTGGGTACCTGATTCTAATTCTATGGGTTGAGCCGTTTGATGTAAAAGGGTTTCAGAACTGTTGAAGGCGACAAATACAAGATTGGTTGATTATATCCCAAACTAGATTTAGGGATTAATTTAAATGTGCCACTTAATGTACCAAATCTCCTTTTACTATGTTCTCCGCACTTCAATTAAAATGATCTCCGAAAAGAAGTCACTTACAATCATAGCTTTTTGTTTGTCTTCACAATGAAAGCACTAAAAAGACAAGGACCATTGACGGACACTATGTTGTGCATATTTTTATCCATAACCTCTATTTTGTTAGCCTTATTCGATAATATGTCACATAGCATTCAGCCAAATGGTTTGACGAATCCAAAACTTGTGGCAAAGACATTTGAAAAAATCCTTATTTATCTTATGACTTAGGGTTAAGGGTAATCAGAAGACCTCACCCATTTAATCCAATATAATTAATACATGGAGAGGTTTGAAAACCTTGTCTTTGAGTGTTGAGATGAAAATAAGATGAATCTTGATGCGCTTGAACACAAACTTGTACCGAAGACTCACACATTAGTTCATGTAAAATATTGGTTGTTACTTAGCTTGGTGCTCATTTATTGAAAGTGATATTGCGTACTTCTAAATCATTGAGATGCATTGATCCATTAAGATATGACCATCATTGGACAATGAAACTTAATTGTTTTAAACTGTGACCTTTATTTTTTGTAAAGGAAACTGTGACCTTGATATGTTGTCTTAAAGCAGCATTTATTTCAGATAGATACGTGAAGTAGAGTGGTTAAAGAGGATCAAGTTTGTCTTTGCTCCCTAGTTCATGAAGAAACCATCAAGTGCAAATGCATACGAGACAAATGACAGTGGTGGTTTGAGTGGACGCTATATTTTTGTTGAGAAAACAAATAACTGAGTGGAGAAACGGTTTTATGAATAAGGAAACAGGTTTATGCCTCTTGTTTTTTTACATAAATTCGTTTCAGGTAACCATTTAGATCCTTGGAAGTAATGAATTGTTTTGTAGCTTCTATAGGTGTTACTAGCATAATCGCAATTATCCTTGACCATCCTATAGGAGTCTAGGATGTATAGAATTTGTTTGAGCTTAGTATGGAGTGTTTAGGCCTTTTGTAGGGGGCATGTCCCTAGTTCTTACTGCTATTTCGTGTGTGGATGCTACTGCTGTCTCTGTTATGGCGGCTGCTGCCGGTACACTGCTGGTGCAATCAGCTGCAAAATGTTGTTATGCTGTTCTGTATATTCTGTTTTGGCAGCTCCAATCTCCTATTTGCTACAACCTGTTTTGCTATCACTCTGATGATATTTTCTGCTGCTGTTTCTGATCATTTACCTCAGTCCATGCTGCTGTTTGCAAATAAAAGTAGTTGATGCCGATGTTCGAAATTGCATTGCATTGTCTTCTTCCATTAACAATGCAATGCAATTTGTCTAAGTCTGAAATAGTTTTGGCTGGCCCTAGGAAACTAAGATGATCTGAAACATATTTTCAAGATTTATACTTCACAGGTTGCTTATTATGGTTTTATGTGTAAACTTCTTCGTTTCATGTGCAGTTATCTCTACGATGGTACGTTCAAAGGCCAATGCTAGGAAATCAGTAGTAGTACCACCTATGAAAGCGGTCAAGATGGGTGCAATAGTTCACGAGGGAAGTAGTTCACACCAGAAGCAACGGAAACCTAGTTGTTTCGCTGTTTATGTGTGAGTTTTAATAGATGATATTTCATGTCTTTTGTTATCCCGCTTACGTATTGACCACTGAATCCTTGGTTAAATGCAGGAAGGATTTTACTCGAGGTTTAAAGGCAATATTTCAAGAAGACAATATAATAAAACAAACAGAGGTTAGGATTGAGGGATGGAAAGAAATTGTATTTTTTTATCAGTACCATTTTTTAATCTCGTCTATCATATTCATTTCCTATGTAGGTGATGGCAGCCATGTCGGAATGGTGGCATGAGGGATACTTGCGAAAGAAGTACGACAAAACCTATTCTGGATCAAGCAGTGAGGAAGAGAACGATGAGGTCGATGTGAATGATGAGGAATCGAGTGAACAAGAGGGTGACAATTGTCTGCCCCGTCCAAAGAAGAAGAAGAAGAAGAGTACAGGGGAGAGTAAAAAGAAGAAGAAAGTGCCGGTATGTCAATAAGTAACAATGCTTTGTACCGTGCTTCCATCCGTTGAAATGCTTAATCATGGGATTTCACCTTTATGTGCATTTATGTCCATATATAGGTAGTTATGCCTTTGAATATGTATCCTTTTTCATTGTGGTCTTATCCAATTTGAGTTGAGCCCCACTTTAACACAACTACTTAATTCATATCCACAAATCGCTTTTTGATTGTTTTAACATGTACATGTTTCATACTAACAAAATTACCACCCAATACCTGCTATGTGTGGTACCTTTGTGATAATGAAATTACTACCATGCTAATATAATTTTCCGTTTGTTTATACTTACAGCTTATTATAAAGACGAGGTGTTCCCCTAGGAAATTTGTTTCCTTGCTTGATGAATTGACTCAAGACCAACGTGATGCAATCAATGCATGTAATCCATTCCATTCATTACTTCATGTGAAGTGTGGCCATATGCATAGAGTTTTTGCTATGCATTTGGTCCAATGTTTCAATCCAGAAACCTGTAGCATCGAATTTAGGAGGGGCCTAATTGTTCATATTACTGAAGAAGATGTTGGAAGAGTTTTAGGGATGCCAATAGGGGACACACCCGTGCCTACGGAATGCCTTGAATTACACAGAACAAAAATTGAAGAGGACTTTAAGGGAGGTTTTAAGGGGATTGAAATCGTGAAATTGGAAAAAGTGATTAAGGAAGGCGCTACTTGTCACGCCCTCAATTTTCAACATAAATAAATAATCCCTTTCAATAAATGATCCTCACACATTATATATATACTATACCCAAAAGAGAATTTTCAAAAGATTATTTACAAACCAAGTTCCCCAAGTTTAAACATTTACAACATTGGCACCATGGCCCGAATTCCATAGCTAGTTAAAAGAGTAAAATTTAGAGGTTACATAATATCTGAAATTAAAAGACTTGAAATAAGTTTACAATTCATCTTTCCAAGAAATCATGCAGAAGACGATGAAATCACTTCACGGCGGCTTTCAAAAGAGATGAGATCAAGCATGCACACCATGCACTTCGCGTCAAGGTCTTTGAGATATACCTGAAAATGATAGGTTGAGCTACACTAGCCCAGTAGAAATTTCTATACTCAAGCTATATGTAAATGCGATGAAACATGCGATAAGAGTGAATGATTTTCAATGAACGATCGAAAGCATAAAAGGCACAATAAACCGACGAACAACGACTACGGAATTCAATACGTCTTATAGATATGCCTAGCCATTTATACATCAATCTAGAGGTAGCGTTAAACACACATCAGTCAAAATGACAACGACAATTTCTCAAACCAATTCAAGTCTCCTCAAATGAATGTCACACTTGACTTTCCCATCCTTTACCATTTACCGTCGAGCCTCTTTTCATAAAAGAAAACATTCCTTTTTGATTTCCAAAAACACCTTTGAGAAATACTCTCGACCTCTACGGGTCAAGCTCCGTTGATTCGAGTTTGAATAGCCGGAGTCCGTTGATTCTGCGCACGAATACCGGAAACCGTTGATTCGCTCAAGAATAGCCGGAGGATTTTAATAAAAATCCTTTTTCAAAGAAAAAGATAAGTTCCTTTCTTTTCAAATCCTTGGTAGAGTCAATTGTTTATCTCTTTCTTTAACGGTCACCATCTCAAGCAACAAACACTTCAAGTAACAACGTATACTTCCGACATCAACTTCAACATTCTTCATTTTATGAGAAATTCAACTGTGTTACCACCCCATGCATGACAGTGAACTCTCTTTCTACCCGGGTTTCCGTCTTACCACACCTTGCGTAACGGGCCCTCTAGAGTCTCCGCATTACCACACCTTGCGTTGCAGGACCCTCAATTCAAAATTCACAACTCACATAAACACATAAGCATTAACAATCCGAATACAAGGAGACAACACTTCCCAAGGTCACATGCTTTCATTCATCATCATTCAATGTATTATAAACTCACAAATATGTCCCTTTGTACATCATTAACTACTTTAGGTTCACGGTATCCCTCAAAGTCTATCACGACGCCCTGCGTCACGTACCAAGCCCACAACGACTCCTCGACACACCACTCGCTAGGTTCTAAATGAGAATCTATAGAACAAATACCAAATGAACCGAGGATGATCAAGCAAAACGAAGCACGAAGATACGAGTTACCCTCTTCCCTTTCGGACCACTAGGCAAACCCTTATCGACCAACCAAGTACCCACGTCATACCTATAGCTTACGATATTTAATAACAACTCCATGGTACGTCCACCAATCCACCAATCACTATGTCACGCCATAACACTTAATAAGTCTATATCGATCATTAAGACATACCACAACATCTACTTCAATTAACCAAGAGCGTAAACTAACGTACGAGTATGCTAACCATTTAATTCTACACTTTTCTAAACTACGACGACGACCTAAAGTGATCGATTGGTCATTCAATCTTCCGAGGTACGAATAATCAAGTTTGGAAGTCATTTGAAGCTATTCAAAAGGTGTTTGAAGTGTCCGGGATTCAGACGGGCACGAGAAGGAACAAATGAATCAAATCTGTCCGGAACAAAAGAGGGGTATTGATACCCCTGACCGAGGTATCAATACCTGGCCGGCGTCTGGTCCAGAGAAGAGTGGGGTATTGATACCCCTTTTTAGGATATCAATACCGCGGAGTTTTTCTGCAGATTTTCAGATTTTCAACAACGAAATTTCAACAACAAACAACGAACCAAGCACGATCAAAGCACATAATCAGCCCATAAACATATAGAGAGAGTAAGAAATCCCTACCTCATGTCAAGGATCGAAACCCACGTGATTTGAGCATGCCCTAGCTCTCCAAACTTTGAAATCGACCGAATACTCCTCCTCCGAGCGAGACCCACGAAATTCAAGCTCCAGAACACGCGAGGAAGGTAGAATGGTGACTGTTTTTCATGGGTTTTGAGTTTGGGAGTGAGTTTGAGAGTGGAGGAGTGGAGAGAGAGGGAGGGCCGAAGGAGAGGAGAGGGATCGGGAGAGTGGAGAGAGAGAGATAAATGGAGATTTTGATCTCCTACAACACCAACACCCCTTTTATATTAGCACCCAACCCAATTACACTTACACTCCCTCAAGATTCAATTCCCTCACTTCAATCCTTAATCCAAATAGTCACAAAATAAACTATATTCTCTTAATTAGCCAATTAATAAACATTTCAATAAATTAAATAAATAAAAAAAAAAAATTTCGGGTCTCTACACTACTGATGGGAAGTTTCATAGGGCTTACATGCTATTTACATTAGCATGTTTGTTGTGCCCCACCACAAAGGAAGTTGCGGGGAATAGATTGTTCCCCGGGGTGATTGCCGACGACCTTGAAACTTTAAAGACGTATAAGTGGCCGGCCTTTGTGTTGGATTGGTTGGTGAACGAGATTCGAAATTATAAGGTTCGGGTAACCAAAGGTCGTGGACGGAAGGCGGAAGGAGTTGGTGGTAGTCTGTTCCTTTTGATGGTATGTTTACTTAATCTTTTGTAGCATTCTATTTAACACTTTCAATAACAATATTATGGTTTATGTACGAAGTTCAAAATTATGACTGATTTGTTTTGCAGGTTATATATTTTGACTTACATCCGTTGGATGTTGAAATTGGGGAGGAACCTGAGCCGCCTATTGGCTTATGGACAAAGGAATTGATCGATATTCGCATTTCCAAAGAGGCGGAGGACAAGCCAATTGAGGATTATTTTTTTTCTCAGTTCCCACCCCATAATTTGAAAAATCAGGTGATGGTATTGGCTTAGTTTAAATATTTCCTATATTCATGGTTCTTATAGATTGCCTTAATTAGTTTTCACATTTGCTCATATTTTGGTTTATCTTATGCCATTTCAGATCTGCATTGATATGTACCAAGATTTCATGCGTCAATTTATGAATAACTTTAAAAGGTTGCATGAAATGGATGCTGCTATGGGCGAGCCTGTCGTTGGAAGCCCTGTTCTTCGAAGCCCTCAAGATGGTCCACGGGCAGAACCTGTAGAAGATGAAGGCCATTCGCCACAATTTAGTCCAAATTTTGAACTACATGAATATGAGGGCCAGGGGGAGTGGGAGAAGGAGCAAGGGGATCAGATTCATAAGGGGGAGGAGGGGGATCATATTCAGGAGGAGGGGGATCAGATTCATAAGGGGGAGGAGGAGGATCATATTAAGGAGAAGGGGGATGAGATTGAGGAGGAAGGGGAGGTGGGCGGGACATCCAAAATCATGGATGGGTCGGCGTCCTGTAAGCGAAAGCAAGAAGCGGTGGCGATCTCAACTGATCCCACAAAGAGAAAACGTCGAAGAAATGTGAAGCCAAGCCCATCTATTAAATCTCCTTTTGTTGCACAACCCTTCGTCAAGACAACAAAATTAAAGGAAGACGAAGAATCAGTCATTAATTATCTTATTAGGGGACCGACAAATGATTTAAGGTACCTTTATCTTTTTCGCGACATACCATATTACTTGTAAGGGACAGACCATCGGTTACATTTCTGAAACCATACTATCTCTTTCCTGATTTTGGTATACTAACAAAATATTTTGGCACAACAGCGAGGTGTTGATCCGTATTCAAGGGGCAAAGTGGCCTCTTACTCGCAAGGAAGTTGCTCAATCGTTTAAACCGAGAGGCCTTGTGTGTAATATGGTATGTTCCATACTTCAATTTGTGTTATTTGTGTCATAACGTTGAATAACTGTCATACGATGGACTACACGTAGGTTATGTACACTTTTACGGATTGGCGAATGCTGAAGGAAAGAGCCCATGCGACCAAGGCTCATCCATCACGTCACATTTTCTCCCCAGCCTTTGCGGTAACATATCGTTCTTATTATGGTTAAATTTTTTTGGTTTTTTGACTTTATTTCTGATGTATTTCAAAAAAAATTTCCCCAGTCCAATCTACTTGCAAGTGAAAGTGACAAGTATAGCAATGTATTACGGGATGATTGCGACCCTGATAAACTAGGTTATGACTTGTTAAAATGCGACATGGTACGTAACTAATCCCAATATATACCGTATTCCATTGTTTATGATGTATGCCCCAATGTTATTTTGATTGAATGGTGGCCTATTATTTTGCAGCTTTTCTTGCCTGTGCTTGAAAGTGAACATTGGTTTTGCGTTTGCATATCCCTTGTTGAGTCGCGCGTTTATATTCTTGACTCAATGAAAAGCGCGGGACAAAACTTGGATCAATTGGACCAAGTTAACACTTTAGTAAGTTGTCGCTCGACCTAATGCATTATATCTTGATTGGCGCACTTTATATTATACTTACAAACTTGTTTCAATTTCGATTATAGCAAAAGAATCTTTTTGCACTCCTGAAGAAGAGACGTACGCGAAGTTCACGAAATGATTCCCGTATATTTGAAGTTCAATATGCGGATGTGCCACAACAGACAAACTTGTTAGTCATAACTTCCTTGACTTGTGCAACTTATTTTGTCATTCTTTTGGGCGTTGTAGTCATGTCTTGCAATTTTGTTTTTGTAGCCATGATTGTGGAATTTATGTCATGAAGTATGTGGACCGTTGGGATGGTCGAACTTATCCTTCGACTGAACTTCATGGAGGTCATATTCCAACCATTCGTAAAAGGCTTTTGCTTCATCTTTTCATGGATGAAGCAAATAAGGAAAGAGACTCCATATTAAAACTCATCCCAAGGCGATAAACGTAAGCATATTACTCTTACTTGTGTTTTTATAGTTAATGATATAATTGTTTGTAACTGTGAGTATATTGGGATGCTATTTTATTTCCATTTCTTAGGTCTCGATCTCGACTGGGATTAAGAAAGTTGGAAGTCCTTGCTGGTTCGAAGAATATGAAAAAAAGGTAATTCAAAGAAAAAGGGATCCTGAAGTAAATATGTTATTACCGTATTTGTTTTGAAGATGTTCACATTGTCACTACAACAAACTTGATTTTTAATAGCATAATTTTACGGCATTCTTTAAAAAATGCTATAATAGAGTTGCATATTGAGCTTAAGATAGCGTGCATGGCACTGTAGGGGAGGGGATGACTTTTGACAGCATTCAACTAACTCAATTACAGCGTTCACCAATAAAAAAGGCGCCAGTCTCAATTGGGGGAAAATTTTAAGACGCCAAAAAAATCACTTGGTGGGAAATCTCTTCTGTTTCTCCAATTTCGTTCCTACTCTCCGCCGATCTCACCATCGTCATTCTCTCTCTCTCTCTCTCACACGAAGCTGAGAGCAAAGGAATGGCGTGATTCAAAGTTATTGCCTTCACCAATCGAGCACTGACAGTCCCACCATTCGACCTCGATCCCGTCATCTACAAGCCCTATCGCTTGTCCGCCCTCGACCACTTCTCGGTAAGTTGAATAATTGCTCTCTCAACGTTTATTCTTGATTTTCTTTGGAGTTTTGATTCAGAGATCTATTTAAGGGTTTTCAATTTGGGTTCTCAATTTTGGGGTTTTGTTTTGGGATTTCAATTTTGAGGGTTTTGGTTCCAGGTTTTGCTTGGGGCTACTCTACTTTGAACTTTGTTGATATGCTTTGGGTTTGAACTTTTTCTGGGCTTAATATTTGAGTTTGAAATCATATGTAACACAAATTTGCCCCCCACCTGTTCTGCTATTTTTCCCAATTAGTTTCAGTTTGTGGAAACAATGGTGTGGAAGATGTTTAAAGGGGATGCTTATGCAAACAGTAGAGGAGGACAAGAATGAAATGGGTGTGGTGAATTTATATGTGGGTAATCTCCCAAATGAAATGAATGTTGTTTGGCTAGGCCAAATATTCAACCACTATGAACAAGTGGTTATTAACATTGCCCTAAGATCAGCATTCTCCTGCGTGGATGTCTATTGATCTTAGGAATTATTTAGACGGTATACTTGCAACTGTCATGGAGATTGTTCTAGATAAATTGATTGATTTTTTCCTTGGTATTTGAGAGTTCTAGGGGTTGAAAAAAGAAAATTTTGAGTTTTGAACAAATGACGATAATTCTTGTGTGATACATTCGTCTTGATTAACTGGAGAAATCTGCAGAGTTCAAGAATACAATGGTTACCCTATCGGTTGGTTGTTGTTGACATCTCAAGCTTGAAATATTGTTGGTATTCCTTTCACTTTTATTGGTGCTAGTGATTTAGAGAGACTCTGAATGTCTGATGCGGGAATGCATCAGGTACATCTTTCGACTTTTTGGTGCTTCCGAAATTGTTCATTCTTGCGCCACGCTTTTGATGTCGGCCTTGTCTGCCACTGTTGAAAAGCCAATGGGTTTAGAGGGACATATGGAGCATAAGGATCACGGATCAAAGGAAAATCCATGTAGTCAACAGTCTTCTGAAGGATCAGAGTTGGAGCCAAAGCTCTATAAAATTTGTTTGGGTATTTTGCAGTTTGTTTACCGGGACAACGGAGAGATGCTTGTGAAAAGGGCTTGTCCCTATGACTTTGCTGTATTTATCACCAAATTGGTAAAATAGGAGAGGCATCAGATTGATAAAACTTTTCTCTTGAAGTCTCGATTCCATCTAGTGTTGTGGAAAATGAACAAGCAATCTGGTAAGTTTTTTGTAAGTGTTATTTTATTTTGTTCACTAATTGGTTATGAATTCTCAGATCATTCATACATCATTTTGTACATTTTCAGTTTTGTACTATTAACTTTTCACCCATGCAGTTTACTGTTTACCGATCTCACTATGATTGCTATAACCTTACCCTTATAGATGCGATATTACCTCCCTTGGTAACGTGTCCTAATGTCAGCTTTAAGTCATTTGGTAACATTAAGTCATGAACTAATGGCAGTTTAGTTCCCCAAGCTTCTTTCAGGTAATATTTGACTAGGTAGACCAAATTTTGAGTAACATGATAGTTTAACGGGCAGTTTCTGTCTGGTCAATCTTAGAGAAGTAGAGAACGGTCCTATCATTGGAAATTGACTGGGAAAAACTTCAGGATCAGCTATTATAGTTGATAGTTCGAAGTGCTACTAGGGTTAAAGTGTATTTAGAGATGAAGTGCATGGATGACAAGTGTGGTTTAAGCATTTTCTGGTATAAGATGTCCTTCGACTCCCTTTGGCATAAAAAGTTCTGCAAGTCCCTTTGAACTTCCAGGCAAAAAGGGGGAATTTTTAAGACGGTTTTCCTTAGCTTTGGCATAAAAAGTTCTGCAAGTCCCTTTGAACTTCCAGGCAAACAGGGGGAATTTTTAAGACAGTTTTCCCTAGCTAGCATTAATTTTGATCTATCTTGCTACATCTAATGCCTTACGCATTCACTTTGAAATCAAATTTTTTTGTTGTTCATTTTTGGTGACAGATATTCAACATCTCTTTCTATGGTTATGCATTACGGTTAGTCGTGCAAGGAATAATTAGATCTTTGTAATTTTGTATGTTGTGCTCTTAGTTTTCTGTTGCCTTCTTTAAGGATTTTCTTTTTTCCATCACTCTAACATCTGAGAGAGTGCAACTGGGGAAATGTTAATTTTATTTTTGTTTCTTTCAGGCTATATATGAAAAGGAAGTACGATTCTGAACTTTTGTTTCTTTTCGGTGATTTTCAGAAGTTGGAAAGGACAATGAGAGGTATGCAGGGTGCTCTCATTGTTGCCTCTTGTTTCCAGATGCTTATCGGCTTTTTAGGAGTGTGGAGAAATGTTGTAAGGTCATCATTGTAACTTGCAGCATTTTTTGTGTTGCTTAGTTACAACTAAACTGTTTGCTTATTCAGATCATTTTTTTGACAGATTTCTGTTTTGTGATCTATTTCTCATTTATTTCAGGTTTCTTACCCCTCTTTCTATGGTTCCTCGCCTGACTTTTACTGGACTTGGGCTATACTATCTTGGTTTTCAAATGGTAAGATTCGTTGATCCTTCAACACATGTTTTGTCTTTAATCCTGGCTTTTCTAGTTTAGACCTGATAGCAACTTCATTTTTGCTCCCTTACTCAATCTCTAGTTCTGAAAAATAAAGTAAAAGGCCCTTCCGAAGGGAGTAAAATTCTAAGATCCAACTTATTTGTAAAGATTTATCATTCCCCTCCAACCCCACCTCCAAAATTTAGCATTTTTCACTATGAATTCATGACGTGAATTGAATAAAGTTCGTTTAGTGTTGGGTACATAGTTACTATGGAACTGAAATATGGTTTTGCCTCCTGTGTCACTGAGGGATTGGTAGCATCTGATATTTCTTTATATTTCCAAAAGACAAATTTTGCTATAGAACTGTTTTTCCTTCTCTGTTTTTTTCCTTTGCAGCTGGCAAAGTGTGTCGAAATTGGGATCCCCGAGCTAATTCTAATGGTTATCGTCTCACAGGCAAGTAATTGTGGTTTGTCAACTGCTCAATGATGCATTTGAGAAAGTTTCTTGGTTTTTCGTGTAAATGCATCGCTCTGAAGCAAAGTAACTATACTGCAGTATCTTCCCCATTATGCAAAAGCAAAAGCAAAAACAAAGAGACGTGTGTGTGATTGATTTGCACTTCTGTTCGCTGTTGCATTTATATGGGGCTATGCGCAAATTCTCACTTCAAGTGGTGCATATCATAACGCTTTTGCAGCCACTCAAGCTAGTTCTCGCAGTGATCGCGCTGGCCTCATTACTGGAGCTCCTTGGTAATATCTAATCGTTTTTCCCACCTATTTTTTTTTTTTATGATAACTAGATTGGAATCCCATAAGCTTTGTTTGTTTGGTCCTAATGCATCTGAAAATTTCACATTCTTCTTAATATCATGAGCCAAAGTATGAAAGGACTCATACTTTGGGGCTGGATTTTTCTATTGGAAACCCTCTACCTTTTCATGTTTGGTTTGACCAATGGTGGAAGAGTGCACCTCATAAATCTGTTATTATTGAGTCCATTATTATTATGTGGTTTAATTGGTGCAATCGAAATAATGTGGTTTTTGGACGCAATCAGGATTCGTTGCAGCACAGTTTGGGGGAGGTGTATCGAACTCTGGCGTTGGTGGAAAGGGCTATGGGTGGTTCTGGGTTCAAGGATGGAATACGGGGACAGTGGGGTGTTGGCTTGGGCTATGGCAAACAGAGAGCTGTTTTGAAGAATAATATCGGTGAGGTAGGTGCTGTTAGGCGGTTGATTGTGGATGGGGCCTAGGATGTGAAGTCCTAGAAAGGTGCGGCAGCGTGGTGTTCCGTTGGTAATAGCGAAGAAGTTCAGAATGAAGGAAGAAAAGAAGTTTTTGCAAGCTCGGCGCTCACGGCGGAGGCTCTTGCCGTTTGGTATGCACTAGATTGGGCTTTTGATAGGGGATGGGGGTCTATGGAGATTTGTTCGGACTGCTTGATTTTGGTGTAAGGTCTTCAGCAGACTAATCGTGTTCACCCTTTGGTTACAATTATTTTGTCTGATATTACTCATTTGGCTTGTAAGTTTAATTATGTTGTTATTTCTAAGGTTCAAGGACTGAAGTTAGAGCAGCCCATGTTCTAGCTAAGAATGTAAACTATCAAATTTAGTGTGTTTAATGTTATGTTTGTGGTTTGATCAAAAAAATAGAGCAGCTGTCTCTGACAACAAAACATAAAGTTCTTGCATAGATCCAACAATAATACTACCACAATTTATAATTACTAGAATCAATGTATGAATACAATTACTCCTATTCGTCATCAGAATAATCAGATACTTCGGGGTCGGATGCATACTGTGGATTCCTCTTAATTTCTCTAATAGACTCTCTGGGGTCGAAGCCGTCCCTTTCAGCTTCCCTCACTTTCTTTACTATTTGGACTTGACGGATTAGTCGCTTGGACATTGCGTTAATCTCGACCTGCAACCTTTCGCACACGTCGTTATGGAGACGGTTTGGCCTTCTTCCGGCCATCATCTGTGCTGACCGTGCTTTAGGCACCTTAAGAAGGTACTTACGACATTTTGCTTCCAACTTGTTCCTCTTTACAAACATGTTAGGCCAGTTAAGGAAATCAGCAGCTTCACCCTCAAATGAAGATTGGTTCCAGTCTAGTTTGAAAAAAGCATTTTCACTTGCACTGTATTGCAACAAAGGTTCAAAAAAATTTCGTTTGCCACGCCTGTCGTATATAGCAAGGGTATAGTCCAATCTAGGAAGGAGCCGTTGATCTTCACGTGGACTTACCGTTGGCGGTGGTGGTTCACTGCCTGTCCTCTGCCACTTGTGAAATGAATTGCGCGACATGACCCCTCGGTACCCACGCATATGGTTTACGGGCAAATCATCACGAGTCCTTGCTTTGTTGTCGGCCAACCAAGCATCCACAACAGAAAGCCGTGAATGTCGACGATCGTCCCTTTCTTCCATCTCACTTGGTACTCGGAAACGACGGAAACTGGAGTTGTTCGGTACATCAACAGGCGGGGGGTGTACTGGTGGCGACACTTCGAATGGTAATCCACCATATTCGTCTATCGATCGTTCCACAACTTCCCCGTTTGTGAGAACTCTCATAGTTCTTGTTTGAAGTAAACGATGCAGTTCGTGATCTTCTGCCGAACCAAAGGAAGGCCGAGTGTTTGGATCATGAACAGGTGGGGGTGTACGTGCCCGTGCCCGTGTACGAGAACCAGAACTCTCTCCCTTTTCTAGTCTTCTTCCAAAATGACAGTTTGGATCCATATTGTAATTGTTTTGAATGCTTCATCAATGGTCGAGCAAGTGTGTATATAGACAGGTAAATTAAGTGATTTGACCATTCAATGACCCTTCTTGTCGTGTATATGGTGTCACTAATTTTCATACACAGGGCAACATAATTTCCTGACAGGGCCAGTTAATTTCATAAAAGGAGCTACATATGTGGACAGACAGAGCAAGGGTCACAGGTGAGAAAGCAATAGGCTGACATGACCATCTCTGGCCCTGATAAGAGAGTTGTAGTCAGCTTCTATGAGACCTATTCAATAGCTGCCACTTACCTTATTTCTCATAAATTGCAGACCTTGAACACACTAAATCGCAGAGCAACTGTGATGGCCCTAATGCAGAAAATGGGAAAGGAAAGGACCTTTGACTGCTCCCCTTGTCATGATTATGCTGTAATTCATGGTCATGTACAGGGCAACTTCTTGCCAGAATGGGCAACGTTATTCAACAAACAGAGCCACTTCAGTGAATTGATATAGCAACTTTGACGGGCCCCCTTGTTGTGAAAAGGAACGTTTGAATTATTACAAATTACATTATTTTATGTGGCCTTATGTCCTCTATAAATGACAATACCACCTGGTTCAACAGTCCTTAGCCCCACATTAACTTGTTAAATTCCATCTACAGAACTCTTCCATATATTCAGAAGTTCGTAATGGAAGATTTAGAAGAAGCTATCAATGCATGTGTTGATGCTAAAAGGGTGTTTCGAGCTGATGTCATTAACAACATCCCTGCATGGTACATGATTTCCGTGGGGTACAAAGTCAAACAAGTTTCCATCAATGTGAAAGTGCCACCTTATCGGCTGGGGCATCTACATTGGGTGCCACAATATTATAAAGTAGGAGTCCATGCCGAAGGTTCAATAGAAGAATGAGAAAATGCAATTCGAAGTATAATGGGTTGGAACGATGATGCAATACTGCCTTACCATTCAACGAATGGAAGCATTGTTGGTCATATTGTTTTGTTTTATATATTACCATACAAAAAATAAATAACCAATAGTTAAATTTAAAGGGGTTTAGTACAATGAAGTCGACACAATTAGCAAAGGGGGCAACTTTATTTCAGAGATGGGGATTTTCATAAAAGGGCCATCTTAATTTCATAAAAGGGGGATATGAAAACAGAAAGGGGATATGACCATTGAATGGGCCCCCTTGTCGTGTATATGGTGTAAATTTTTTCCTTGACAAAAGGCAACATATTTACCTGACAGGGCAACTTTATTTCATAAATGGAGCTTTATAATTTCATAAAAGGGGCATCTCCTTATCATAAAAGGGGGAACTTAATCTCATAACAAAGCCACATATGTAGATCGATAGAGCGAGGGACACGGGTAAGAAAACAGAAAGGGGATATGACCATTCAATGGGCCCCCTTGTCGTGTATAAGGTGTAAATTTTATCCTGACCTCAGAGGCAACATATTTTCCTCACAGGGCAACTTCATTTCATAAAAGGAGCTTTATAATTTCATAAAAGGGGCATCTCCATATCATAAAAGGGGGAACTTAACCTCATAACAAAGCCACATATGTAGATCGATAGAGCGAGGGACACGGGTAAGAAAACAGAAAGGGGATATGACCATTCAATGGGCCCCCTTGTCGTGTATATGGTGTAATTTTTTCCTGACCTCAGAGGCAACATATTTTCCTCACAGGGCAACTTCATTTCATAAATGAAGCTTTATAATTTCATAAAAGGGGCATCTTCATATCATAAAAGGGGAAACTTAATCTCATAAAAAAGCCACATATGTGGATCGACAGAGCCAGGTACACGGGTAAGAAAACAGAAAGGTGTTATGACCATTCAATGGGCCCCATAACGTTTTTTCCTGACAAGAGGCAACATATGTTACTCACAGGGCAAATTTTCCAAAATGCATAGGTTCTGATCCTCGGCTACAGGTAGCACGTTTTTGGGCTACGGGTAGTAGTACCAAATTTTCCAAAATGCATAGGTTCTGATCCTCGGCTACACGTAGCACGTTTTTGGGCTACGGGTAGTAGTACCATATTTTCCAAAATGCATAGGTTTTGATCCTCGGCTACAGGTAACACGTTTTTGGGCTACGGGTAGTGACTTGGCCGATTCTGGCTTTGTTTCTTCATATACCGGATCCACTTCGAACCAGTTGTAGCACATTCACTACACTCCCAAATCACCTTACAACATTTAAGCACACCTTTCAACCACCCTCTAAACATCCGGTTCCCTAAGTTTAAGCAATGAACAGAATTCGGACTTGGTGCAAAATAAAGGACGAGGGGGACACGTATGTGGTTCAATCACGCACAAAAAATGCCTTGTATCATATCCAAAGTACGCCAACAACTCCAAATGATGCAGATCAGATATTTCACTATCCAAGCCTGAACAAAAGATCATTATTTACGCAAGTGCGGAATACGATAAAAAAAGGCAAGGGATGCTTCAAAATGAATCTCTACTTTAAGCGGTGCACATGGATTGACTTTTAGGATAAAATTGTTCCTCGAAGTTCATGTATATGCATAAGACATGGATTCAAACACACAACCAACTTTGACAGAAAACAAAACTCTTGCCATATTAAGAACACTTGAGCATAACTAATGTATCTAGCATGCATATTGCTACTTACAAGGGAAGATTGCACAAATAAAATTGTATGCAAAACCGAAAACATAAACTAAAAGCATAATCCATCCCCCCCCAACTTGAAATAAGCAGCGCCCTCGATGCAAAAAAAAAGCGAAAAATAAGGAGAGAAAAAAAAAATGTACTGACGGGGTGGAATGTCAACCACTCAATACACCGACCAAGTTGGAGGATTTTCGCGTCATCGCCACAATATCAACAAAATCGTTTCCAAGAGAGAAAAGACATTAGTACCGCCGGCTCGTGATAGCCCAGCACCAAAAAAAATTATTAACGAGTATTAAATGGGCCCCCTTGTCGTGTATATGGTGTAACGTTTTTTCCTGACAAGAGGCAACATATGTTACTCACAGGGCAACTTCATTTCATAAAAGGAGCTTTAGAATTTCATAAAAGGGGCATCTTCATATCATAAAAGGGGGAACTTAATCTCATAACAAAGCCACATATGCGGATCGATAGAGCGAGGGACACGGGTAAGAAAACGGAAAGGGGATATGACCATTCAATGGGCCCCCTTGTCGTGTATAAGGTGTAAATTTTTTCCTGACAAGAGGCAACATATTTTCCTGAAAGGGCAACTTTATTTCATAAAAGGAGCTTTATAATTTTATAAAAGGGGCATCTCCATATCATAAAAGGGGGAACTTAATCTCATAACAAAGCCACATATGTAGATCGATAGAGCGAGGGACACGGGTAAGAAAATAGAAAGGGGATATGACCATTCAATGGGCCCCCTTGTCATGTATGTGGTTTAACTTTTTTTCATACAAAAGGCAATATATTTTCCTGACAGGGAAACTTTATTTCATAAAAGGAGCCTTATATGTGGACTGAAAGAGCAAGTGTCACGGGTAAGAAAACATAATGGTGATTTGACCATTCAGTGGTCCCAATAAGAGACTTGCAGTAAGATTCTCTGAGACCTATTGAATAGCTGCCACCGACCTTATTTCTCATAAATTGTGGAAGTTACTTTTCTCATACCACATTTCATCTGTATTCAACGAATTAGTCATTCCCAGTACCAGTACCCACTTCGCATTGATCATAATCATAAATTCTGTAACCCAGTACCAGTATTGATTTCGCAGAATAAATAATTTTTCAGTCCCGTTTTCTCTATCCTCCTTGCCCAAAACATTCAAAGGGGGAACTTTACTTGTTTCACCCCACGGACAGAAAATCGAACCCTAACCTCCTAAACTTGAATCCTCTCTTAAATCCCCAACCAAATCACTTAAAATCTTCCATAAACCTCCTTCAAAAAAATTCGAAATCTCACTCATCGTTGAAGACTAATATTGGCCGAAATCCAGGGTTTGAAGGTTGGGCATCTTATTTTTATAAATGGGGCGACTTAATCTCATAAAACGAGCCACATACGCGGAGTGACAGAGCAAGGGTCACGGGTGAGAAAGCAATAAGTTGACATGGCCATTCACTGGCCCACCCTTGTCGTCTATATGGTGTAACTAATTTTCATTCACAGGGCAACATAATTTCCTGACAGGGCCACGTAACCTCATAAGAGGAGTCACATATGCCGAGTGACAGAGCAAGGGTCACGGGTGAGAAAGAAAGCAATAAGCTGACATGACCATTCACTGGCCCACCCTTGTCGTCTATTTGGTGTAAGTAATTTTCATGTACAGGGCAACATAATTTCCTGACAGGGCCACTTAATCTCATAAGAGGAGCCACATATGCCGACTGACAGAGCAAGGGTCACGGGTGAGAAAGAAAGCAATAAGCTGAAATGACCAATCACTGGGCCCGATAAGAGAGTTGTAGTCAGATTCTCTGAGACCTATTGAATAGCTGCCACGACCTTATTTCTCATAAATTGCAGACCTTGAACACATTATTCACTGGCCCCCCTTGTGGTGTATATTGTGTTAAGTTATTTTCGTACACGTGGCCGACATATTTTCCAGTTGGGGCAACTTTATTTGACAGATGGGGCTGCTTTATTTTATAAAAGGGGCATGTATTTTCATAAACGGGGCAACTTAATTTCTTAAAAGCAAGCAGACAATTTTCTTCACCTATAAATTCATCACACCTTCTCATAACTCATCAAACAAAGCAATGCCTAGACAAGGAAATCCTCCAATCCTCCAACACGACATTGCTACAATTGCGCCGTTAGAGTTTGACCTAATTCCAAGGTTC
Organism: Rhododendron ovatum; assembly: GCA_019656835.1. Lineage (NCBI taxonomy): Eukaryota > Viridiplantae > Streptophyta > Magnoliopsida > Ericales > Ericaceae > Rhododendron > Rhododendron ovatum. Next base: position 17,057,671 of record CM033798.1, read on the forward strand.
AATGATGCCCACCTTATTACCTTGAATTACACTTTCAACGAGCTTTACATGGTGCTACAAATTTCACCGGAATGGAACGGAGCCAGGTGGCATACAATGAAAATGGAGACTCGAAAATCAAAGGAGCAAGCCGATGCTGATGTCCGCTCGATGGTGCAGTGGGGACAAGATCACAACTTGCCTGACATTCCAAACAATCCAAGTATGCAAATAATGGTATGGGAATGTCGTGGGTGTACAGAAGAGGAAATCATTCGCACGGTTCGTGCATTTGTAATTGTTCACGACCCAGACATTGTTGTGCTTGTAGGGGCACCTCACATTGAAAACCGCCACAGGAAATTTGGTCCTTCAGGTGAGACGCTATTTACCAACGTCCACTCCATGCGCAGCGAATTCCATGGAGATGTTTTGATCGCCTATAAGAGCTACATGTTTGAAGTGGAGCCTAATTGGCATGATGGCAATGGGTTCGATGTTGTTATTAGTCACAAGCGGTACGACATGTTCATCGCCCAAGTGCTATCTTAGGTTAAAAACTGAAAGACTCATGTCTAGTTATGATTGTAGGTTATGTTAAGTTATGATTGTAGGTTATGTTAAGTTATGATTGTAGGTTATGTTAAGTTGTTGTACCTTGTTGTTTTAACCATCGTGGTTCTCAATGTAATAGTTGTTGTCTTAACTTGAAAGTTTAATTAAATGTCTGGTGCAAAGTGACAATGCAGTTGAAAACCCAGTTCTCCTTTTCAAATGTTTAGACTTTAAATTTGTGTTCATATGAAGATTGAAGGCTTTTGGCGAAGAGTTCCAGCTTCGATGGAAGGAATGTCTTTACATTTTTTTTGGAATGTCATTACGTCCTTTTTTGGTAGTTGCAGAAGCCTTCTATATAACTATTATAGGTGTTACTACCAGACCAACAATTGCGGCAGAAACACTCATGGCTTTGCAGTGGAGCACATGATGTAAGGAATATAGATACAGTCATGCTTGTATATTGTAATTTAAACTTGTTATGCTAATTTAAATCCTTCATCACAGGAATACCAACATGAAACTCCAACTAACAAAACCTAAAGAAAAAACTATTATGAAGAACACTGCACGTTTGGAAAAAATCGAAGGAGAAATCCAGGTCTAGAACTGAACTCCGTGCCAACTATTTTTGTTTCTTTTCCTTCGACCGCCGGCAGCGTAATCGGCTCCAAAAACCCACCACCGCATACAACAGACTTTGCAGGATAGGTGGAAAGGCGAACTTGAGCGCCCTTCATGAAGAATCTGGGGATTGTGATGACAAGTCAATATAATAATGTAGATAGCCACATACCTGAAATTCATACAGAGGGCAACATATTTTCCAGAAGAGGCAATATAATTTCCAAACAATTTACCACATATGTAGACTGACAGAGCGTCACGGGTAAGGAAGAAAACAAAATGCTGATATGACAATTCACTGGCCCCCTTATCGTGTATATGGTGTAACATATTTTCCTAGACAGGGCAACATAATTACTTCAATGGGCAATTTAATTTCATAAAATGAGCCACATATGTGGAGTGATAGAGCAAGTGTCACGGGGAAGAAAACGAAAAAGTTAAAAAGTTGGGTTTAACCAGCTAAATATAACAATTTAACTAATAATAGCATATCCAACAATCCAGGATCCAGAAACTGAAAAAGTTGCTCCAGTATAATGCTTTCAACACACCATATAACAAACACCGCATATTTATGATCTCGGTGAATGAACAAAATTCCTCAAACATGTTTTAAAAACATATTGGCTCCCAGAGAGTGTTGCTCTGCAAACTATGTTAGGGAGTGTATCATCTATCAGCTCACTCCTGCCCGAAGTCGAATAGAACCTCCTCCGACACATCAAGAAATTCTTCAACCTCGACTTCCTTTGCCTCATATTCCTCTTTTTCGTCACGGGCTTCTCCATCCCTAAGCCACTGCCTATCTGATTTCATGGCTGTTCGTGTAATCGCTTCCACTCCAAAACCCATCTCTCCCATTCTTCGTTCAACATCTTCCTCTTATCACGGTCCTGCTCGCTCAACAGCAGCGACACATCCTCCGCTTCATACTTCTTGCTGGGCTTCTTAAAGATCTTCGCAATCTCCTCCTCCTTATCTGGGCTCAAGAAGGACGGTGGCCTTGGACGCCACAGGAACTGCCATGATGAACACAAAAAACATACCATAATCAGGCCATGTCCTATTTGACTACCTAAAGTCTCCTAATGTCTCGTTTCATGTAATAAATACAATTTCTTCACCATGTGTGTGCGAAGGAAAGATGGAGGAAGGAATAGATGAAAAAAAGAGTTGCTTGTAACATATTTTGCAACCTATAACTGAATTCCATTGCTAATGTTGAAAAACGTGTTAATTTATAGTGAATAAACATGAAATCGGGTCCAATAGATCAAATAGTGACGGGGGTTTTCAATTGTTTACCCTTCATACCAGTATGTTGGAATAGAAATACAGAGCACGAAGCGAAAATCATACATGAGGATATTATATCAGACATCTAACGTGCATATAATGATGAACATGAATTTCCGTTTGACCGGGAAAAAAAATATAATGATGAACATGAAAAAGAGAAAATCATGCGAATTTAGCAAACGAACGCAGAGGCAAGACAGACACGATTCAACACAAAAGAAAATTTTCCACACACCCAATTAATTCCAAATCCCAAAATCTGGAAAACGAACTCAACACTCAATGTTGCAGTTTGGGCAGTGTAGATATGGTGGTGTCCGTAAAAGATTAGGAGAAGAAGTAGATATGGAGAAAAAGAGGAGATAGAAGAGTGTTTTGCTAGTCCTTCCTTGACCTCGCTCCCATGCCGATGGGAGACAAAGGAGAAGGGGAAATGGACCAGATGCACTCTGCACTGAAAGTATAAAAACAAAATTGAAGTAATGATTGATTGTATATGAAAGTCAATGTGGCACTCGATTTTCCGTCCACAGCTTCGGGAATTACATTCAATGGTGTCAATCTGTACTTTTCCGATTTAAGGCCAATGATAAAAGAAACCAAACCAAACTACGAAAAATTAAAAGTGAACGTCACATCTAAAATCTCTCAAACAAATGAACCAACTGACTTACCTATTCAATGGTGTCCACACCATTTCTTTCTCCATTCCGTAAAGCGTGAGGATTCAAATTCCCATTGCTAAGAGAAGAAAACTGTATGCACAAACTTGTTAGAATAACCTAACCAAAATACACAAACGAAGAAACTTGTAGCCAACGAACTAATATTAATACTCACGGACAATACTCTAGTTTACAGCTTACTAATCACAGTAAATTGTAGAAAGGAAAATAGAATGACTATAGCTTCTCACAGCCAGTCCTACTTAGGCTCCAAGTAACATTCTACCCTGCTTGTGCCTACATGAGAGTATTGGTACAGTTATGGATTTTATAAGGAACTTTTTTATGTAATCGGTAGTTTTCTAAGAGTATATGTATGGGTTCAAATTGGCCCTTGACTGAAAGGCACAATCCAGATTGCCTTCGATTTCAAAATTTTCGAGTGACAGAAAATATAGCCACCATGTGCTCATCAACTATCTTTCTATATCTATCCACCATGTGGTCAATTTCATGAATTGCTTCCATTGTGGAATTTTACCGAACATGTGGTGAGCAAGTAACAATAAAAATTTCGACCATGCACTTTAGCACAACCACGAACTACACAACTCCGAAGCCTAAAATTTCAACCATGCACTTTAGCACAACCACAAACTACATTACTCCAAAGCCTGAGTAGCAATTTTAGGAACATTTACATGTTTTTCAAATTTTGAAAACAAAATCAGAGTTTTTAGCAAAATGCCATTTGCCACTTATATAGAATTGCCCTAAATCAAATTGATATTTACTGAAATGCCATCTTTGTTCTTAGCCCTAGTATGACACACTATTTACGAAAATGCCATCCAAAAGTTAGTTTGTGAGAGGGATAAAATTAGACCATTGGATTTTTTAAAAAAGGAGGGTCGAGATTTGGTTGGGGAGCAAATATTATATTGGAAAAAATCCCTCCCTCGTTATATGGATTGTTTTAACAAAATCTTCTAACTGGAAACAAAAGCATGTTTACGTGACGACTGCTCTGGACTGGTCCGCTGGCTTTCCTATCCGCTTTTTTTAATGTGAAGGATTCTCCACATGGCAACTCTTTAATTTCCCTCAACAGCAGGTAATACTTTTCCCTTATTTTTCTGTCTCCTATCTCGCCCATGACCTCCAGCCAAAATCCAAGTTCATCAATTTCAAAAATAGCAAACTGATGACGTAACCACGTCAATGATTGTTTTGTTTTCGTCCATTATATAATGAGAAGTTGAGAACCATTTTTACCTAAGGTAAATGTACAGGGTCATGAAGACATCCAAGACCAATTGATTTTCACAATTATTATGTCATTACAAGCAACATCACATGCAACAATTAAATGAAACCATGACATGATAGAATGTTTCTTTCGCTACTGATCAATGTGAGAACAAAGTAATACAACCAAAGCCAGCACACACATTGGGGTTGGCTGCATGATGAAACCTATAAAATCAGCTTGCAAAGCCATATCAGTAAATTAAAGCAAAATCCTAGGGAAATCGAAGGCAGTCCTGTATTACTAATTACTCTATCTACAACCCCAAAGGATAAACGTTGCACAAGAATATCACTTTTTTTTCCCCCCAAAAGCTTGAAATCTTACTTGAAAGAAATGATCCTTTAGTATGCGATATAGAAGCTTTCCATTAAAAGACCAGATGTTGAAACCATTTTCCATCTCGTGAACCGAAGTAACTGAAGTTGCACCATACCTGAAATCGCAAGGAGATGACCTTAAAAAAGACAATTATATCAATTTATTTTAGAAATAAAACAAAGATTCTATCTCCACATGTGCGTCAAAAAATAAAGCAAGGATTCTTTGCTCTTTCAAGAGAACTGTTTATTGAAAGCTAAGGACATACTAGGCCAAGGAACCGATAAGCTTCTGTTCACTTCAAATCATAGGCAAGTTTTTGACCAAGCTCGAACTTGCCAATTGACTTTCATCACCTCCAACACAATCGTAACCAAATTCTTCCTAGAAATTACCTTCCAGTTTGATCCCATTCCATATCCGTTGCCATGAAATGCTCAGATGTTGCCACGATTTCAAGCTCATCGACATTGTAGAACTCCAACTGTCCATTGAAGCCCTTCACACTGCAAGTAAGATGAAACGTCCAGCTGGCGACCAGTACAGACCATTAGCCTCCTTTCCACTAAGAGGAGTCAGCTTTGAAACCTGGCCAGAATTTTGAGTGCTACGCATGGAGTAGAAACTAATGTTAGGCTTAGGGCTGTCGCCGTGAATGACAGCGAATCTGTGGCCCTTTGGTTCCCAAGCAAATGCAACAATCTTTGCATTTTTTTTGCTCTAGCTCCAAAACCTCAATGGGTATGTCCTGTTCCTTGATGCAGAAAAGCTCGAAGCCAGTTATGTGATCTTCTTAGTTGTTGTATACCGGTCAACCTTCACAGCAAAGTACTCTCCACTGCTTTGCCAATACATTTTGCAATGACTAACACTGAAAATATTCTTCTTCCTCAACTCCTCTTTGCCAGGGATTTGAAGGAGACTCACCTGAGAAAACCATGCGAAGTTCATAAACTTCCACTATTCAAAGAAAGATAAAAACGAGAAGAAGGGAATATAGAAATGAAACAGCTCGACTCACCCTTGCAAGTTGGTTTCCTCCTCCAAATTTAGGAACAAAGAGTGCAAGAATTGGAACAATAGGCGACCAACTAATGTCCATAACGTTTTCAACCTTTATGGATTTCTTGTCAAAAAGAGTAAAGGTGTCTGTTGCATATACAGAGATAACACTTTTATCAATTCGGGCAAAATACTTATCCTCTTTTCCGCCACCCCATCTGGAAATGACAGTGATACTCATACATGAGACAAGTATGAATAACAATAGCCACAAAGCATCCATACAAATCAATGAAATTTTGAATGCACCTGAAAAGCGACCAGGAAACGCCGCTTACTGCACCTCCAACTACAAACTCATCTGCACTTCCCTTGAAATCTCTCATCACATTTCCGGTTGTCACATCGAAGATATTTATAACCGCCTTCTAGAATATGAACTCACATTAGGGGTGCCTCACGGAAACAATTGTTTGTTATACTTACAAAAAGAATAGTAGTGAAGGATAAAAACAATCTAACATGAGTATCACGAGCGTCGTTATGGTTCAAGGCTGCTGTAAGTCATCAAAAATCTCTCACCAGGAGAGATCATAAGACAAAACTAAGTGATTATAGCAACTCAGTTGGCGTTTGTAGACAGGATCAGGCTTCAAATGTCTTGCATCATTCCACAAAACTTCAGTGCCTGAACCAGAATGAATAACAAACTGCTCTCTAGCCTTCTCATCAGTAAGCCACTGCTGCAGATTTTCTTGTAAAGACATACAAGCATACAAACAAGAGTTAGAAATAGAAAACTCGAAATACATCATGCAGGCCAGTATGCGCATACAAAGGCGAAACACAAGTGTGGGCAAGTTTAAGACAAAAAGGTGGAATGTGACTAGTTAGTACGAGTACCATCCGTTCTTTCACTAGTTCGAACATAATTCTAACCAAATTCTTCCTAAAAATTACCTTCCAATTGGATCCCATTCAATATCCATTGCCATGAAATGCTCAGATGTTGCCATGGTTTCAAGCTCATCGACATTGTAGAACTCCAACTGTCCATTGAAGCCCTTCAACCCTGCAAGTAAGATGAAACATCCAGCTGGCGACAAGTACAGAGCATTAGCCTGCTTTCCCTTAAGAGTAGTCAGCTTTGAAACCCGGCCAGATTTATGAGTGCTACCCATGGAATAGAAACTAATGTCAGGCTTAGGGCTGTCGTCGTGAATGACAGCGAATCTGTGGCCCTTCGGTTCCCAAGCAAATGCAATAATATTGTCATTTTTGTTCTCTAGCTTCAAAACCTCAATGGGTATGTCTCGTTCCTTGATTCGGAAAAGATCAAAGGCAGTGTATGTGCTCTTCTTAGTTTTTGTATACCGATAAACCTTCACAGGAAGGTACTCTCCACTGCTTTGCCAATACATTTTGAAATCACTAACACTAAAAATATTCTTTTGCGTCAACTCCTCTTTGCTAGGGATTTTAATGAGACTCACCTGAGAAAAGCATGCCAAGTTAATAAACTTCCACTTTTCAAAGAAAGAAAAGAAAGAAGAAGAAGGGAATATGTAAATGGAACACCTCGACTCACCCTTGCAAGTTGCTTTCCTCCTCCAAGTTCAGGAACAAAGAGTGCAAGATTGGGTAGAGTAGGCAACCAACTAATGTCCATAACGTTTTCAACCTTTATGGATTTCTTGTCAATAAGAGTAAAGGTGTATGTTTCATAGACATAGCCACAAAGCATCCATACAAATCTATGATATTTTGAATGCACCTGAAAAACGACCAGGAAACACCGCTTACTGCACCTCCAACTGCAAACTCATCTGCACTTCCCTTGAAATCTCTCATCACATTTCTAGTTCTGATATCGAAGATATTTATAACCACCCTCTAGAATTTGAACTCACATTAGGGGTGCCTCACGAAAACAATTGTTTGTTATACTTACAAAAAGAATAGTAGTGGAGGATAAAAACAATCTTACATGAGTATCACGAGGATTGCTTGGTTCATGGCTGCTGTAAGTCACCAAAAATGTCTCACTAGGAGAGAAATCTATTAACTTTACCTACAGTCAATAACACAAAAGCTACACATCAATCCAAAACGTAGAATATAAAAGGCAGAGTATAGAATACTAAAACAATTATGAAACAAAACCTGGGGATGAGAATAACGCATAAGCCAGTTGAAGCTAGCACCGGCCCAAACAGCAGCTCCCCGTATATGAACTGTAGCCAATTAATTTCCTAGAGGGGACCATTGCACAAAACTTTTCGTCGAAAACAGCCAAGAAAGGATGCACGATATCACTGTTTATAACCAAAAAACAAGAATTGCAAGAGAAGGAAAAGCCGTTAATTAATCAGTTACAACAAGGAAAACAATGGTTAGGGCAGCCAACCAATTCCTCTAACTGTGGGATGAACTTGTTTTCCAGGAGACACGGTGGATCATTAAAGATTTCATGAAGTTCGAGATAATAAGACAAAACTAGGATGATAGCAACTCACTTGGCGTTTGTAGATAGGATCAGACTTCAAATGTCTTGCATCATTCCACAAAACTTCAGTGTCTGAACCAGAACGACTAACAAACTGATCTCTAGCCTTCTCATCAGTCAACCAATGTTGCAGATTTTCCTGTAAAGCCATACAAGCATACAAAGAAGAGTTAAAAACAGAAAACTCGAAATACATTATACAAAAAACTGTTAGCTTAGCATATTTGTTCGTAGGATACACGCTCCATTCCAATTAACCAACTAGAAAAAATACCAACAACATCTTACCCAATCAAAAAATGGACTAAACTAGGATATGAACAAACAAACCCTATGGAGCAAAGAAACTTGACAATTCAAAGGCTTTAATTGTTACAATGGCTATAATACAAAGTTATGAACAAGAAACTGCTACAACCAGTGTTATGAATCTTACCTTCTTTTCTGCAGCCATCTTTATTAGTATCCGAAAAATGCACCTGCATGGACACATCCGTATAAGCATGTTAATTTAATTTCTACATCAAAGCACAAAAGCATAAAGAAGTGTGTGCAAGCACCCTGAAATATCGATATGCTTCCAGTTGAATGCGATAATAATGGCTACACACATGGGGAGAAAATAGGATGAAGACCAGATTTCAATTAGGCGCACATGAATTCACTCCAATAATTGGGAGGTGAGGCAGGATTCTATCGAGACCAAAGAAATTTATCAAAAATATCCAATGGAACATATCAGTGCACAGGGTACATGTTTTACTCTCTGGTCCGCTGATCCAAATGAACTCCAAACGACACATACGCTCCATCAACTGAAATTATGATAATTTCGCAACTAAATTTCTTAGTCGAAGTAAATTCTAAAGGCCAAAACCCAAAAAATTAATTGTGTGAGCGTACCTATCATCTAGGTATTGCAAAGTTGGTATAATATCTAATGAAACAAAGTAAGAGTAGTTAGTAAGGATAAGGAAAAAGAGTTTGAAATTTGTGTGAGTGTACCTATCATCCCGGTATTGCGGATTGGCATGTGCTACGGTTGTGCCCTGGCTCGCGACATCGGCTGCAAAAAACTGTGCCCTTATCTTGTGTCTGTGACTCAATCCTTCTCTTTTTCGGTCGGCCTGCCGGCCTTTTCACAGCGGGGGGATGTAAAAAAGGATCAGTACAAGAAACACCGTTGTTGACATTATTATCATTTAGCTCATTCACAGCCAAAAATGATGATGGACTAGGCATGTCATGCAATGGCACTGGGGACATGGTATTATCATATATCGCCATTTGCATATCCTTTTTGAGGAAAGGATCCACCATGTCATAAATACAAAAACCAGAGCTCTGAATAGCACGAGCAGCATGAGCGCAAGGAATTCCGGACATCTGCCAAGCAAGACAACTGCAATGCCGAGGGATCAGCTTGACTGCATAAAGTTTTCTAGTGTCATTTGCGACAATGAACTCGGTAGGCGAAGAGTTTCGATGCGTAAATTTCCGAGCGTATTCTTGAGACTTCTTAATTTCCTTCTCAATTTGTTTGCCAACCGGCAATTTCCATTTCCTAACCTCGGTATGCTTACGAAGCAACAATTCAGTGGTCTTCGACACATGTCCCATCATAAATTGTATGATGTCCAAATCCCTTAATGGCAATATCCAAGAATTGAAACATTCAGCAAGGTTCGTGTACATCTTGTCCCATCTCTTGTAAGGGAAAAAAGCATTAGACCAGTGCTTTGGATTGTTATCTTCCACCCATTTTGATAGATCAGAAGAAATTCCATACAACTTGGCTAAATGATACTTGAATGAGTCTTCCGTCCTTGCGTATGCAATATCATTAACCACCTTTAGAGCCGTGTTTCGTCTTTCAGCTTTCAACCCCTTTGAGCTGGCAAACTTGCTAAAGTTTTCCTTTAGGTGACGGAGACACCATGCATTACAATCCCCGCCAAAAACCTTTATTATACCATTGAGCAAAGAAGGATTCCGATCGGTGACCAAGACGACTTGACATCCTCCAAGAACTTCTTTAAGATTAACCAAGAACCATAACCAGTCTTCATCATTCTCATTAGACACAATGGCATATGCTAGGGGGTACAACCCATCGTCCGCATCATGTGCACTAGCCGATAGAACGTGGCCCCGATAGTATCCGGTCAAGAAACATGCATCCAATTTCAAAACTGGCCTTAGATAACCAGATCGGAATGCTGCAATGGAGCAACCATAAGAAACAAAAAGTTGCTTGAACTTGGCTTCATTTGTTGACGTCCATATTGCCCTAGTGTTTGGTATGGCTTCAACAAGCCGCCGACACATCCATGGGACTAGGTGGAAAGTCATCGAAGGAGGTCCTGTGATGGCTTCCTTTGCCTTTTCTTTCACCCTCCAACCTTGACTGTAATTCAGACGACATTGGAACACATGCTCAAAGTCCTTGCAAATATCCCTCGGCAAATATTCAGGCTTGTCCACAATTCGGTTTTTGAAAAGCAACCCCACTTGTTTACTGCGAAAGGTCAACTTATAATTACTAGCATCTTCTGCATTGTGTAGGTGCTCATTCCTTAACATGATGACACGAACCAAATCACTTGAACCTTCACATTTTGCAGTCATCTTCCAAGGACACCCTGGTACTTTACATACCAATCGATAGTATGCTCTACTATTATCCAAATAACTGAAGCTGAACTTGTTGGATGCAGCAAATAGTAACACTGATTGCTTGAATAGGTCGGGGCTTTCAAATAGTTGACCCTTCCCAGTTAAAATCTCATTTGCATTGTCCGGCAAGTACGGCACCAACCCCATCTCTTGGCTAGTGCCGGTATTGCTCACCTGACTGGGAGAAGGTATTGCCAGTATTCCTCCAGGCGAGCTACTATTGTCAGTGACCATCGATTCCCTAACAAAATAAAATATATATGGTTATTCAAATGCACACAGATAAATAATAACTCTAAATTAAAAAGAAACATCCCATCTAACCTTGTTGAATTGTAAGCGGCATTGTTGATAGGGTCATTATTCTGGCCTAAATCTTCAACAAATAAGTCGACATCATCTTCGTTCAAGTGGAACAACATTGCAACACCATTGTTGTCATTCAATGTTACATACTTCGTCTTGTCCCTCTTCGTGTTGTAGAAAAACATTTTACCTTCGAAATTAATGTGAAGGGCACCACAAACCTTCTCACGTAACTCATTGAGTTGACTTCCTTCCTCAAGTAGAACTGCTACACACATCCCACCATTGTACAAGAAGGTGCCATTGGCGTTTACCTTCCGTTCTCCGCCCCAGTAGCAAAAACTTGTCAATGTTTTCTTTTCCCTATTCTCCATACCTAAAAAGAAAAAATATAGAGCATACATTCTTAACAGTCTAGGGCATACATTCTTAAATAGAGAGCATCAGAAGTTCTTACAAGGAGTAACACTAGGTGACTTAAAGAGCAACTATTTTATTCCCAAGAAAAAACATGTTACCTAAAATGTAAAGGGACAGCCACATTTCATATAGAAACAAGAACCAGTGAGTTAACTGCCCTTAAGAAACAAGAACCACATTTCATATAGACCAACACACCCTTGTAAAGGGACAGCCAACCAGTGAGTTAAAATTGAATTAACTGCCCTTAACAGTCTAGGGATACATTCTTACATAGAGAGCAGCAAAAATTCTTACAAGGAGTAACATTAGGTGACTTAAAGAGCAACTATTTTATTTTCAGGAAAAAACACGTTACATGACTATCACAACAAGAACGAGAAAATACAAAGTACAACACCAAGAGTATACCACCAGCCTCCATCCGTTGACCTCTCTCCCTTTCTGTGACTTCCCTCCCTTCCTGTGAACTCCCTCCATCCATCTCCAGCCATGCATTCCTCATCCTCTTCCTCTTGAAACACTCTAAATGAGTACCCTATTGATCATTTTTTGGTTGACAAGAGTGTAACTGCTAGAAATCTAAAGTATCTACCATGACTTTGTGTCCATGTTTGAAGTGCTGAAATTGAAGTAATGATTGTGTCCTAAGTTGTGTCTGTGTCTGTGTCTAAAATTTGTGGCTTAAATTGCAATGAAATGATTTCACCACTACCTTTCATTTGTTTGTGTAATGAAATGATTTCAACACTCCAAAATTGGTAACAAAGCTGCATCTAAAAACTGGTGCAGTAAAATGCATCAATCAAAGTGCAACAAACTATAGCAATTATTGCAAATCAAAGCTGAAACTAAAAGTGCATAACACAAAACTTAAACTGAAAGTGCAGATTCATAGCCAAATACAGATTCAGTAGCTATCAAACAAAAGTAGGTTCAACTAGTTCAAATTCAACTATCAATAGCTAAAAAAAAAACATACCCCATTCTGGTTCTGCTATTAGTTACAAACTTCTACATTTGTGTGTGTAAGAATGGTGTGGATTCAACTGTCGTTAGCTACAAAAATTGTCCATTGCAGCCAACTCCTCTCTTTAAGCCTTCATCGATCAAAATTCGGGATTTGTGTGTGTAAGAATGGTGTGAATTCAACTGTCATTAGCTACAAAAATCGTCCATTGCAGCCAACTCCTCTCCTTAAGCCTTCATCGATCAAAACTCTGAATTTGTGTTTGTAACAATGCTGTGGACTGTGGAGTTATGAATATACAAAGTATGACACAGACAGAGAGAGAGAGGGGGGAGGGTTTTGTGCGTGGAATTGTGGATTCAGATTGACCAACACACCTTCGTAAAGGGACAACCATTAAAATATAGGTCACTGCCCTTAACAGTCTAGGGCATACATTCTTACATAGATAGCAACAAAAGTTCTTACAAGGAGTAACATTAGGTAACTTAAAGAGCAACAGTTTTATTTTCAGGAAAAACAAGTTACATGAGTTAGAACGAATTATGGATGACAATACATTGTTTTTTTTCTGTTGCAGTCATACTATTGTGCCTTGCACATTGTTAGACTTAGAAAGTTCCTAATTTGTTCCATTAGTTGGAACGAATTATGGTGCTAGGATATTGTCAATGGAAAAAATACTTGAGTGAAGGCCCTCGAAATGGTTTGCTTGCGTTGTTTTCACATCACTATAGAAAGGAGAAAACTTATCCCAAAAGCTAACAACTTGAACAAGAACCATATTTCATACAAACCAACACACCACCGTAAAGGGATAATCATTCAGTGAGCTAAAATATAGGTCATTGCCCATTGCTGATAGGAGAATGAAACACCCACAATATCCTACGTCTAAAATATAGGTTATTTCTTTCTCTTCAACAATTTATCGAGCACATGTTATGCATGACAAAATAGGTACCTCCTCAGTCTATCTTTCAAAGACGCATTTTTGGCTTAAAGAAATTGTAGTTTACTTTCTAATAAAATTGTTTCATTAATCCTATCAGTTTGCTGTTGGAAATTGGGGCTGGGCTCTATTTCGAAATTTGAGAAATTCCTCAAAGCCATTTTGCTTGCATCGTTGTAAACAGGAAAATCTTGTTTCATATAGGTTGTATTCCGCCAGCTTTAGAGTTATCTTGTTTAAAGACTTGTCCTGAGCAGTTTGTTCGTGTATCGTGACACTTTCCCAAAAAACAAAAAATTTGGTTTAATGGAAGAGAATTTGGGTATGAAATGAAGAGTGAAAATTGAAAATGTCAAAGTGTGTGTCATGATTCAGGGAGTATAAGCAATAATGGCTAGGAGAAATATGATGGGGTCCTGTGGGGTTTTAAGGACTCCTCTGATGGTACACTTTTCTCAATTAGGCCACATGGTCTTTGAGTTCTATTTTGTGGCATGGGGGCCAGTTTGACCCACCTGGAACAATCTCCTATCTTTTCTTGGGTCCTTGTGAATATAGACAGAATTTTTATGATGGGTAAAAATTTAAAAATGGCTGCAATTAACCAGACAAATGAGCATGGAAATTGTTGTGTTGTTCCACAGAAAAGAGAGAAAACTGCAAAAATAATTGAAAAACCCAAAACATATACGTACTAGATGTGTACGATGTCCCTTGGTCAAGGAGAAGAGATTGCTTCTCTGCGGTGGAATGGAGAGAGTACTGTTGCTACAGAGAGATAAAGTGAGAGAGGAAGAAGAGGTGAGGGAGAACGGTCTTGCAGCAGAACGGTCTTCTTCGGTGGAACGGAACCCTCCCCCTGCCGTTCTCTCCTCTTCAGCAGCAGCGTACAAGGGAAGGATGGAATGAGAGAATAGTGGCTGGGATTCAAAATGGGGAAACTTATTAGGGTTTCTTTCATCAGGGGCATATTAGTCATTCTAGGTTGCCCTCTCCATGTATGGGAAATTATTTTTGTCCTTCTCATGTCCAGATGAATTCAGCAAGAACTGGTCCATCACTTGGGCAATATTTGCCCTTTTGTCCACTGTTCTGTAATTTTCCCTTTTATCTACAGCCTCTTATGGGTGAGGTGAGATATATTTTTGGGAAAAATTTCAAAAAAGCCCCTAAACTTTTAGGAATTTACAAAAAAATACCTAAACTTTAACTAATGACAAAAAGACACTTAAACTTATCATTCCTTTAACAATTATGCTTCCGCTGTCCAATTCCTTCAATTTGTAACAGATGGGGCTAACGGAAGATGTTATCCTTCTTCTTTTTTTACTTTTTACTTTCAAAACTTACTTTTAACTCTTTATTTTTTTTAATAGTAAATAAATATGCTATAAAGTTTTTTCCCTTATTATTTATCAAAAATTACTTTAACACTACGTTTTTATTATTTACAAAAATAAATTGAATCCTTTTTTTTTACTTTTAAATTTTACTTTTTCCTCTCTCTCTCTCTCTCTCTCTCTCTCTCTCTCTCTCTCTCTCTCTCTCTTCCTTTTTGTAAAAATTCGACCTATACCGCCGATCAACCCCACAATCAACCACCAAAGTCTTAGCTCCAATTTCAGAAATTTGAAATTACTTTAAACCTCTTTCTTTCTTTTTTTTACTTTTTACTTCCAAAAATTAACTTTTAACTCCTTTTTTAGTAATAAATAAATGTATGCAATAAAGTTCCTTTTTTCTTACTATTTTCCAAAAGTTACTTTCACCCCCATTTTTTTTATCTATTTACGAAAATTACTTTAACCCCATTTTTTTATTTTCAAATTTTACCTTTCCCTCTGTCTCCCTCTTTTTTTTTAGAAATTCAATCCGACACCACCAATCAACCCCACAACCAACCGATAGGGGAATTTCAGATTTTTTCAATGTCCCAACCTTAAATCACGGAGAGAGAGAGAGAGAGAGAGAGAGAGAGAGGTAAAATTTGAAGTTAAAAAAAAGGAGAATTAAAGTTATTTTTGTAATATTTATAGGTCAACTTATAACTCTATGAAAAGTCACCAAGGAAAGATGCACATTTGTTCGTATAGGACGCGTCCGTCCACGACGAACAAGTGCCAATGAAAAGATGCAACTCCAAAATAAATCAATTTTCATTCACACTTAAAAATAAAATATTATATCCTATAATATTTTCCAACAATCCCCCAAATGAATAAAATTGGCTCGATAACCAATGCAAAACAATGCAAACGACAGAGAGAGTACGAGTGGAAATTTCCTGCATAGGATAGGTAGCTTTTGGCTGTGAACCTTCCATTGTGAAAGACTATCAGATTTACTTGCTAACCAGTGGATGCGATGCCTTGAACTGTTCAGGATTTTGTATATACCAAGACAATAGAATTCACACAAAATCTTTCCAAACACAATTGGTTCTTAAGGTTGTGCTTATTTTGGCCCTGGAGCACAAACTAGTTTCAGAGAGTGCTTTAGAGAATTTAACCTTAAAAAATTATCACAAAAGCGGCCCTTTCACACTCAAATAGGTGATATCTTATTAAGGGTATCCTACTAGGGTGTGGTTAATGCCACGACCCATTGTTTTAATGCCACGACAAAATATCTGACCTTACAATTCTACCCCCATCTCTCTCTTGAGCTTTTCCTTTCCTTTCTAATAGCGGCTACACGGCTACACCGATACACAGTGCAAACCCACCTCCATCTCCTCCCCGTCTTCTCCTTCTTTCTTTCTTTCTTTTTTTTTTTTGGGTGAGGATAAATAGGAGATCTAACAATTCTTCTTTCTTTCTTTGATTTCATCCACTGTCAATTCCCAAAATGTCGATACACAGTGCAAACCCAACAATCCATGGCCATCCTCTCCCTCTCTCTCCCTCTTTCTAGATATCGATCTCCATTCTCCTCTTTCCCCATTGTGTAGCTACAAGTAGATAGTAGGGCTTGCAAATGACATGTTTTAGTTTCCTCTAAAACTGAACCTTGTTCTCCGTTGCCGAAAGGATGAAGGCGAGTAATACGAAATTTCCACAAAATTTCCCCCTGGTTCTCTGTCTCCAAATTGTACTATTTCTTTTACAAATCAATCCTCTGTCTCTATATAGATTAAATACAAGAGATTGTGTGATAGGTACTACAATATTTGCTTTGATTCAAAGATAGCTATTGGCAATGACTTGGATCTTCAAAAACATTGGGTCCAGATTCTTGAAAAATGAGTGGTTGTGAAAATAGATGAAAGAGAATGGCTCGCAAGTCGCATCCTAACCTTTCCAATGGCCTCCGGGAAGGGAGAGAGAGAGAGAGAGAGAGAGAGAGAGAGAGAGAGAGAGTGTGTGTGTGTGTGTGTGTGGTTCGGTCAATGGTAGATGACTCTGTGAAAACAGAGAGGAGAGAGAGAGAGAGAGAGGATGACAATGAATAGAACAAATGTCATAACTCAAGGGTAATGTTGTCAATCAACATGAACTGTCGTGGCTTTAAAAAAAGAGGTCGTGGCATTATCAGCCACCATCCTACTATACCCCACTTGAATTTACCAAGGTATAAGAATAATTAAAAGTTAAACTTAACCTAAAACACTGCAGGAATCACTGTTTTACCATAGGAATGAGTTGGAGAGATTTCTCCTCAGTGATACTCCTAAGTCTCATACAACTCGATTGTCCCATTGAACCTAGATCTTGGGATCTCCAGTCAGCTAGGTTGGGTTGCCGTTATAGAGACTTTTAATTAATAGGCTTTAATCTCATTCCCCTCGATGATCATTTGTTTTCTAGTCAAAACTCAACTCGACAGATCCATTATAAATTCTTTTGACGTTTCATTCTTTAGTGAAAACAAATGTTTAACGGTACCATGTCTGCAATATCGAGACTTACCGTTACACATGGTCTTCTATGCCTTTTTCAACTGTTGATGGCCATCAAATTATAACTCCTGGCATAGAATCGGACCCCGTTGGAACATCCTTTAAGAGATGGCATAGCCATCTACTTATTAGCCTCTTTGTCTAATATAATGAGTTGATCAGACCCCATCGTAGACCTTGCTATACACATATAAGGATTTTCAAATCATTATTGCACTCCAATTGTATAATTAAATCCACCTTTGGATTCTAAAACTTTAAATTGGATACTCATATCACACCATACTTTATTCTTTAAGTATAGTTGAACATCTCCCATAGAGCGACACGTAAATATTGTGGAAATGATAAATATTGTTTCCCCCACAATTCTGAAATTAATTCAAAATTCAACAAAATAACCTCCGTAGTTTATGACATGACACAAACAATGTCTAAACTCTCTCCATCTCTCGTGTTCCAAGACACAGGAGCAAGAAACAACCCCCACATTGAGTGCCTCACCCAATATCGAGACATATTAGAGAGCCACCCCCCCTTCAAATGTGATGGAAGAAACCCATTAATTGAATGGTCACAACCACTGTCACCTTTTCCGCTCACAGCCAAAATATGAGACTCTGTTTTCCAGAATCAAACCACGTACGAACTTGTGCTGTCAAAGCCACTACTCTCAATAAAAAGTGTACCGAAGCGCACCGCATAATTATGTCGTTCATTATTCTTGTTCCTATGAACGACCCTCCAATTCCAGGAACAAAAAGGATGAGGGTTCCGAAAAGATTAGTCATCACAACCATGCACAAACCAAATTGTTACTAGAAATCCCAACCGTTTGAAAAATTCTCGCAAATCACAGAGAGAAATAATACAAATATGGCTTTCCCAGGAAGGTGCAACGTTAGGTCCGTTCCAAAATATCAGAAAATGAGAGCAAGCAACGCTAACATACCTTTACAATTAACTAACGGTTCACCGGGAACATTAGATCAATCTGCCAAATTATGTTCAAAATAAAAGACGGCATATTCTAATTAATCAAGAACTGTATTCTCGGGTACAAATCCAAATGGCACTTACAGGCCACTTTCGATACTGTCACTTTCATGTTTTGAATTAAAAATTCAAAACCGTGCATTTTAACAACGGTTATAAAAAATCTGCACCTAATGGCCAATGACTGAGCAATTGCTTGCAACTGTCAAAATTGGTCGAGTCTAAAAAGTTGTGACTCGTCGCCATTTCCAACGGCGAAGGCCGTATCCAAACATTAGTGTTAAGACACCTATATGAAAACCAAAAAACAAAACAGATCCACAATTGTATATTGCAATCTATACTATCCATACTGATCACAATTATCGCCTACCTTGCACATACTTGAAGTGTTCTTCTATAATTTCCCCAATGAACCCAACGGTTCAAATACCAATCCGTTCACAACGGTGAATGGAAGTCGAGTTATTTCTGAAAAGATGTGTTGGTTCTCACCGGACACCCATACATCAAGCATTGTGTCCTTTGCCAAAAGAACACCTTTTACCAAACCAGTAAAATTAACTGTGCAACAAACATTGCCAGCAAGTATCATTCATGGATTTCTGCAAACAAATACTAGTATGTCGTATCCCAAACGAATCAAATCTATTGGTGTAAACATCTGCATACACTCACATATATCAGTCCAATAGAAAGGAATAGAAAGGAAGAAAACCAAA
Organism: Rhododendron ovatum; assembly: GCA_019656835.1. NCBI lineage: Eukaryota > Viridiplantae > Streptophyta > Magnoliopsida > Ericales > Ericaceae > Rhododendron > Rhododendron ovatum. Next base: position 17,076,880 of record CM033798.1, read on the forward strand.
GCAGAAATGCATCATATACAATTAGTGTCATGTGAATGTATAGAAATTAAATGACTAAGCATAATGGTAAAAGTTAATCTTTATGGTTGGAACCGCTTCATACGCAACCATTTCCGAATCATTGCAATCGGTGCAAATTAAGAAGAGAGCAAGAATTAAACGATACCACCGAGCAAGAATTAAAGGACACCACCATGTGAGAGGCAGTACACTATTCAAATCAGAGAGATATTTCTCATACACTAGCAACTATTTGCTGTATAAAAATGTGAACAAGTGTCAAATTAAGCCATATATATCTTTACGCCATGCAAACTTGGGGGAAGAAATTGCACTAGGGAAAAAGTTCACACTTAAATGCCGTGAACAAGAATTTTAACACTAATGTGGCAATTCATGTATGAACGGAATTTTAATACGTACTTGCAATTTACAGTTTCATCTTCAACAGAGAAAGATATAATTCAGAAATCACACAATCACAAAAGTAAACCGAGACCTGTCTTAAGATTGTTGGAAAAATGTGTTTACCTTTTGTGATAAAACCAATAATATTAACGCAATAAAATCGGAACTCAATCGGAATCCCCCCAAAGCAGCACTTCAATTGGAGGGCCTGGCGAACCATCTTGTATTTGTAAGTCTCTTATATGAATGGACTTGAATGGAGGAAAAATCAACCTCTAAAAATGAATGAGGGAAATAATATTTATAGGCCAACTTATAACTCTACGAAAAGTCACTAAGGAAAGAGGCACATTTGTTCGTAAAGGATGCGTCCGTCCACGACAAACAAGTGCCAATGAAAAGATGCAACTCCAAAATAAATCAATTTTCATTCACATTTAAAAATAAAATATTATATCCTATAATATTTTCCAACACAGTCTTGAGTCAATTGTGAGCAGTCTCAACTGCGTATTAAGGTCGATTGAAGTCACGCAATGTTACTTAAGTATTTGATTCCTTTCCAGAGATGGAGCTCTGGGCGTTGGGTTGGGTTGCGGTAATGTGGATTTTTTTGCTAATCTTTCTAGATATTTCCAGTTTTTTGTTTTTGTTTTGTGTCCTTTGTTATCTGATTATAATTTCATAGAGCCAATTGTGTAATTGGATCTGAGCCTATTGCATTAATTCCTCGAAGTTCGGTAGCATCTAAATGTGAAGTGTGAATCTACTCGCGAGTTGAGTTTTGTTCACCATGCACTTAAGAGGGTAAACATTACCCTCATTCTTATTGGTTGAAATAGTGTGAATCTTAGGGACAATCAGTGCAAAGTTAAAAATTCTTTGAAGGAACTTGAAACAAACTTGCCAAGAATTAAGATAATACATGTACAACGGTGACTACAAAAAAATAAAATACATTAAATGCTTGCATCGGTCTATTTAGGGATTTTACATTTTTAGGGTGACTTGCTAATGTTTCTGCTTTATGAAAAAAAGAAAAAAAAAAAAAGAAAGAAAGAAAGAAAGAGAAAGTGAGATGTTAACTATGAGAAATTAATAAAACATTTAGGGCTTCCGGCCAATTTTTGTCGACCCAATGTGAGCATTGTTGAAAATATGAATAATAAAGTTTTCACTCCCTCTAACAGCTTAAGCTTTTAGATAAGTTGTTAGCTAACAATCTAATATAATATATTATCAAAGCATGCAATAGATCATGGGTTCAAAACTTACCTACCTAATGATTAAAATCTACACGTGTTAAGCCCGCTTATGGATGAGAGTTTGGCTACATACACTTGAGGGAGTATGTTGAGAATATAAATAATAAAATTGCCTCTCTCCCTAACAGTTGCTCCTCTCTCTAAGTCACTCTAATAGTTTAAGCTATGAGTTGGTGGTTAACAATCTAATTAGCATCAGATGGACTGTACCCAAAGGAGTACTCGACAATCGATCTCAAGACAATTGTGAGGAGTGTCAATTGTGTAGTAAGGTCGATTATAGTCACACGATGTTATTGTTAAAGTTTGATTCCTTCCCGGAGGAGGAGCTCTCGGCGTTGAGATGGTTCTGGTTGTGTGGAGGATTGGTTAATTTTTTTGATTTTTATCATGTTGTATTGTTACCTTTGTTATTGTTTACACTCGTTTTTGGCATCAAATCACAAGCCAGCTGAAGGCCATTTAATTATTATTTAATTAAATTAGACCAAAAAAATAGAGATGCATTGAGTTAAAATTAATGGGCCACGACAATATTAATTGAGCCCGATTAATTTTAATGCTATTGGATCATGGGATTAGGTTATTCGGGCCTTATTTTTTAAACTTGATTTAAAGAGCCTGTAGCCCATGATTATTATTTGGAGTATTCTCACGAAAAAAGAAAATATGCTGGTGGGTTATTCTTTGTAAAGGCCATTTGAACCCATGATCTATTAGTGGGCATGAATCAAGGGAATAAAAAATGGCCCATGATGGCAAATAATCTTCGGCAAGTGCCCATAACCGTTAATAACTTCCCACGTTCTCAAGGTACATGAGTGGAAGGCTTATCATGGGACACTTGTCATGACAAGAGTAAGGCGGGAAAATACACATGCAAAACCGTGAGCATAATTTCTGCCTATAAATACAAGAACTCAAGAAGAAAAACAGGTTCAACACTTCAAAGCCCAGGGCTTAAACCAAAGTCTTCCTAGCGTAGCACCTATTTTACTTTTCCTATACCAACTAAATTACTTCTTCAAGTAATTCATATTTTTACTTTCCCGTTGTACGCAAAACTTTATTACACGGTTAATAAAGTTCTTTTAATGTTGTTACTTCTTTTCTACACGGATAGGAAGTTGCTAAGTCCACTTCGTTGTGGCAAAACCACAAATCTCCATTGCGATCCAGCCCTTAGGTTCGCAACACACTCACCTTCACGGTTACGAAGTCAGAAAATGGCATCCAGTCCTTACGTTAGACGCGACAAGTTTTGGTACATTCACGCTTACTTCTCGAGACATTTTTGTGCTAAACAGTTATCTAATTAGAACTTCATAGAACCTATTGTGCAATCAAATCTGAGCCTATAGCAGTCGTTGAAGTGTGGCAACATCTGAATGTAAAGTGTGAACCAACTTGCTTTATTAATTAATTAAGGACAATCAGTGCCGAATTAAAAGTCCTTGGGAGTAACTTGAAAGAAATTTGCCAAGGATTAAGATATATATATATATACATACGAGGCGGTTCCGGGAACCCTTAAAAAAGCCCTTCAAATTTTAATCTCATAGTTCCCGATCAAATTTTGATGATCCGAACCGCTCAATATGTTCAAAACGTGATTTTAAGAGTGCTCGCGTGAAACTGGCAAAAAACCTAACCGGAAAGAGCTTAATTTGAGCAGTTTTTTATTGGACCGTTCAATAAAGTTCAATAAAAAACTGTTCAGATGAAGCCCTTCCCGGTTTTTTTTTTTTTTGCTGATTTCTTGTGAGCGCCCTTAAAATCACGTTCTGATTACATTGAGCGGTCCGGATCATCAAAATTCGATCGAAAACTTTGGAAAGGTTTAAGTATCCCCGGAACCGCCCTGATATATATAGAGTTCCCATCTTATAAGGACCTCCTTATAAGGACCTCATAGATCCCGATTGGATTTCGATGATCTGAGCTGCTCAATGTGATTAGAATGAGATTTTAAGGGTCACCGCGAGAAATCGTCAAAAAAAAAGACCGGGAAGGGCTTCATCCGAATAGTTTCAAACAGTTTTTTATTGAACGGTTTAAAAAAACCTGCTCAAATCAAGCTCTTTTCGGTCATTTTTTTTGACGATTTCTCATGGGTACCCTAAAAATCACGTTTTCAAATACATTGAGCGGCTCGGATCATTGAAATCCAATCGCAAAAGGCAAGAAATGGGAGGTCCGCATATAATGTCCTTATTTTAAGGTTCTTACCTGAAGATTGCTTCAGTATATATACACACACACACACACGTGATTTTAAGGGTACCCGTGAGAAATCGGCAAAAAAAAATGGCCGGGAATGGCTTGATTTGAACAGTTTTTATTTGAACCGTTAGATAAAAAATAAACAAAAACTGCTCGGATGAAGCCCTTTTCGGTCTTTTTTTTTTTTGCTGATTTCTCGCCGGTACCCTTAAAATCACATTCTGAACACATTGAGCGGCTTAGATCATCGAAATTCGATCGAAAAAGGGAGGTCCGCATTTTATTAAAATAAAGTAGTCCTTATATGAAGGGGACTCTCTCTCTCTCTCTCTCTCTCTCTCTCTCTCTCTCTCTCTCTATATATATATATATATATATATATATACACACACACACACACACACATATCGGGGCAGTTCCGGAGACACTAAAAAAAATGCCTCATCGTTTCCGATCAAATTTTGATGATCTGAGCTACTCAATATGATCAGAACGCGATTTAAGGATACCTGTGAGAAATCAACAAAAAAAGTAACCGGAAAGGGCTTGATCTGAACAGTTTCGAATAGTTTTTTATTGAACGGTTTAAATAAAAATTGCTCAAATCAAGCCTTTTCCGGTCATTTTTTTTGCTAATTTCTCGCGAGCACCCTTAAAATCACATTCTGCAAACATTAAACGGTTTGGATCATAAAAATTAGATCGGAAACTATGAGATTGAGATTTTGGGTGTTTTTTTAGGTGTTTTTTTAAGTGTTCCTTGAACCGCCCCGTGTGTATATATATATATATATATACACACACACACACGCACGACGGTGACTACCAAATATATTATAAAAGGAAATGCGTGCATCTGTCTATTTAAGAGATTTTACATTTTTAGGGTGACCTCCTAAAGTTTATGCTTCATAAAAATAAAAAAATAAAAAGAAGAAAAGAAAGAGAAAGATGGTAACTATGGAGAATTAAATATTCATCACTCATTCCATTCCGCAAGCAAATTTTCACAATATTCATGGCTTAAAATACCCTTTCAACTGTCACGGGAACAACCGTAAGATTAATGCCAAAGCCAAGAGCAAGTAAACTAAAGAATATATTAATTTAGTAATTTGAATTTCGTAATATTGTGGATTGGGAGGAAAACAAAAAGAGGTTGAACAAAAATGGAGAAATAAAGGAAGGAGGCAGTAGGAAAATGAAAAAAAAAAAACAAAGAAAAGAGGTAGAACGAAAATGGAGAAATAAAGAAAAAAGGTAGAACAAAAATGGAGAAATAAAGAAACAAGGGAGCCTATCAAAAAATTAAATAAAAAACCAAGGTATCAAGGGTCCTAGGAATCAAACTCGGGCCCTTGATACTTTTCACAAAATGACCACTATACAATGCTAATAGTTTGTGCTAGTATAGGAGACTTTTTTATATTTGTATCTAACTTTTTTTTACTATTTTTTTGAAAAAAGGCGTGGGGGCCCAACGTGGATCCGCCCATGCTCCCATCCAACAACCATCCATTTTTGAAACTTCCCAAAGTGAAAATACCAAATCGAATCAAACAAAAATCATGGAAGAAGGAATCGAACCCACCGTCAATCAATTCAAAACAAAGAATATCAATTAGAGAAACCCAACAAAAATAAAAATATTCTAATCATAACCTTAGAGACTCGATCTCCCCCTCGAGCAACTCGGTGAAATCGGTCTCTTCCTTCATCATCCCTTCTAACGGACCAAATCGTTCCTTTTTTTGTATGCCTCGATAAATAATCCCTGGCCAGCATCAAAACCCTAATACCAACTCCCACGGCATCTAGAACAGATTGATGCAATAGCCTCCACACAAGAAGACAAAATACAGTACAAAAACAGGACACAGATGGAAAACACTGAAAGTCAAAAAAACCCACTAAATTAAAAATAAATAAAAGCTACAGTAATCCATTGTAGTAGCGGAAAGTCTAGACTGCCCCTAGGCATTACACTTCAAGCTCTCCCACCAAGGGGTTCAATTGGAAAATTCGTGCCAAGATATGGCCGACTGAAAATTGAGTTTCAAGGCCCTTATATCTCGTTTTTGACAATGATTTAAGGTAGTCAGATTTCTTAGAGTAAGTTTCAAAATATAAAAAATAATTTTCCGACACTGCCTAGTCAATCACGCTCTTTGGTTTCCCACTTCATTACTTGTATTGACCCAAATCTCTTTCATTTCTTGGCACCATATTTTGCTTTAATTTCCACTAACTTTCTATTTTGCTTAAATTTTCACTAACATCATGCTCTGTTTTCACGCTTACAGTCGTATCATTAATGAAGAAATCAACATTGTGCAAAAAAAAAAATAATAATAATGGAATCAACATTGTGCAAAGAAACAATAAAGAAATTAACATTGCTTTAATTTCCATCCGTCTCATTTTCCCACCCTCTATCTTATCATTAATAAAGGAATTACCATTACATGTGCAAATTAAGAAAGGCACAGAAGACTTTTCATCATAGACAGACGTCCCATAACACTTGGACATTATTCCATATAGCTATCAAATTCATTACTCACCTGAAGAAACTAAGAAAATACCAGTTTTCCCTCACTATCCCCTTTCTCTTCAAATCCAAAGCTACTCCGTAAATCACAAAAAAAAAATGGCAGAGGCTGTGTTTGAACTTCTATCCATCTTCACACCCTATCTCCAAAAAGAGTTGAACTTGTTGAGTGGAGTTCGGGAAGACATCGAATACATAAAAGGCGAATTTGAACGCATGACACATTTCCTTAGAGTTGCTGATGCTATAGAAGATAGAGACCTGAAAATCAAAATATGGGTGAAGCAAGTTCGAGAAGCTGCATATGACACTGCTGATGCTCTTGACATGTACATGCTTCGCCTCAAATATCATCACAGCACAGGATTCCGCAAGTTTGTAAGTAAGGTTTCTTTCTTTATTAAGACTTTAAAAGCTCGCCACCAAATTGCTTTTGAAGTAAAAGGAATCAAGTCCAGAATAATCAATATTTCTGAGGGACATCAGCGATATAGTGACATGTATGGCAAAATAGAGCAAGCCTCAAGCTCTACTCCTTCAGACATTGCATGGTATGATTATCGTGGCGATGCCCTCCTACTCCAAGAAGCTGGCCTTGTAGGCATCAACAAGCCCAAATCACACTTGATTCAGTGGCTAGTGGATAAGGATCCTCGACTCAAGGTGCTTTCTGTAGCAGGAATGGGTGGATTGGGAAAAACCACTCTTACAAAAAAGGTCTATGACGACGCAACAGTGAAGAGGCACTTCCAAAACCATGCTTGGATCACCGTTTCCGAATCATTCAAGGTCGAAGAGATTTTGAAAGACATGATTCGAGAGCTCTTTGAAGAAGTCAGGCGACCACTCCCACAAGGATTGAACAGTATGAACGCAAACAGCTTGAAAGGTATAATTAATGCCTTTTTGCAGCAAAAGAGGTATGTGCTTGTTTTGGATGATGTATGGGATATTCATGCATGGCTAGTTTTAAGAATCACACTTCCTGAATGCAATTGCAGTAGTCGAGTAATTTTGACAACAAGAAATGCAGGTGTAGCTTCTTTTGCTAGTGAAGAATATCATGGCATGGTGTACAATCTCGAGCCCTTGCATCCCGAAGAGTCATGGGCCTTGTTCTGCTCAAAGACATTCAAGGAGAATTCTTGTCCTTCATATTTGGAAAAACTTTCTAAAGACATCTTGGCAAAATGCGAGGGGTTACCACTTGCAATAGTGGCAATTAGTGGTCTGTTATCAACAAATGGGAAGAGTGTGGCTGAGTGGGAGAGGATTTACCGCGGCCTTGGTGAGGAACTAAAAGGAAACGACAAACTCAAGAGCATGACTATGATATTGTCCCTCAGTTACTTTGATTTGCCTTACTATCTTAAGTTATGCTTTTTGTACTTGAGTATTTTTCCAGAAGATTGTCTCATTGATCACTGGAGATTAATTCGGTTGTGGGTGGCAGAAGGATTTATAGAAGTGAAAGAAGGAATGACTAGAGAAGAAGTAGCTGAGGGCTACCTCAATGAGCTAATGAACAGAAGTTTAGTTCAAGTGACAAACATCGCGAGAGATGGAAGGTTCAGAACTTATCGGATCCATGACCTTTGGCGTGAAATGATAATTGCAAAGTCGAGAGAGCAAAACATTGTCACAATAGCAAGGGAAAGAGGCAGAGAATGGCCTGAGAAATTGCGACGCCTCTCAGTCCACCATAATTTGGAAGATATTCAGCAAAACATTTGTTTCACTCGCCTTCGTTCATTACTCGTGTTTAGTGCAACACATGGGTTGTTCATGTTGTCAAAGGTTGCATCCTTAGGCAAGGGTGTAAGGCTACTAACGGTGTTAGACTTGAGAGGAGCACAATTGGAAACATTCCCCCATGAAATTGTGAAACTATTTAATCTTACTTATCTAAGTTTGAGGGCGACAAATGTAAAAATGATCCCGAAATCGATCGGAAAGCTCAAGAAGCTAGAAACATTGGATTTGACAGAAACGAATGTCACTGAGTTGCCTCATGAGATCTTGATGCTCAAACATCTTTGCCATCTCTTGTTGTATCGCTACAACGGGGATAGTTCTTTTCCTTTTCACTTTACAATTGGCTTCAAAGTCCCCGCAGGAATAGGAAGTTTGTTGTACTTGCAGAAACTTTGTGGTATTGAAGTAAATGAACGGAATAATAGTGGCATTGTGCTAAGAGAGGTGGGGAAGCTCACTCAACTAAGGAGATTGATCATTACAAAGCTACATAAGGAAGATGGGACTGTGCTATGTTCATCCCTTCAGAAGCTAAACAACCTTCGCTCATTGTCCGTTGGGGCAATAGAAGAAGATGATATCATTGATTTAGATTCTATGTCTTCGCCGCCTCGACTTCTTGAAGCACTCTATCTAACAGCATGTTTGGAGAGAATACCGCACTGGATACCATCTCTTCACAACCTGAAAAGATTACACTTAGGATGGAGTAAGTTAAAAGATGTTGATCCACTGCAATCCCTTCAAGATTTGCCCAATTTGCTTTACCTTTCACTTGGTACTGCATATGAAGGAGATGGATTATTTTTCAAGGCTGGTGGGTTTCAAAAGCTTAAAGAATTGTGGTTGATTCGCTTAGTAGGACTGAAATGGGTGAGAGTGGAGTCTAACTCAATGCCTCTCCTTGAAAAGCTATATCTCCAAGATTGTAAATTGATGATGGAGTTGCCCTCAGGTATTGAACATTTGACCAACCTTAAATATCTTGACTTGACCGATATGTCTGAAACTATAATTTCGAGCTTGAATAGAGACTTACAAGGTGGGGACTATTGGAAAATTGCACACATCCCTAAGGTTTGGATTGGGGAGGACCGGTCGTTAATGTCGAGCGTGACTGATATGTTTGGACCATCTGGTTATTGGACTGGTCGTTATCTATAATACGGTGGAATGGTATGGGATAAGGATCTTCGAGATTGGTTTATCTCCACTATTGATGTGCCCTTTTTCCTCATAGTATTTTTTTTGCGTTTGTGAGAGGTTGAAAACTTGTTCGTGTAATCATGTTGTAAATTAGATATTTTGTTTACTTGTTTTATCTTGAAATAATTACTTTATCGCGAACCTCACATTTGGTGTAATCAACATGACAGAATTTAGAACTTCAAAGCATGCCTTCGGGTAATCAGTTTGCAACAATCTTTATTTAGATTAGGTGAAGTTCAACACATCTCTCAAGGAACCTAATTTCCCTTGGTGCTGATTAAAAATATTTGATATGTTAATTTCCCTCCATATTGTTATGATCACTAGGACCGTTGATTTTTTTTTTCCACCTTTCTATGTATGCAAAAAGCATTTTTTTTTTGGTCTGAAACTTTTTTTTCAGTAATTTTTACTTTTCATAACTGAAGAAGAAATCGAAATAAGAAAAGAAATAAAAATGATTCGAAACGAAGAAGAAGAAAGGAAGAGATCTCTTGTTGATTCGAAACGAAGAAGAAGAAAGGAAGGAAAAGGTGTAGAAGTTACTAAGGTGTCGAAGAAAGAAATAAAAATGATCATGTAGTTCATGAGAACAAGAGAAAGAGATCTCTTGTTGGTTTGTCCCTCCTTCCTTTGTAATCGATTGTATAGTTTTTTGTTTAATTTTTTGTCGTAATTTTTGGGGTTCATCATTTATCTCGACGAGATGAATATAAAAATGTGGAGCGATATTCAAAAAAATTCATATAATACGATACTTTAGACAAAAAAAAGAAGAAGACAACCCTTCGTACTTTTTTGTTTTTAGTGAATTTTTTTGCTTGGTCATAATTTTTATTTTTTAAACTCCTCATGTCTAGACGAATGATTAATTCAAAAAATATAATGCAAATCGAACAAAACACAAAGCGAAAAAAAAATAGTTAAGTAACATGGTTAATAAAATGTAATTAAGACTTGGTTTTACGACACAGAAGCCGTTATCACTTCCAAGTACCATAACACCCCAGTTCATCTTCATAACAAATTCATCCGCTTCTCGCTCCCATCACTCCACCTTACACCACAAAATAACTGTTCTCGTCTTCAACTAACAAGAAGAGGAGAGATTATTCAGTGTCCAATGCATGGTATTGCTCCTCCCTTCTAGCAGAAGTCAGTAGGGCTGTGCACGGTCCGGATTAGATCGCAATCTAATCCTAATCCGATCGGATTTCTATGAATTCAATCATAATCCGCGAGTCACCGTTTTTTTGGAAAAAAAATCCGTGTCCGGACCAAAAGTCTCATGGTTCGGTTCCGATTTTGTCCACGAATTGCATTAACCAAGTACTAGCTCAAACATAGTATCACTCTCCAAGAGCTCATCCTCTATTCTTTGGGTATTAACAGTACATTCCGCCTCCCCTATGCTCGACATTAAACAGCAATTGAACGAATAAGTAACAAATTAGGCTCCATTGTTGCGATGTAAAATGTTTTACAATGTAAAATCTTTTCCATGTAAAATGTTTTTTCAGAAAACAAATTTCAAAATTTTATTTTCTGGTATTTAATTAGTAGTTGAAAATATTTTCAAAAATTGAGAAAATAGTGTAGAGAGATAGAGAGGGGGCTTAACGGTGGAGAGATCTGAGAATATTGGAATTGAACGTGGATCAGGACTAATGATCGAGGAAACAGAGCAGTGAGAATTGTAGTAGAAGGCAGTGAGTTCATTTCGGAAAATAACATACGGAAGATTTAAGGATAAGTCATTTTCATCTAATTAATGGAAAATGTTTTACATATAAAATGTTTTCCTCATTTTTTACACAACCAAACACCGAAAAATAAGTAAAATATTTTATTAGAAAATATTTACACCCAAACAAACGGAGCCTTAAAATCAAATTAGTTTACATAAAAGAATCCCAAATTCCCAATACACGATCAACTAGAGTATTACTTACATAATATCAAATTAATTTATTATTTCTGTTTTGGTTATTTTTGAGGCGTTTGGGTGGTTAAGAAAAAAGACCCCTGGAATATTCATTTTGAGATTAGACGGTCTTGTCGAGGCCCTTTTCGAAAGGGCCTAGGTACTACGGTAATATAATAAATTACTTATTTTAAAAATTTATAGCCAACATCAATCATGTCGAAAATCTTGTTAACTTAAATATCATCAAACGTGTTTCCAAATTCATGATTTCCATCCTCCTACATAATAAGAACGGGATTGGGGGAAGCCATTTTTTGGTTCAATTTTTCCAATAATGTCCCCGGAGGTTCCAGGCTAGAGGGTTTTGGGTGTCTAAAATAGTAATTTCCGGCGGGCTTGGGGTAGTGGGCCACATGTTGCCACGTAGACAGCTTCCCCTCCCTCTTTTTTCTCTCACACAACCCACGTTCACATACATACGCGGATTTGACGAAGAGAAAAGAGAGAGAGAGAGAGAGAGAGAGAGAGAGAGAGAAGAGGAGGAGGAGGAGGAACGATTGATGAGCACCCAATATTGTAGATATTTGGTGTGACTAATCCCGTTTTATGCTGCTTCCCATTTTATGCTGCTTTAACTTGCGTTTTGTTTAGCTTTTATAACGATATTACACGTAAGGTGTGTTTTTTGTGTTTTCAGGTAAACCGTGCAAATAAGGAGCGTTTGAACACCAAGAAATGCTCCGGATGCTTTCAAGTACCCGAAGACCCTGTCGGCCCCTTAAAATCTGTCTAAGTATGAAAAAATGACTTTTAGGAAAACTATCGATTCTCGAGATTAAAAATGGCGGTAATTGATCATTGAATTTTTCTAAGAGTAACTACAAAGTTAGAAGGTTTTATTTGAATAGCAAGGTCATGTTTTGAGTCATTTTCTCTTGTGAAAATGTGTAGTTTTCCATTTTACACTAAAAGTGGGGGGTTGACATTTTGATTTAATTGGAATCTTCAAATTTTGGTAATGCCATTGTTTTCAAATGTGGGGTACTTTCTTATTTTCATTAAATAAATTAAAGTAAAGAAAAGATAAAAGAAAGGTTTAAAATGTAGTCTTTACTTAACTTTTTAGAGTAAAGAAAAGGTAAAAGAAAGGTTTAAAATGTAGTCTTTACTTAACTTTTTAGAGAATGAAAATAAGATGTTGTGGAGCTGCGGGGCTGTCAGGTGCCAAGTCTTGGAGGCTGGCCTGAAAACTGGAGATAAGCTCTCCGTATCGATAAGGCTGAATCGATACGCGTTTGCTTAGTGGGAAGGCATCCGGCCCTAATTCGTATCGATACGGGATCGTTACGGGGAAATGACCCTTTTCAACTTAGCAGCGTGGTATCGATACTTTGCGTAATCAGTATCGATCGTGCTTTCAGCCAGATATTTGCTGCTTTTTGGACCTTCCGTCAATGGAATAGTTGCTACTTTTGGTATGTTTTTAGGATATTTTGTAGAGAGGTGATTCATTTGTATAAATTGATTGGAAGTTTTTCTCTCTCACATATGTAATTTTAGGCTTAAGTTTCTAGTTTTCTCTCTAGATTTTTTCATTTTTAGTCTTTTAAGTTTTTCAAGTTATTTCCTTAAGAACTCAAGTACGTATTTATCTTATGTTAATTTCTCACTTATTAATGTTGTAGCTACTAGTTGGATCTTCATATAAATCAAGTTTATTTGTGTTTCTATCGGTTAATCATGTTTTCATTTCTTAGCACAATTTTTAGTCTTTTCAATATGTGTGAGTAGTCTCTTGGCTAAGTCTTGGGCTACTCTTTCCCAATGACTTAGGTGATTATTTAGTTCTCAAATCTTCAGGCTTAAAATCATGATTTTTCACTACAAGAAAAATTGCATTGGGTGACGAATGAAAATCGTCGCAAATTGTATGTTTTTCGTCACAAATAATATAGGTGACGAAAAAAAATTTGTCGACTAAAGGTTGTCGAGAATTCCTGCCTGGTGATGAAATCTACTTTTCGTCACCTATAGTGCCTTTTGGTGACGAAAAATTTCGTCACGGAAAAATGACTTGGTGGCGAAATTTTCTTCGTCACCTATTGTGCTTTTTTGATGACAAAAAATTTCATCACAAATTATTCCTTTTGGCTCGTCAAAGGTGACCCATCGGTGACAAAATTTTTCGTCGCGAAAGACATTCTTATATGTGAAAAAAATCCCACTTTCTTGCTCCTGCGGGGTTTCGAACCCGAGTCTCCTAAGTTTTGCACGGAAGTTTTAACCAACTACACCACACAAACTTTTCAGCATATGTTTGAAATATCTAATATATGACACATACATTGAACATTAAAATATATTTTGAACGGTATTTTAAACTATTAAACATTAAAATTAGCAATTTTAATAAAAATGAAAGTCGTAGCTCTTTATGTTATTGTTCAAACCCAATTTAAATTATCTCAATCGAAGTTCTGAGCAAAGAGTTATGCCCGAAATATATTTGGTGACAAAGCGTAATTCATAAATTTCGTCATCAAAAGATAAATTTTTCGTCACTGAAAGCGTAAAAAGAAGACGAAAATATTTTTCGTTGCCAAATTGGTTCATTTGGCGACAAAATATTTTTTCCGTCACCGAATAGTTATCTTTGGGGACAAAAAATAATTTCGTCTCCTTTTTTACTCTTTTGGCGATGAAAATTTTATTTCGTCGCCAAATAGGAGCCTTTGGTGACAAAAATATCTCTTACGTCGCTAAATAGTTATAATTGGTGACAAAATAATTTCTTCCAGGAAGTTATCAAAACAGTAACGAATTTATTTTTTTGTTGCCAAATATACTCATTTAGCGACGAAATTAAATTTTGTAGCCACTTTTTTGTCACTAAACATACTTTTTCTTGCAGTGTTTGAAATTTCATTAACCTAACCATTTTGGTCTAAGCGAGGGGTGTTAACTCCTTAATATGTCGTTTAGTCAAGCGGTCTTGGCAAGTGGCATATTGAGGGCTCATGGCCTCCTACGTGTTAGATACATTAGCAAGAATAGGTTGATTTAATTTCGGTTAATCATATCTTTCGATAAATATAGTTTTCTAAAGCTAAATCTTCCGAGTGTAAGTGCGCGGTCGTGACTCTCACTTGAGTTATAATTGAGAACCGATAACGGCTTAAGTCAAGGGTTAGACGATCCCTAGACTTGCCTCTTTTAGTTTATAAAGCTCGTATCTAATTTGTTGCTTTAGCCTTTCCACCGTTAAAAGAAAAACTAAGTTGGCCATCTTAAATGCCACAATCCACCATATAAAACCTACATTCCGAATAAGCTATTTTCGATTCTCTGTGGGTATGATCCCGGACTTTCCGGTTATTATGCTACCGACGACCTAGCCCTACGCTTGGAGTTTTTCTCAACCTTATTTGAAGGTGGGGTTTGAAGGCTAAGCAACAATCGCCGACCACCACCGAGCCACCCACCGATGGCGATGACCACCACCGCTACTGGCCACCACCACCTCCGGCAACCACCGGCGCACCCCTTCCCTTTAGCCCACGTCTCTGTTTTTTGCCCCGACGCAACACAGACGAAACAGAGGCAGCGAAAGACGAACAGGTTTGGTGATCAAAAGAGGGAAAGGTAGATGCGAGATCTTGGCGTTTTTCACGCTGTTTCTGGAGTTCTCTTCCGTGTAACATCTCTTACTCTCTCGGTCCTTCTTGCTGTCTTCTAGGGTTTCGTTTGATTAATGTTTGTCTTTTTTGATTTGCTGGCTTTCCATGTCTTTGTTATTAGCATGCTTTTTCTGGAGTTTTTCCCTGTATAATTCCTTATTTTCCCAGTCTCTCTTGCTCTTTTATGGAGTTTCCTTTGAATTTTATTACTTTTATCTGATTTGCCGGCTCCGCGAGTGTTTGTTAGTGCTAATTTCTTTGGGTTGGATGTATGCAGCTGTGATTTTCCCCCAAAATTTGTCTTGGGATGTAAATAGCTGCGTTTTCGATTCAGAATTTGTCTTTGAATGTATATACTTGTAATTTCTGTTTGGAATGATTTAAGGGATTTGTAGTGATTTATAGTTAAAATGTGTTTTCCTTCTTCTCTAGAATTACAGTTTTGGTTACAGTTTGTACGTTGAGAAAGTTTGAGTTCTCTGAGTTGGATGTATATACCTGTGATTTCCATAGGGAATTTGTCTTTGAATGAATAAAGTTTTTATTTTTGCTGCGAGTTTATATGTCTTGAGGGATTTGTGGTGCTTGTTTTGTCAATATATTGCAATTATCGATTGTCAATTTTATAAATTGATTACTTATTCAGAGTTTTATATTCCATATGGAATTTGATTTCCAACTGGAATTTGTTTTTAAATATATAAAATTTCTATTTTGCTTGTGAGCTTAGATGGCTTGAGGGATTTGTGTGCTAATGTATTGTGATTATCCATTGTTGAGTTCATAAATTAATTAGTTATTTGTGATTTTATACTCCAATGCTATGGCAATACAATTTCTGTTGGTGCGGTGATGTAACGCTCCGATTTTCTAAGGAATTTCGGCAGCATTAATTAGTGATTTTTCATAAAAAGATTAATTTAATTAAATTTTATTACCATAACTAAGTACGATTATTGCATAATAAAATTTTATTTATTACAAACCCAAATTTTGAAATACTAAATTAACAAACATAAAGTCTGACATTTATTTAGAAATCAATTCCAGAGCGACTTTTAGTTCTGATACGGATTCCAAGCATATTCTGCCTCAGTCTCCGCTCCTGAAATCTCTCCTGTATTATACGGGTCCGCCTTGTAAGGTTGCCCCTCTGTGTCACCAAATCCTGCACTCTTTGGCAAATCTAGCAAATCAATTGCCAAAGCAATCGATTTGCCAGAATACAAACGTATCCGTGAGTGATAAATCACTCGGTAGGTATCTCTAAACCCATTAACCCATAACATACAAGAAATATCATAACAATGAGCTGGCAGATGCATTTAATAAAGTTGCAACAAAAAGTAGTATTTTATGAATTATTCTTGCCTTTATGTAAAATCTAGATTTCTCCACTAAGAGAAATACTCCTTCCAAACAACCTCTGAACTATAGCAACTCTGCCAATTTACCCTCTCCTTGCTTGCCCAGCCTGGGGTCCCAGACGAATAAGACGAAACTACATGTCGCGTCGAACTCGGCCGTACCATCACAAGGAGCGAATGATAAACCATTCAACCGCGAGAAATGATACCCATACTCCGGTTTCAACCAATAAAAACACCCCCGGAAATTCCGGAAGATAAATCCAGCAGTGCCATATTCAGGGTTCGCGCAATATATCAAAATCCACTGGTCTTAAACCACAAGTGCGATACCGTTACCCATTCTTTCATAAATCAACGGTCCTCGGCCACTTTGGCTATCTCCTGACCGTAACTGTCACAATGGTGACTATCAACATTTCACTTGCCCTAGGTTTTAACATCTAATCATTTATTCAAGTCTCGAATACCACCCAACAAGCCTATTGTCCAAATTCTACATTCACGTACACGACATCAACTTATTGATAAACCATCATAAACAATCAATTCACTAGCGGCTCAACAGTAATAAGTAACGTTTTGACCATATGTCAGCATGTGACTAATTACGACCGTACCATCTAAATTAGTCATGTGCAGAGTAATTAAATTAGCAATCTTAAAAAATTAAGTAAACTATTGGATAGAAATCACGGAATTTTTAGAAACTTAACAATTCATGGGAGGACTTAATGAATGAATTGAACAATTCCTTTTTTTTTTTTTAGAACAGAAATATAAATGGTCATTATATATTTTTGGAGTAACATGATAATGATGTTAGGCATTTAAATCTTTATGCAAAACTTCTACTCTTATGGTGAGACAGGCACAATACAAACAAACTCTCCAATTTAACAGTTGATTAATCAATACTAATCAAAGATCAAGATGTCAGACAAAATAAATGAGGACAAGGAATTATAACTAAACAATTTAGGAAGCTTAGTAACAACAAATATTAAGCTGGTTAGTAAAATCAGTTACTAATCCCAAGTATAGGAATCGTCCACCGCTTCACAATATTTTTTTTTTAAAAGAGAACCAAATGTTCGGTTGCGCTGGACTAGGAAGGAAGTCCTGGGGGAACTTGGAAAAGAAAGAAACAAAGCATTAATACTCTCTGGTTCGCAGCTTCGACCGAAACTGAAAATTTTTTTATTTTTATTTTTATTGGGCTTTGTTCAAGCCCCTAATCTAAGTCGTATACACTAAATATACTTAGGGAGAATGGAGAAAGAGATATCTACCTTCGGTTTCGGGTTTAGAGTGATTTTTTTTCAGAAGATTTCGGTAATGACCGAGGTTGAGGATAGTGATGGTGGGGACCTCCGGTATGGCTTTGAACTGTTGTGAGGATAGATTGGAGATGATGGAGGGAATGAATGGAAGCTTGAATTCGGATTCGGGTGGTGTGAGGAAAGAAACTCACTTTCACGCTCTCTCTAAAACTCCATTGAAATGGAGCACTCTCTCTCTCTCTCTCTCTTTACTGGAATGCAGGAGGGAGTGTGTGAGTGTGCACTGTGATTTTCGTATGAGGGAGGTGGTGTATGTGCATGTATATGTTTATAGGAGAGGGAAAAAATTTGGTGAAAATAATGGGTGTAGGGTGGTATGGGAGCTGCTGAAATTTGCAAGGGAGTAGTAATTTCTCTGTGAGAAATCAGAGGAGGAGGTAGGAGAAGTGGCGTTGAAATGAGTGAAGGGGTGATAAGGTGTGTGGGGTGGTGTATGAGTAATGGAGGAGATGATCTCTGGAAGGGGCAGAGGCAATAAAGGTGGGGAGGAAAAATATTATCTCGGGCGCGAAAATGTGTCACGCAGTATACGGTGGTTCGGGTTTCGATTTCGGTAAAATATACGAATATTATCGTAGCATGACAAAAACATTCCGGAGTTAACCGCGGTCTCAGACTATGGAGGAAAATTCTTGTTGATTGCAAAAACATTTACGCGAGAAAATAATAATAATAATAACAATAACATGCATGTAATTAATTATTTGCACAATAATTATCTAAATTAAAATTGATTATTAAAGAAAATGAAATTGAAATAATATTATAGAATTTTTATTTATTAAAAAATTTTAGAATATTACAGGTGAACTCATGGAAAATAATAACATGAACTATTTGTAATTAGAGCTATTTGTGGCACATTGTTAATTTTGAAATATCTATCCCATGCTACGTCTCATTATCATTCAATGCTATTCCACCTCGAATGGCAATTAATGTTCATTAGGTTTAATCCAAAGTTGTCAAATCCGTTCCGTACCGGTGCGTAAACGGAACGCAAAGAGTCATGTTCCGTTCCGGTTGAAATACCGGCCTGTTCCGGCCAATACCGGGTGTACCGGACAGTACCGGCCTGTTCCGGACATTTTCCGGTGTTCCGGCCGGTACAAAATTACCCTCTCTCTCTTCTTTTTTTTTTTTATTTTTAACATTTTATTTATGTTTATACTTAAAATATGGTAGATATATATTAAATATATATATATAAAATATTAATTGCGGTAAATCCGGAACGGTACTGGGATACAGTCTGGTACTGGTACGTATCATTCCAGTAGTAAAAACGGTACGCTGGCCGGTACGGTATTGACAACTTTGGTTTAATCACTCTCTAACTATTCTTTTAGGCTTCTAATATTCCGTGCATCGAATTTTGTTTCTGAAGGGTTTTTATTAATCTTTTATAAGATTTTTGGATTTTTTCAGATTACTTGTTTGATTTTAAAAGTAGAGTATGAAGTGGGGCTATGAAGTTACCCAACAATCAACCCCAAAGACAATCATCTCCTTACAGTGTGGTTTGTTTTTTGCTGTCTTTCAGTAAAATTACTTCTTTGTTATGGTTTTTTGATCGTGAAAGCATTAGTGCTTAAAACTTTGTCCTTCAATGACTGTAGGTTTACACAAATCAGTTGGAGCAATTCTACTTGAGGGGCATAAAAAGTAGTTGTCTTGGAAAGAAATGTGATTGATTGGCAATCGCTTAACTTATCTTGCGATCCCTTGAATTGAAATGTGATTCTTTTTATTTACCAAACATTACTTCTGCTAATTACAAAGCAACGGCCTGGATGTAGTATCCCACTAACTTATCTTGCAGAGTTTATAAATTATACTCATGATTGGTTGTTTTAAGAGTAAAAACTTTAATGACACCGCAACCAACCCTTGCATGTGTGCTATATACCCCAATTTAAATTTGATATTTCCCTATTAGCTTTTCCGGTTTCAAGTATTCATCTAAGTTTAGTATTTCATTTTCAAGGGGTTATTCAATATTGAGCTTTTGTTCTAATTTTGTACTTGTCGGATAACTGTGTTCTTTTCCCTCTTTTGATATGTTTGAGTCTAATTTCTAAGTTGTGGTTCTTGAATCTCTAAACTGAGCTTCTGATTACTAAGATTGTTCTCCAAATTTTTATAAGAGTTGAATTTTGGATATTGAGTTCAGTTCATTTAAGCTGGTATAAGCCAAGCTATTATAACAAAATTTTGAACTGTGAATTATTGAAAGAAAAATTGTCATAGAGTTTGTTGTTTTACTTTCCTGCTTCTTTTAGGTTGGTCGCTTTCATTTTCTGACCTGATTTTCTGATTAACTGACTTATATTCAAATGGTGGTTGTGCTCGGGCATTGTTGGGAGTGCTTATTACGTTGTTCGGGAAGTGTTGAAGAGGAACTATGGGAAGGAGATTGTTTGGAGTGCAGGAGTCATTCTATACATCCTCCCAAGCGGAGTGCCTCCATATTGGGCTGGTAAATACCTGTTTTTCATTCATATACCTGTGCCTAAAAGAATACATTTATTCTTGAGTATAATGTATCTTGAATATTTGTTTGTCTAGTTTGTGTTTGGACTATTTGAGTTGTTGCATTTGTCAAAATGGTCACTCAGTTTCATGGAGTCCCAGTTGTTTTGCTCAGAACCAAGGATTTCTTA
Source organism: Rhododendron ovatum (assembly GCA_019656835.1). Lineage (NCBI taxonomy): Eukaryota > Viridiplantae > Streptophyta > Magnoliopsida > Ericales > Ericaceae > Rhododendron > Rhododendron ovatum. Next base: position 17,097,268 of record CM033798.1, read on the forward strand.
TTGCATTAACTAGCTTTTGTGTTCCAAGTGAATGACTTAAGCATCCCTCCTAATCCTTTTACGAAATTTGGCTCTGTGTAATTTCATTAGTTGTGCTTGTGCCAAGCCCCTTTAGGATGCCTAAAGTCTAACTGATATGAAACCTATATCTCTGTCAAAATGAGATTTTGACTTTGTTATTTCACCCGTGGATGCATACATTTTCTTCAAACACTGAGAAAGACATCTTTGAATGATATTTTAAAAGGCCATATCGACTTTGAAAGCTCACCTTGGCCTTCTATATCAACGGGTGCAAAGGATATTATCATGAAAATGTTGACAATGGATCCTAAAAGGCGGATAACTGCTGCTCAAGCCCTCGTACATACCAACTATCAATAATCAACTGCTGCTCACCACCAATAATCAATTCCTCCTACATCTATTCATCGTCCTTCTTGGATAGATCGTCAAGACTAAGGAAAATTTACAGAAATAAGATCACTTTATTATCCAATGGCTTATATGAGAGGGCTGTAGGAATGGAGTGTATTGGGGCATCCAATATTCAAAGCTTTAGTTGGTCTCTATTGCTGAAGATGATATACTTCTAGCAAACTTCTAATTTTTGAATTAGGTCGTGGGCTTGTAAATAGACTACGCACTGTGTCGTCCGTATGTAAATCAACTAATGCTTTTGCTACTTTGATCAATCTATGTAATATATCTTCCTACCTATTTCCATACTCTTCTATTGCTTCCGGCTCTAAAATTACAAACAAGACATATCAAGCCTATATCAAAACTTGTTCCCTTCAACGGGCATGCATTCGTGTTGTGCACGAAGGTGCACCTAGTATATTAAGAAAAATAAGTTTCGAATTGTTCTCATCTTCTTTCTGAGATAAACTTATTAAAATCACATAAGCCAATGCACGATCAACTAGAGTATTTTACTATTAAAATTTTCTCTGGCATCATTCATCCTAATTTTGTGTCTAGCATTTTTTTCTCTATTTTTACTTTTCAATAAATACAGTAGAAGTAGCCATTTTAAGTGCCACTGTCACAATCCCCTGGTTCCAATACTCCAAGCCCACAGCGTACTCGATTTCGGCTAGGTGGCGATCACCGCCTGACTCAGGGTTGATGGAAACGTACCCGATTGAACGGTCATCCAAGCATATGGACCGTTGCCATGAGTGAGGTATAGCAACCTGGGATCCCATCGTAGGTAGTGTGTCACTCTTTCATCTTTGGCCCATGAGAAGTAGTCGGCGGCGTCGGAAAGTTTGAACGGACGGAGAGAGATTCTGGTGGGGTCCATTGAAATTTAGCAGAATAGGGAAGTTTCAGATGGTTTGGAGGGTCTGTCTTCCGTTGGTTCACTTCAAATGACCATTCGTATTAGTATACTATACTATATAATAATACTATATAATAATCTATAGAGGCCAATGTCAATTATTCCCTCTTTGTTTCACTTTAAGAATTCCAAGGTGTTGGCCAAGTGTTCTAGCTTGGGACTTAGGTGTTTGTTCAATATCTTAAGATCTCAGGTTCGATTCTCTTTGTCAATAATTCGTGGAGCCGCCTCATTCCCTCGCGTAAGAATGTGAAACGCAAGATGGCCCAGGACACCCTGGATCACCCAACAGACAGTGTATCAATTATTTTGCGCTTCAGGAGCCATGCTCTTTTTCTTACCCAAGTCAGTATGCTCTCGGAAGAGAGAAAAAAAATAAAAAACCTAGGTAGGGTCCTCACTTTCAAGCCTGTGCACCCATACGCTTTGTCAGTGGGAGAAGCAAAGCATTGCTCCTAGAGCACATAATAAATAATCTTTTGAATAAAACTTGGTCGAATTGTCGTATTGTCGCATTAGACCACTTTAGTGCATCCGTGATTAGATTAAAATCAGCCGATTACATAATTGTCAATCGATTACGAACTTCAAACTTGGAATTGTAATTAAAATGAGAGATCATGGAATATAATTGATTTACAAAAATACTAATCTAAGCGTGTCCTTAAGAGAACAGCGAAATTCTGAGCTCCATGCCTTCCTTAAGGAAAAGGTTATCCTTAAGAAAACAGAAATGTTCTGAGTATGTGCAAATGTTTGAATGCAATAATTCATTAGATGAAAGACTCTATCGAAGGTATACATTTGGCGTTCAAGTGTAACATTACGTCCATCATTTTTAAGCTTCACTTCCCATAAAAAATTCTAGTTCTGTCCTCGAGTACTGTCCAAGTTGATGGAACATTGCTGGGTTGGTCAGCGCGCGTGGTCTCCTAGGCATCGCTCTAACTAGAGAAGGGATATAGTTCACTACTTCCTGCATGCAAAATTTATGACAGTGGCAGCGTACTTCTGAAATTGGAATGGAGTATATCACAATTGATCGAGCGATTAGTTGTATGTCTTTCCCTCTTTTGCACTGCTTCCCTTGTTTGATTTAGCCATGTTGATCGATTTGATTACTTTGGAAAAAAGAACAGTTACGATGACAACTCTTGATTGATGGCAGTAAGAACTTTGGTATGCAATATGCAGCTTTTCACTGGAATCCATTGGAAAGATGCTTTTCTGGATGGAAACCACAATAAAGAGAAATGTGGTCATTGGCAATGTTAGTAAAACAAAAGAACTCGGGTTCTTGGTCATTACCACAATGATCATAGAAGATGGTGGTTACCCAAGCCAGCACTCATCAGACCACTTCATAGGCTTCCTATTGATTTGGCATGTCTTACAACTTGCCCAAGTGTTCTGAGAAAACTCTGCCTTCCAAAGAACAGGCGTTCATGAGATGTATCTTCGTGATTGCATAGGGGAGTCGGGAACAGAGCAGCAGAGCCAAAGAATGAAAAAGATCATTTTGGGACACCTTAATTTCACACACAGACATTCTTATTGCTTTAGGTTACAAACAATCAAAGCCCAAATTACAAAGGATTTCCCGTCAGGAAATCTATAGCGCACGTCTCTGTTTTTCTTCCTGACACTTACACATATATATACTGTATCACAACAAAGATCACTTATCCACTTTTCAAACTCATTTTAATAGCCTACAAATTAGATTTGTGCACGCACCCACTTTTCACTCACAATAATCAGGTTTATTTCACCACATCCCCCCTTTAACCTAAATACCCGTCAACACATCTCGTCACTCGTCTTTGCCCACAATAATTGTTGGGAGTTTTTCCGATGCATCGACCCGCCACTGTGTGCTCAAGACCCAATGTGTATGAGAGTAACGAAAAAGAGTCCACCGTATTACTTGGGCTCAATATACATTAAATGACTCATGTCTACTTAAAAGGGGTGAGCCATCCAATTATATATTAAGGTCTAACAAATTTTCTATTTATCCGATATAGGATTTAATGTTCACACATGTTCTAATAATAACCTCACTCATGAGTACCGTCGCACCACTTGTCTCTGCCATATTCACTTGCCCATCTACCTCGTCTTCCTCCGTACAGTCGTTGATATAGTGACCGTACTTGAGACAATTAAAGCAATGAGCGTCCACATTACAGTTCTTGCTAAAATGACCGTAGTCATTACAATTATAGCACTTTACATGGCTCCAATATATCGAAGCCCCATCCTGGTCCTCGTCCTGGCCCTCTACGTATTAAAAGAGTAGTCGACAATCAGTCTTGAGTCAATTGCGAGGAGTCTCAACTGCGTAGTAAGGTCAATTGTAATCACGCAATGTTATTAAAGTGTTTGATTCCTTCCCGTAGGTGGAGCTAGCTCTAGGCGTTGTGATGGGTTGTGGTAATGTGGATATATATATTTTTTAATCCTTCTGATTTCAGTTTGTTGTTTTGTGTCCTTTTGATAGGCACATGATATTGTAGATATAAGCGCTTAAGTAGGGCATATTAGCGCGTTAGAGACGTGGTTTATTCTATTTTCCACTTGATGCCGTGCTTTGTCTTGTTTTTGTGTCTTTGTTAGTTTCGTAGGAAATAAGGAGGTTCTTGCGCCAAGTTTGGATTGCGAGGCCTTTAGGCCGTGTCAGACGTCACCATGGGAAGTCGTGACGGAGGCGTGGGGCATCGGGTGCCAAAAAGTGCATTTAAGTACAAAATTCTAACTAAAGTAGGCGGTAGGGCTACAGCTCAGAAGCGTAGCCCTACAGATCGCGCAGCGCCTGGAACAGAGGAACCCGTAGCCCTACAGCTTTGGGTTGTAGAGCTACCGAAGGCATCAGTGTGGAAAAATTGTATTCCGTTATTTTTAATTTCAGATTTCGAGAGATTAATATAAATACCTCTCCGAACTCCGTTTTTAGGGTTGAAACATTACGTAGCAGCTTTTTCTTGCGTTCTTTTTCTTTCGGAGCTCTTTTCTTTTGAAGTTTTCAAGTTTTGTTCAAGAATACACCTTTCGGTAACTCGTATTAATTTTCGTCCTTCATTAAAGTTGTTCATTGAAACTTGTTTAATCTATTTCTTCTATTTATTTCGTATCCGGATGCATGATTAATTCTAGGGTTTCTTTCCTTTTATTTTTAATAATGAGTGAGTAATTTTTCTGAGGTTTGGTCGCTGGGTAAAGGCGCGCCGCTACCCAATTAGGATTCTTCTCGCAATTTTCCGCACATGAATTTAATTAAATAATTTAGTTGGTGAAAACTACGTTCGTTGGACAAATCCGAGGCATTGCTAGGGCTCATGTGAGCAGGAACGGGGGACAAAACCCTGTTTGCTGCTGTGTATGGGATCGGCAACCTTAGGATTCGCATCATTCGGAGTTTCCAATTCTCCCTAAATTTAATTGTTTTTAGAACTTTGAAAAGCGAGCGGATTCTAATTGGGTAACAAGCGCTGGATTTCCTACAATTGCTGGATTTCCTACAATCGCGCCTCTCCTTTTAATCATTTGAGCAAGTTATTACTTTTAATTAGTTAATTAATCAATTGAAAGACAAGGGGTAGCTACCTAAGAGCTAATTTTAATACTACAACCCGAGATTCCACAGCACACTTCACCGTCCTTAGTGGATTTGACTCCGGTCTTACCGGGTATTGTGCTACATCGGTCTTAGCCCTACGCTTGGGGCAACCCATTATTTAGGTCTAGGAATTGGTCAAGAAATTTTTGGCGCCGTTACCGGGGACAGTAACGTGTGTTAAGAATTCGAGTTGTTATTTTTTATTTGTTTTCTTTTTAGTTCTTTATTTATTTTATTTTATTGTTGAAAAGAAAAAAAATGTCCCATTTTGCAAGGTGGTATGGAGGTTATGCAAACCAATTTGATTGTTCAGTGTCACTTCCTATATTTTATGGTTTGGCCTCAGAAAATCCTTTTTCGCATGTTCATGACCTTGAGAAAGCTTTTGCTAACAATGAATTGGCTCTGTTATATGTATTCCTAGCATCTTTGTGTGGTAGTGCTCAAGATTGGTTTAATTTTTTGAATTCAATATTGACATGGAATGAGATTGTAATACAGTTTTTTGAAACTTTCAATCCATCATATGAGACTCATGTGCTGTTACAAGAACTATCAGATTTCTATAAACAAGATGATAAGTCTTTGTCACAGTGTTGGGAGCAATTTAAATTTGTCGTATTCTCTTGGTCAAGTTCTAATTGTGAGCTTGGCAGTCTTTTGGTTATCTTTTGCCGTAGTTTTAATCTTAAGCCATGCCAAGTGGATTTTAGGTCCACTGATGAATTCCTGGATAAAACCGCTGAAGAGGCTTGGGATTTCTTAAATGAATTAACCCAAAAGTTACAATTTTGTGAGTTGACTAAAAGATCTAAGGATCCCAATTTTGATGCTAGAGAAAAAGAGGAAATAGAGCCGCTTCCTGAGGATATTAATTCTGATGCAAGGAAAAAAGAGGAAATAGAGCCACTTCCTAAGGATTCTGATGCGAGAGAAAAAGAGGAAATAGAGCTACTTGTCATTAGTGAAGGCTATATGCCTTTTGAGGAGTCATTGCCTATAGTTGCACTAGGTAATATGCCTTTTGAGGAGTCATTACTATTAGGTTATATGCCTTTTGAGGAGTCATTGCCAATAGTTGCACTGAATAATCAAGTACTCTCAGCTCTAGATTGTGCCACCCCTCCTACTGAATCTCCACTTTCGCAAGAGTTTTTAAATGTGGAACTGATTGATTTTCTTGGTGTTGATGAATTTAATTTTATTCATCATCCCTATCTTGTGGATTTTGTCAATAATTTGAAAATTGATCTAGTTTGGGCTGTACACTTGTTGGAACTTCAATGTCTAAAACGAATTCGGCAAATGCGCTACTCAAAGTATCTTAACTTGTGGCATGGCCGAGTTCAATTCTTGATAAAAGGTGTAGAATGGAGATACTTATAGTTGAGGATGTGTGTGGTGCCGCTTGAGACCCAGCTCTTAAGTTCCGACGGGTAGCTTTTGCGTAACACTCTCTTCATTGAGAAGTGGACCCGGCTCATAGCAATAGGGGTACCCATCATTGACTTGGGTTTTATAGCTTCGCACGCCGCTATTAAAATAAGGATCATGTGTCCAGCTCCGATTAGTAAGGGCAATTTTGTGTCGATGACATTGGATTCTACTAATTAAGTTCTGTTGTTTTTGGCACAATCTATGTATATTTGTCTTTTATTTCTTGTCTTTTGTTTAGTTATTTTTGCTTCTTAAAAAAAAAGAGAAAAAAAATTAGAAAATTGAAAAAGGAAAAACAAAATAGCATCATGGTTTTGCATAGCCACTCGTTCCTTGTCCACTAGAGTGGGATGGAGAGAAAGGTATGACACGTTGATCGCGTGACGATTTGGTGGAGTATTTTTCTTTTTCTTTTTGTTTTGGGAGCCCGGATACCATGAATTGGGCAATACTAATGTCATTCGTGTTTTTCGGTAGTGGTGCCTTCTTTTTTTTGTAGGGTGCAACGTTCCACATGCTGATAAGAAGTTTCTCGAACATCGGCCGAGGTCATGGTGGTTGGCTGACACCCGTAGGTCCATTTCTTCTCCCTTGTTTTTTTCTTTTGCTGTGTCTCCATACTTTAGGGACATAGCTAGCATATTTCTAGTTGGGGGGAGGGTGTACTTTGTACATGTTCTTGTTGCGTTGCTAGGGTAAAATTTTTAATTTTTCGGGGATACATTTGTTATGCTTGATTGTCTTGTTAGGCGAGCATGTTAGAATTAGCCGAATTGTTGTGCCTATTTAACTCAAGTTCATGCATATATTTGGCGTCCTTTTTGAACATGTTTGTGTCATAGATGATGTTGAGTAGGTGTCCCCACATAGTTAATAATAGGGCATCCTGATAAACATTCCCATGTTCTTTGTTTTCTTTTTCTCGCATTTGCGAAAAATAGTAGGCTTTTGTTTCACAATTGAGTAGCTAGATATTTTGCATGCATTTATGAGAGTTGGTAACGTGCATAGGAGATGAGACAAAGCGTTTTTGCATGATTATACCACATATGTGTCCCTTTTGTCCAATCTTAAACCAATCCGAGTTAGTTTCTGAGTCTAGCCTAGGAAACCAGTGTATGGGTTGGATTGTAGTTGGGGGGTCTAGCTATGTGCATCATGGGTGTCTTGTTGCATTGGATTTGGAACACCGTTGTCGTCAGAAGTGAAAGAGAAGAAGTCTTGATGAGTGTCATATTTTGGAACCACACCCAAATTTTAAGTCATAAAGCTAAGTCCAAAAAAGAAAAGAAAAGAAAAAAGAGGACAAAGAAAAGGAAAAAAAAAAGAAAAGAGGAAAAAAAATCAGAAAACGCAAAATAAAAGGGAGTTGAGGCAAGTTGGGAGGAATCAACACCTGCTGGCACATCAAAATAAGTGATTGTATGATCATGTTATAAGGCAATCCTCGGTTTTGTATCAACCGCCTCAGTTTCCAGACTTAGAGGTCAGCGACGACTTTGCCGAGAGCAGTTCGGATTGATTTTGGACTTCCGTGATGCATGAAGCTGGGTGGTGGTGTCATTTTATGTGTTTATTTCATGTTTTTCAGTGTCGATGGTCTATGTTTGTTTTTCTAGTATTTGGGTCCGTAAAAATTTAGTTTTGGATGTTTATTTTTCTTGTTGGACATGGTTTAGTTGGTACCAATGGGTGCATGGTTGGTAGCTAAGGGTAAGGTGGCGGCCAGTTTGGATAGATGACATTGCGCTACTATAGGCCGCCACCTAATTTTGCAGTTTGCCGTTCGTTTGGAACCATGGTCATTATAAGCCCAATTAAATTCTTAGTGGATCTTGTGCATGTTGTTTAACTCTCGTTCATGCATGATTTATATTAGTGTTGCTTATTTTTTGTGGAATCGTGATTGTTATATTGTGCTTTTATTCTTTGTGAGCGTTGTCTTTGATTGGCGCGTGGAGGCCTTTGTTTCGGTCCCACGTAGTTTGCCAAGCACTTTTTCATGGGATGTTTGAGTGTTCTGGTGAGTGAGTGTAATATTGTTGCCTTCGTGGGGGCATTTTATCTCTACTTTGTTTCGGCCCAAATTTTGTTCATTTTTGCCAAAGCATGCATGTAGTTGAGTTGCAGGTGAGTAAGAAAGCGAAAATCTTTTGCATTGTCTAACTATTGTACAGTAAGCATAACCTTTGTATTCCTATTCGTGTCTTGTTAGTCTTTGTTTCATTATTTTTCTTTTCGTTCGTTACTTGGGACTAGCAATGCTCAAGTTGGGGGGTGTGATAGGCGCGTGATATCGTAGATATAAGCGCCTAAGTAGGGCATATTAGCGCGTTAGAGGTGCGGTTTATTCTATTTTCCACTTGATGCCGTGCTTTGTCTTGTTTTTGTGTCTTTGTTAGTTTCACAGGAAATAAGACGGTTCTTGCGCCAAGTTTGGATTGCGAGGCCTTGAGGCCGTGTCAGACGTCACCATGGGAAGTCGTGACAAAGGCGTGAGGCGTCGGGTGATGTGATGGAGGCGTCGGGTGCCAAAAAGTGGACGTAAGAAACAAAATTCTCAATAAAATAGGCGGTAGGGCTACAGCTCAGAAGCGTAGCCCTACAGATCGCGCAGCGCCTGGAACAGAGAAACCTGTAGCTACCGAAGGCATTAGTGTGGAAAATTTGTATTCCGTTATTTTTAATTTCAGACTTTGGGAGATTAATATAAATACCTCCCCGAACTCCGTTTTTAGGGTTGGAACATTACGTAGGAGCTTTTTCTTACGTTCTTTTTCTTCCAGAGATCTTTTTCTTGTGAAGTTTTTAAGTTTTGTTCAAGAATACACCTTTCGGTAACTCGTATTAATTTTCGTCCTTCATTAAAGTTGTTCGCTGGAACTTGTTTAATCGATTTCTTCTGTTTGTTTTGTATTCGGAAGCATGATTAATTCTAGGGTTTTTTTCTTTTTCTTTTTAATAATGAGTGATTAGTATTTCTGAGGTTTGGTCGTTGGGTAAAGGCGCGCTGCGACCCAATTAGGATTCATCTCGTAATTTTTTGCACATTAATTTAATTAAATAATTTAATTGGTGAAAACTACGTCCGTTGGACGAATCCGAAACATTGTTAGGGCTCATGTGAGCAGGAACAGGGGACCAAAATCTGTTTGCTGCTATGTACGGGACCGGTAACCTTAGGATTCGCATCCTTCGGAGTTTCCAATTCTCCCTAAATTTAATCGTTTTTAGAACTTAGAAAAGTGAGCGAATTCTGATTGGATAGCAAGCACCGGATTTCCTACGACCGCGCCTCTCTTTTTAATCATTTGAGTAAGTTATTTGTTTTTATCAGTTAATTAATCAACTGAAAGGCAAGGAGTGGCTACCTAAGAGCTAATTTTAATACTACAACCCGAGGTTCCACAGCACACACTTCACCGTCCTTAGTGGATTCGACTCCGGTCTTACAGGGTATTGTGCTACATCGGTCTCAGCCCTACGCTTGAAGAAACCCATTATTTAGGTCTAGGAATCGGTCAAGCACCTTTGTTATCTGATTATAATTTTGTGGAGCCCGCTGTGTAATTGGATCTGAGCCAATTGCATTCCTCGAAGTGCAGCGGCAAACTGAATGTGAAGTGTGAACCTACTCGCTTTATCAATTAGGGACAATCAGTGTGGAGTTAAAAATAAAATAGATTAAAAGAAACAGAGAGAAAGGGAGATGTTAACTATGAGGAATTAATAAAACATTTTGGGCTTTGGGGCAATTTTTGGCGACCAAATGTGAGCATCAGATGGACTACAAAGGAGTAGTCGACAATTGGTCTCGAGCATAGTTGTCAAAATCGAATGATTCACGCAAAAACAATACGAATCTATAGGTGAATCAATGCTTATATAGAATCGATGGTGAATTGTATGATTCCCAATTCATGCAAAAAACGATACAAATCTATAGGTGAACCAAGGTTTATCACAATTGTTGCATTTGACTAAAATGAAACCACATTTGCAATTTCGCCTTAGTTTTTCTTTTTGGAAAGCAAAAATATAAGATAATATATTGTTAAGTACGAAAATTCTTGTTCCCATGCAAAATTTTGTTAGTATTGGTATTTATTTTAAATTCTTGTATCCCCTGAATCATAGACTGAGACAAGGCCTGAGTCCCGAATCAACCCACATATGTTGTTGTATAAGGTAGTTTAATTTCGTACCCATTAGGCTGCAAACTTTACTGTACATGTTAAAGCTATACTTTCATTTTTGTATCGAAGCCATAGCATCTATATGCACATATTCATTTTCTTAGAGTAGATAAGTATACACCATCTATAGAAACTCAACGGCATTCATTTTCTTAGAGTAGATAAGCCAAGCCATAGTATTCCGAAACAATCAATCATGGCATAACATCAACAAGTAGATAAGTATACACCATTTCCTCATGTACATCACACTACCCTACGTATTGTACCAACCTATCACAACTCAACGGCATGCTACCCACTAGTGTCAGTACTTACATCTCACGGAACGAGCGCTAAAGGAGTTTGAAAGATACGTGAGTCATGCGAACACGCATTACTATGCTACCACTCGGATTACTAGAAAAGCCCACATCTACCAATTATACTTTCCTCAACGTCTCACATAACCTACGTTACACCCAAACAACCTTACGGTACATTTTCCATTTACAACGATACTAAGGTTACATTTAACGAGCATCGAAGGGATTGGAACGATCAATGAATCATTGGAACCCGAGTAATGAAGTTTAGGGATGATTGGAATGTGATTGGAGAGTGTTAAAAGTGATCGGGAGTCAATACAATCGACGAATGATCAATAGAGTTCAAAACAGTTTTTTGAGTCATTGGTACTAATACCTCAAAAAGTAGGTATTGGTACCAAACCAATCCAGAGAGCAATCTGAGATCAAGGTATTGATACCTCACAAAGTAGGTATTGGTACCACTGCTTGACAGTGGACGATTTGTAGAAAATGAAGAATATGCATTACTTCGAATCCAACCAAATGAAACTCGATTTTGGCACACAACCAACTCATTAACATATAAAGAGGGTAAGAAATCCCTACCTCATGTCAAGGATCGAAACCCATGCGATTTGAGCAAGCCCTAGCTCTCCAAACTCGACTTCGAGAGCAATACACCTCCACCGAGCGCTAGCCAACGATGTACGAGCTCCAATTACGTGCGTAGGTGATGGATTGGAGGTTGATTGTCTTAGGTTTTGAGTTTTGGGCGGAGTTTTTGAGTTATGGAGTGAGAGAGGGAGAGGAGCCGAGAGAGGGAGGGAGATCGGGAGATGAGAGAGAGAATGGGTTTGGGATTTTAATCCCCTACACCCCCCCCCCCCCCCCCCCCCCCACACACACACACAAATCACACTTGCACTCCCTTCACTTTCAATCCTTATCACTTAAGCCCCAATTCAAATAAATTCAATAAATTTTACATTTAGTCAAGATTTTTAACATTATAAATCCTTTAAAAGATTTTCAAAAATACGGCCTCTACAGACTACCAAATAAAATATAAAATAAAATGCGTGCATCTATCTATTTAGAGATTTTACATTTTTAGGGTGACCTCCTACAGTTTATGCTTTATGAAAAAAAATAAAAAAGGAAAGAAAGAGAAAGGGAGATGGTAACCATTGAAGAATTAACAAACATTTAGTGCTTTGGGGAAATTTTTGTTAACCGAATAAGCATCACAAAAATGTCTTCAGTCATATGTGAGGAGTTTCAATTGTGTAGTGAGATCGAGGTCAATTGTAATCACATGATATTATTCATAGTGTTTGATTCATTCCCTGAGGTTCATGAGCTCTAGGCGTTGGGCTGGGTTCTAGCTAGTAGTGTGGGCTATGGAGTTTTCATAAATTTTTCTGAATTCAACTTTTGTTGTTTTTGTGTTATTTGTTGTCTGCTTAGAACTTCATGGAGCCTATCAGGGGTAGTGAGATTCTTTTTTTTTTTTTTCTCAATCGATAAAAGAGATCATTTTATATCAGATATGAAGTATAGAGTACTAATCCAGGACATTACATCAATTGTGAGAGTCCACAAGACAATCAAGACCAATAACTCAACTAATACAAGAAAAAAGCCTATTTATAGGGTAGAAACAAAGAAAGAAGCTCTCTAAGGGAAGAACACCCACATACAGGTGCCATTGTACTCGTTTGATCCTCTGGTCTGCAACAAGAATGGCCACCCACAAAGCCAATGCTCCTCCCCCAAACCCTAACAGCTGTGCAATACAGATTCGAAAGATTTTGGCTGAGGAGAAAATAGCAATTACAAGTGACGTCTTGGTGGTAGCCAACACTGACAGGGTCGGGCTTGGCTCTGCCTTCCAATTGGGGTTCCCTTCTCAACTTGCCCCCATGTATCCATTGGTGGAAGAAGTCCTTCCCTTCGAATCTCCGAGCCTCGATTGGAGTCGCTTTACCACAGACATACCAAACAGATTTTGGCACAGACCTGACGCTAAATACGTTGAATGGCTCGATCGAATGATGGAAGCCAAAGGAGATCTGTGGAGGCAAATCGGTATCAGGGATACTATCTTACTCAGCAGATCCTTGATTGACATGGATAAACATCTCTTCCTTGTCGCTTTTCAATTCTGGTCTGTCACCACGAACTCGTTCCATTTTAAGGTAGGCCTTATGAGCCCCACTCTTCAAGATCTTGCTTTTCTGACAGGCCTCCGTCCCCATGGGGTAGAGGCCAATTACTTCCTGTCACAAAAAACCCCTTACTTTGAATGTAAGGAACCCTTGTCCTTCAACCCTTTCATAACCCATTACGCCAAGAAAGGTCCTGTCGAGGAGGATGAACACGTGGCTTTCCTCCTATATTGGTTGAACAAATTCATCTTCTGCATTTCTACGAATAGGGCTACCAAAGATTTTATTGATTTGGCCTGTGCCCTAGCTTCTGGGCAGAAGCTGGCATTAGGCCCCTTTGTCTTGGCACACCTCTACCGAGGTATGAAAGAGTTGATAAATAACAAGTTTATATTTGCCCCTGGTCCACTATGGATCATTACCCTATGGCTCTGGTCTTACTCCCTAAGTTTGCGCCCCCTATGAACAAAAATCTAGAACACACTTGCTATGGTCTTCATTACGTTGATGCTCGTGGTCTGAGATATGCATTCGAGATCTACTTTAAGTTCTTCTATCATGAACTTGTTAGTATGGGCAAGAACTGGCTGCGATTCGCTAGAGATACGGTACCTTGGTGGTTGAAACATGGGGCATCAGATCCGGGTGATGACTTTGATGACCACCTTGCGATATGGACAAGTTTCTTGATTTCTCGTGACCTCATGTGTGGCATGGCTTTTAGTCCCACAAACTACAAATGTGGTGTTGAATATTGCAACGCGGTTCAATTTGCCAGGCAGTTTGGCCTGAGCTAGCTTACACCTCTGCCCCCATACCAGTCCTTAAACGAAGACTTCGTTGATAGACCAGTGATTCAGCCAAGGGAACTAGAAAGAGTAAGGAACGCCCTACCAAAGCTTCGAAAGAGCTTCAACCTTCACTCCTACGTTGAGCATATTGATAAGGGCGCCAAGTTTGATAGCTGGTGGATTGGGGAGGACTACAGATCTGGCTATTGCACTGGTCGTTATCTATGATACGTGCATGGTAGAATGGGAGGGGATGAGGATCTTCAAGATTGGTTTATCCTGCTATTGATGATGTGTGCCCTTTTTTCCCCTTATTTTTTTGGCGTTTGTGAGAGCTTAAAAACTTGTATGTGTAATCATGTTGTGAATTAGATATTTCTTTTGCGTACTTTTTTTTTGTCTTGAATTAATTACTTTATTGAGAACCTCATATTTGATGTAATCAGCTTGACAGAATTTAGAACTTCTAAGCATGCCTCTGGTTAATCGGTTTGCGATAATCTCGATTTAGATTAGGTGAAGTTCAACACATCACTAGAGGAACCTAATTTCCCTTGGTGCTGATTAAAAATATTGGATACGTTAATTTCCCTTGGTATTCACTTAATTTAGGATAAGTAGGCTCTCTGAATCGAGGTCCGGCCCGGCTCACGTCGTTCCAACAAAACAGCGAAAATAAACAACCAAACAAAACAACAAACCGTGTCTCTTGGGTAATTTCAAATCAATTACTCGCAGTTACTCTGAATGAATTTAGCTTGTAGTAGAACTAGTTGCCCTTAAAAGAAACAAGCAATAGCAAATCGTGAATCTTAACACCAAAAGAAAACAATAATACTGATTTCAGAAGTTAACATTGAACAATTAAGAAAGTTACACCTTGTTTGGTTTGCATTTTTGAAAGTTATTTTTGATGTAATGAGTGGTAACGAGTGGAGAGAGATGGAGAGAAAAAGGTATGGAGAAATGTATAGAGAGAAAAATGAGATGAGATGAAATGTGAACCAAGCAAGGTGTGTCACAGTGTCATTGGCTAATATTTGGATACCGACAAACTGTTTAGAGTCTGTCTTTAATCTTTTTTCATTTGGGTTTGGGAGGTGATTTAGTTTGTTTGAATCTAGATACTCTGCCCGGTGGTTGACGATTGTAGAGGAGAAGAGCCTTTGTTCGTGCCAAAGCTTGGAATTGACTTAGTTGGATGTCAGTAGCCCCATCCAAAAGCACATTTTTAGGAAGAAAAAATGGCCGGCAAGTTTGATTTCAAAGTGTAACCATCTGTTTTTTCCCCCCACAAAAGTGACAGTTGATGTAGTCACCATTGTCGGCCCGGATAAGCCCGGATTTGAGCCTCGCGCACACATTGATCATTTGAAGCCCAAAATGATCAAGACATGCCAAATCCTATTCTGAGATAGTTATAAGTTTGAAAATGATCAAGACATGCCAAATCCTATTCTGAGATAGTTATAAGTTTGAAAAAGTTCAAAATGATGAAGATGCCAAATCCTATGCTGTGTTAGTTTGATTGAAGGGGAAAACCTGTTGTGATAACAATTAGTGGTAGATTGAAATAATAACTTTGAGAATGCAATATGCAGCTTTTCACTGGCATCCATACGAAAAGTGCTTTTCTTTAGCTGATTCTTTCTTTTCTCTCCCCATCTCAGATCTTATTGGCTAGAATTTATTTGTTTTGTTCATTCTTTTTCATTTATCCCAGCTTCTCCTTCTTCATTAAGGTTTGTTTTGAGTTTCAGCAATGGAGGTGGTGATCGGTTAGGATCGGATTTGCGATTTACTTTATCCGTAGATTGGCGAATACAGTTGCTCATATTTTGGTAATTTTGTGTTTGCGAGATTCTAGTATTCGTACTTTGAAAATTAGACCTCCTGATTGGTGATTGGATTCTCTGTGAAACAATGATCATCATTTTTGATGTACTTTTGTGCTTTTTTATTAATGAAAGTATCAAACCATGTTGAGAAAAAAGAAATAGGGTCCAATAATTGTGTGGATAATAAGGAGTTCAGACTAAATTAAATATTCAATATAGATGGTGAGCTTCTCATGGTTGATGAATTTTTCTTTTAGCTTTCAGGAAGAGTATTTAGAAATTACGTGTCAAAAAATATAAAAATATGAATCAAAGTTGAAAAAAATCCAGAAATGGCAAAAAAAAAAAACAAAACAAGACAAAAGACTTACGGACAAATAGGCTCTAAATAAAAAAATTAAAAAACAAACAAACGAACAACGTGTCAACGTGTCTCTTGGGTTATTTGTAATCAAATACTCCAAATAACTCAAAATGAATTTGGCTCTTAGCAGGTTCGCCTCAATATAAACAATCAGTGGAAATTTCCTAAATTTAAGCGTCCGGTGATCGATAAGTGAGAGGGATCGTAACTTCAAAAGGGATTTAAAAAAAAAAAAAAAAAACAGGAATTAGGACATAAACATCGATAAAAAAAGCAATGGAAAATGATATTCACTTTTGCTGAATTTTTTTACCGAAAGAGAGAAAATATCTCAAGGTCTACCAAAATCCGCTTAGAGGAGAGAGATATATCAGTGCATCACCCCAAGTCTTGAATGCAAAATTGGCTTCTCACCCACCCCATGTATTCTTTTTCCACATCCTTCTATGTTTTCAAACTTACTAGCGCGGGGTCCATCCCAATGTTGTTAATCCTATACGGTACTGGCCCGAATTGGTCATAAAACGGTACACATATCTTGGTGTTCTATACCGGACAAAACACCGGCCTATACCGGTCTATATCAGCCTGTACCGGGATCTCGCCAGTACAAATACTAGTATTTTTTTTCCTTTGATAAAAAGGCATGAATTTTAAGGTATTTTAACAAATTTGGAGTCCATTTTATTATATTAATCATGTTAATTTGTTATTAGACCTAGTATTAAGGTGAGTCAAGATGTTAGAATTAATTTTATTTCTCTATCTTATGTTTCTACGTTATATCGGGATAGTTTTGGGGACCCCTAAAAAAATATCTAAAAAAACATCTCAAAGTTCTCGATCAAATTTCGATGATCCGAGCCGCTCAATATAATCAGAACGTGATTTTAAGGATACAATGAGAAATCAACAAAAAAAAATGACCGGGAAAGGCTTCATTCGAATAGTTTTTTATTGAACGGTTCAATAAAAAAATTGCTCAAATCAAACTCTTTCTGGTCAGTTTTTTTGCTAATTTCACGGTTGTATTTTTAAAATCACATTCTGAACACATTGAGTAGCTCGGATCATCAAAATTTGATCGGGAACTATGAGATTGAGATTTTGGGTGTTTTTTTAGAGGTCACGGAACCTCCTGGTATACATAAGTACGTATATTAAAAATATCAAAAAATATATATTGCAATAAATTTGAAACGGTACCGAGATACAAACTTGAACTAGTCCAATAAAAAAAAAGGGTACGCTATGAGTTCATCCGTCTCATTTTGCCCGCTCTGTGTCTAATAATTAATAATTGAATGGATGTTGTGAAAGCAAATGGTCATTAAAGTCCAGTGGAGATAGTCCCACAGGACTTTTCATCATAGACAATATACCAACCTCTCGCACGAGGAGTGGACAATACATGGATACCAAGAACTTGAAAAGGATAATAATTGATTTCCTAGTGCATGATATGACTACAATTTCCCAAAGCAAATGTAACCAACTCACAATGGCTCCGTTTTTCTTAAATTTGACTTTTTGTTTGATTGATGTTGGATTTGTAGGATGGATCATTCAACTCGGCAAGAAAAGTCTGAAAAATAAATTATGACGAAAAGCAAAAAGAACATACACTAAAGAAGGGAGTAAATACCAAATAAGGGATATATCTTTATGTAGTGTTGTTTTATATAATAATAATCTTAAAAAAACTCCAATCCGTATTTTTATACTTTTTTTTGATAACTCTCGTTAAGTTGAATGATTAATTCATAAAATTGGGGAAAATAAAAATACCAAAATAAATTTTTTTGGGACAATGGACATGTATTTCTATGTGCATGCTCACGTGTTGTGTGTTCATACCTTGAAGGTGGTCAATCCCTTCAATAAAACGAAATCAGTCTGTGTAGTAAAATATGAACCACTAATTGTGAGATAATAAGGGGTTCAGACTAATACTTGGCATGATGGTTAGTTTCTCGTGGTTATTGGAAATGAAGTGTCGAAAAAATATGAATCAAAGTTGAATTTTTCAGAATTTGCAAAAGCAAGCAGAGACTGTCCATTTAATATAAGACATAGGCTAAAATTAAATAAAAAACAAACAAACAACGTGTCTATTGGGTTATTTCTAATCAAATACTCCAAATTACTTGAAATGAATTTGGCTCTTAGCTGACTGGGCTCAATATATATATAAACAAGCATTATATATTTAGCAATTTCCTGAATTTTGATTAAGTTTAAAAGAAAAAGAGAAAAACTGATTTGGGAAGTGGACATAAACACCCATAAGGAACAAATCAATAGGAAAAGATATTCACTTTTGCGGAATCTTTTGCCAGAATAGCCCCAAGGGCTATCAAACACCACGAAGAGGAAAGAGAGATATCGGTGCATCACCCCAAGTCTTTTTTTTTTAACATGAAAGGGTAAGAGAATAATTCCACTTATCACCTTCATTAAACAATTGCCGACTTCAACTCATGAATGCAAAATTGACCTCTCACTCATCCCGTTTATTTTTTACCCACATCCTGCTCTGTTTTCACATCTACTTGGGGGTCCATCCGTCTCATTTTCCTATTCTCCGTCTTACCATTAAAAAGGGAATCAACATTACATGTGCAAAGAAACACACAGAAGACTTTTCATATAGCTATCCAGTTCAGGGCTCACTTGGATAAACTAAGTAAGAACATACCGGTTTTCCCTCACTAATTAAAAATTAACTCAACCACAAATAATTTACGTGGATGATTTAACAAAGAAAGATAATAAAATCAACGGTCTTGATTATTATTATTGTGTCACGGTCGCAAGGCTATTGAACATTCAACTACAACAGATGACTTGATTTTCAGATAAGTATATTGAATGTACAAATTCTAATGTCGTTGCCTATTATATTTTTAGAATGATCCATTAGAATCATTAGATCGGAGCATCCGTAATGTAATCGGCAAAAATAAATAATCAAAATTTGTCACATCCAAATTATTGCGGGTCAAATCACATAGCAATAGGAATGGAGCTTTTGAAAAAGTCAACTCATTTGCAAAGTTGCAAACCTTCATCAAGATTTGTGCGGCTCTGATTAGAGTATAATTTCCGGATGAATTAATTAGTGGACCACATGCTATCTCACTCATCGCCCGCCGGGAAATAAGATCCTCTACATGTGATTCCCCAACTTAGCATTCACCGACAGGCATCCATTATTGTTTCAGTTAGTAGTAACCAACAACTAGTAATTAAAACTTCCATCAGTTTTACCAACAAAGAAAAAAAAAGTGCTTACGGGAATCGAACTCAGTCCATGTGCATAGAAGTATGAGAAATGTATTAACTGCACTCCGCTCCACATGCTACTCTTTTATTAAAGAGATTAACTTATTTACAATAGGGGTCCCCGCCATGTGTGGGCCCATCGACAATTTATCGCAATAATCTGAACCGTTCATTTCGTAGGGCCCATAGAGCAGTGTATGCTAGTGAAAAATCAGTTTGAATAAATTTTGGTTTATAAAATGGATGGCCTGGATTCTGTCAATAGTTTCTAAGTTAAAATAATTCAGACTTTCGATTTTATAAACTAAAATTTAATTTTTGATATATCTATTAATGTTGGGTTAAGCTGATTTTTTACTTATATACACTATTTACGAGCCCTACAAAATGAAAGGCTCAGATTATTACAATAAACCGTCCATACATGGCGGGCTGTAATGTAAACTCCAAGTTTACACAGCTACTGTAAACAAGTTCTCTTTGTTAAATTTCCTGATTTGGCAGTCGTAATGGAGCTTTTGAAGAAGTCAACTCATTTCCACGTGGTCGGGTTAGTTGCAAACCATCATCAAGATTTGTGCACCCTGATTAGTTGAATTTTTTGGATCAATTAATTAGTGCACCATATGCTCTCTCACTCATCGCCCGCAGGGAAATAAGATCCGCTACACGTGATTCCCCGACTTCAATTTCACCGACAGGCAACCATTAGAGGGTGTTCCGCTAGAATTTTTTTGCCCTTATTCAAAAAAAATCACGCTTGTTAGTTTGCACCAAATTTTTGTAGAGTATTAATTCTTCTTGATGAGAAAATCAAAAAAATGAATTTTTTTACTTGTACCCAAAGATTTTTCCAAATAACCATTTTTTAACAAAAAAAAAAAGTTGTTTCTTTGTTTTTTTTTAACTGAAAATGGTTATTTCTCAAAATATTTGGATAAAAGTAAAAGCTTTTTATTTTTCGATTCGTCTCATCAAGACGAATCAATAATCTAGAAGAGTTTTGTCCAAAACTAACAAAAACACTCGGACAATATTCCATATAGCTATCAAATTCAGCACACTCTCGAAGAAACTAAGAACATCCCAGTTTTCCCTCACCATCCCCTTTCTCTTCAAATCCAAAGCTACTCTGTGAACGCAAAAACAAAACCCAGAAAAAATGGCAGAGGCTGCTGTGTTCCACCTTCTATCCAACTTCGCACCCTATCTCCGAGAAGAGTTTAGCTTGTTGTCCGGAGTACGGGAAGACATCGAATACATAAGAGGCGAATTTGAGCGCATGACACATTTCCTCAGAGTTGCTGATGCTACAGAAGATAGAGACCCGAAAATCAAAGTACGGGCGAAGCAAGTTCGAGAAGCTGCATATGACATTGCTGATGCTCTTGACATGTACAGGCTGCGCCTTAGACATCATCGTAGCACCGGATTCAGCGAGTATGTACATAAGGTTTCTTTCTTTATTAAGACTTTAAAAGCTCGCCACCAAATTGCTTCTGAAGTGAAAGGAATCAAGTCTAGAATCATCAATATTTCTGAGGGACATCAGCGATATAGTGATATATATGGCAAAAAAGAGCAAGGCTCAAGCTCTTCTCATTCAAACATCGCATGGTATCATTGTCGTGGCGATGCCCTTCTTCTCCAAGATGCTGACCTTGTGGGCATTAGCATGCCCAAATCACACCTGATTAAGTGGCTAGTGGATGAGGATCCTCAACTCAAGGTGCTTGCTATAGCAGGAATGGGCGGATTGGGCAAAACTACCCTTACAAAAATGGTCTACGAAGATGCAACAGTGAAGAGGCACTTCCAGAACCATGCTTGGATCACCGTTTCTGAATCATTCAATGTTGAAGAGCTTTTAAAAGACATGATTCAAGTTCTCTTTGAAGATGTCAGGCAACCACTCCCACTAGGAGTGCATAGAATGGATGCAAGTGGCTTGAAAGGTATAATTCATGCCTTTTTACAGCAAAAGAGGTATGTGCTTGTTTTTGATGATGTATGGGGTATTGAAGCATGGCAAGTTTTAAGAATCATACTTTCTGAGTGCAATTGCGGCAGTCGAGTAATTTTGACAACAAGAAATGTAGATTTAGCTTCTTTTGCTAGTCAAGAATATCATGGTATGGTGTATAATCTTGACCCCTTGCCTCCCGAAGAGTCATGGGCCTTGTTTTGTTCAAAGACATTCAAGGAGAATTCTTGTCCTTCATATTTGGAAGATCTTTCTAAAGACATCTTGGGAAAATGTGAGGGGTTACCACTTGCAATAGTGGCTATTAGTGGTTTGTTATCAACAAAAGAAAAGAGTGTGGATGAGTGGGAGAGGATTTACCGCGGCCTTGGTGCGGAACTAGAAGGAAATGAAAAACTCATGAGCATGACTAAGATATTGTCCCTCAGTTACTTTGATTTGCCTTACTATCTTAAGTTATGTTTTTTATACTTGAGTATTTTTCCAGAAGATTGTCTCATTGATCATTGGAGATTAATTCAATTGTGGGTGGCGGAAGGATTTATAGAAGTGAAAGAAGGAATGACAAAAGAAGAAGTTGCTGAGGGCTACCTCAATGAGCTACTGAACAGAAGTTTAGTTCAAGTGACAGAAGTCAGGGTCGATGGAAGGTTTAGAGCTTATCGGGTCCATGACCTTTGGCGTAAAATGATAATTGCAAAGTCGAGAGAGCAAAATATTGTCACCATAGGAAGTGAAAGAGGCAGAGTGTGGCCTGAGAAATTGCGACGCCTCTCGATCCACCATAATTTGGAAGATATTCAGCAAAGTATTTGTTTCACTCGCCTTCGTTCTTTACTCGTGTTCAGTCCAATAGATTCAGTGCCCATGTTGTCAAAGGTTGCATCCTCAGACAAGGGTGTAAGGCTACTAACGGTGTTAGACTTGAGAGGAGCACAATTGGACACATTCCCCAATGAAATTGTGAAACTCCTTAATCTTACTTATCTTAGTTTGAGGGCGACGAAGGTAAAAATGATCCCAAAATCGATCGGAAAACTCAAGAAACTTGAAACATTGGATCTGAAACAAACGAATGTAACCGAGTTGCCTGATGAGATCTTGAAGCTCCAACATCTTCGCCATCTCTTGTTGTATCGCTATGACAATGCCCATTGTTATTATCCTTTTCACTTTACAATTGGCTTCAAAGCCCCGGAGGGAATAGGAAGTTTGTTGTACTTGCAGAAACTATGTGCTATTGAAGCAAACCAAGGGAGTAATAGTGGCATCCTGCTAAGGGAGGTGGGGAAGCTAACTCAGTTGAGGAGATTGCACATTGAAAGGCTACAGAAGGGAGATGGGATGGTGCTATGTTCATCCCTTGAGAAGCTAAACAACCTTCGCTCGTTGTCCGTTGCGGCAATAGAAGAAGATGAGATCATTGATTTAGATCTTTGTCTTCGCCGCCTCGACTTCTTCGAACACTCTATCTAAGAGGATGTTTGGAGAAGATACCGCATTGGATACCATCTCTTCACAACCTGAAAAGATTAGTCTTGCGGTGTAGCAAGTTAAAAGATGTTAATCCACTGAAATCCCTTCAAGATTTGCCCAATTTGCTTCACCTTGAACTTCATGCTGCATATGAAGGAGATGGATTAGTTTTCAAGGCTGGTGGATTTCAAAAGCTTAAACAAGTGTGGTTGGTTAGCTTAGTAGGATTGAAATGGGTGAGAGTGGAGTCTAGCTCAATGCCTCTTCTTGAAGAGCTACATCTCGCAGACTGTAAATTGATGATGGAGTTGCCCTTAGGTGTTGAACATTTGGCCAACCTTAAACTTCTTGGCTTGAACGATATGTCTGAAACATTAATTTTGAGCTTAAATAGAGGCTTACAAGGTGGATACTATTGGAAAATAGCACATGTTCCTAAGATTTTGATTGGGGAATCCAAATCTGGTAAATGGACCAGTTGTTATCTATGATACGGTAGAACAGGATTGGTTTAGGCCCACTATTGATGTGCCTTTTCCCCCTTTTTTGGCATTTATGAGAGCTTGAAAAACTTGTTTAATTTGTGTAATATTGTTGTGAATGAGATATTTCTTTCACGTACTTTTTTTGTCTTGAATTCGTTACTTTATAGTTTACTAGGTTCTCTGCTCGTGCAAAGCACGAATGCCATGCCCGTTAAAGGGAGAGAATTATGTCTGGGGCCAGCAGTTTTCCTGGGTTCTGAGTGGATTGGTGGAAGTGTAAGTGTAAGTGGCTGGTAATACCTATCAAGGGAGAGCATGTGTATATTGATGAAAATAACAAAAGCATTCGTTGTTGCTTGTATATGGATTTACATAGTGATAGTGTGCAGTGTATCGACTGCTGTTATAGGAGCATAAGTGCTGAAAAGTTTGTCTTTGTTGTAGGCCGATAGTTTAACAGTCATGCCGTTGGACCTCCCATAAACAAAACTCAAACTTGACTTCCTCATGACAGGACCAATCCAGACCTACATGGGAAAAGAAAATTCAGTACACTAAATTTAAGTCTGAAACATTTACTGTAAGTTGAAAGTGTTACAAACAAACCTTTGGAAAATTAAAATTCAACAGATATCTGATCACACAGCCTTTATTAGCAATCTCAATCAAACCAGTCATCAATTTCTTTTTAACAATACTCAATCCCAAGTTTTCCTTGTTACACTCACAGTAAACTAAATTAAATCCAGCTTTTAAAAAGTTACCATTAGTTAGTCACCACCAAAAACAATAGTTGGTTGCCAATGATCAGAATTACCAATAAATTTGTTGTACCATGTGATGGTATTCCCTGCAGGAGCATTGAATAATTCCCCCCACCCCCCCACCCTCAAAATTCTACAAACTTTAGAGATGGAGGACAACTTGGATCATATAGTACACCCCTGCACTAAAGGGGGACCGGGTGGCATGTTGCGCACCTAGTGCACAGCACTGTGCTGTGCGATCTCAAACCGTCTAAAAGTGTTATGGATGGTCCAGATTATAAAGAAATTTTCCGGGGAGGAGTTTAACTCCTTCCTGGAAAAATTTCATTTTAATCTGGACCATTAATTACTGAGACGGATGGTTCAGATGGTGCACAACACACTGCACAGCACAATCCCCATTTCCACTAAAGGGTCTATTAAGAACAATATCAGCATTCAACTGTAAACTCACACTCTTAACCAATCACACTGATTTCCTGTGCTTCAATATACCCTATTTCCATTATTTTTTTGCCTCCAAATAACATCAAATAAAAGAAGCCCACGTCTGTCGATAACTGCCGGGTAGCTATGTGAAGATACAAGGATAACTCCCAGGCTTTGCATTCATGAACAGGTAAGAGGATACAAACAGGATACAAACAGCGAAAATAAACAACCAAACAAAACAACAAACCGTGTCTCTTGGGTAATTTCAAATCAATTACTCGCAGTTACTCTGAATGAATTTAGCTTGTTGCCCTTAAAAGAAACAAGCAATAGCAAATCATGAATCTTAACACCAAAAGAAAACAATAATACTGATTTCAGAAGTTAACATTGAACAATTAAGAAAGTTACACCTTGTTTGGTTTGCATTTTTGAAAGTTATTTTTGATGTAATGAGTGGTAACGAGTGGAGAGAGATAGAGAGAAAAAGGTATGGAGAAATGTATAGAGAGAAAAATGAGATGAGATGAAATGTGAACCAAGCAAGGTGTGTCACAGTGTCATTGGCTAATATTTGGATACCGACAAACTGTTTAGAGTCTGTCTTTAATCTTTTTTCATTTGGGTTTGGGAGGTGATTTAGTTTGTTTGAATCTAGATACTCTGCCCGGTGGTTGACGATTGTAGAGGAGAAGAGCCTTTGTTCGTGCCAAAGCTTGGAATTGACTTAGTTGGATGTCAGTAGCCCCATCCAAAAGCACATTTTTAGGAAGAAAAAATGGCCGGCAAGTTTGATTTCAAAGTGTAACCATCTGTTTTTTCCCCCCACAAAAGTGACAGTTGATGTAGTCACCATTGTCGGCCCGGATAAGCCCGGATTTGAGCCTCGCGCACACATTGATCATTTGAAGCCCAAAATGATCAAGACATGCCAAATCCTATTCTGAGATAGTTATAAGTTTGAAAATGATCAAGACATGCCAAATCCTATTCTGAGATAGTTATAAGTTTGAAAAAGTTCAAAATGATGAAGATGCCAAATCCTATGCTGTGTTATTTTGATTGAAGGGGAAAACCTGTTGTGATAACAATTAGTGGTAGATTGAAATAATAACTTTGAGTATGCAATATGCAGCTTTTCACTGGCATCCATACGAAAAGTGCTTTTCTTTAGCTGATTCTTTCTTTTCTCTCCCCACTCAGATCTTATTGGCTAGAATTTATTTGTTTTGTTCATTCTTTTTCATTTATCCCAGCTTCTCCTTCTTCATTAAGGTTTGTTTTGAGTTTCAGCAATGGAGGTGGTGATCGGTTAGGATCGGATTTGTGATTTACTTTATTCGTAGATTGGCGAATACAGTTGCTCATACTTTGGTAATTTTGTGTTTGCGAGATTCTAGTATTCGTACTTTGAAAATTAGGCCTCCTGATTGGTGATTGGATTCTCTGTGAAACAATGATCATCATTTTTGATGTATTTTTGTGCTTTTTTATTAATGAAAGTATCCAACCATGTTGAGAAAAAAGAAATAGGGTCCAATAATTGTGTGGATAATAAGGAGTTCAGACTAAATTAAATATTCAATATAGATGGTGAGCTTCTCGTTGTTGATGAATTTTTCTTTTAGCTTTCAGGAAGAGTATTTAGAAATTAAGTGTCAAAAAATATAAAAATATGAATCAAAGTTGAAAAAAAGTTCAGAAATGGCAAAAAAAAAAAAAGACTTTCAGACAAATAGGCTCTAAATAAAAAAATTGAAAAAAGAAACAAACAAACAACGTGTCTCTTGGGTTATTTTTAATCAAATACTCCAAATAACTCAAAATGAATTTGGCACTTAGCAGGTTCGCCTCAATATAAACAATCAGTGGAAATTTCCTAAATTTAAGCGTCCGGTCATCGATAAGTGAGAGGGACCGAAACTTCAAAAGGGATCGTCAGGTTCACCCCATGTATTCTTTTCCACATCCTTTCTATGTTTTCACACTTACTAACTGGGTCGATCCCAATGTTGTTAATCCGGTACTGGCCCGAATTGGTCATAAAACGATACAAATATCTTTGTTTTTTGTACCGGACAAAACACCAGCTAGCCTATGCCGGTTGATACTAGGTGTACCGATCTGTATCAGCCTATACTGGGATCTCGCTTGTACAAATACTAGTATTTTTTTTCCTTGGATAAAAAGGCATGAATTTTAAGGTATTTTAACAAAATTTGGAGTCCATTTTATTATATTAATCATGTTTATTTGTTACTAGACCTAGTATTAAGGTGTGTCAAGATGTTAGAATTAATTTTATTTCTCTATCTTATGTTTCTACATTATATCGGGGTGGTTCCGGGGACCACTAAAAAAACATTCCAAAGTTCCCGATCAAATTTCGATAATCTGAGCTGCTCAATATAATCAGAACGTGATTTTAAGGGTACTTGTGAGAAATCAGCAAAAAAAAAATTGACCAGAAAATGCTTCATCCGAACAGCTTTTTATTGAACGGTTCAATAAAAAACTGCTCAAATAAAGCCCTTCCTAGTCAGTTTTTTTTGCCGATTTCTCGTGGGTACCTTTAAAATCACATTCTAAACACATTGAGCTGCTCGGATCATCAAAATTTAATCGGGAACTATGAGATTGAGATTTTGGATGTTTTTTTAGGGGTCACGGAACCGCCTGGTATACATAAGTACGTATATTAAAAATATCAAAAAATATATATTGCAATAAATTTGAAATGGTACCGAGATACAAACTTGAACTAGTCCAAATTTGAAAGGGTACGCTATGAGTTCATCGGTGTCATTTTGCCCGCTCTGTGTCTAATAATCAATAATTGAATGGATGTTGTGAAAGCAAATGGTCATTAAAGTCCAGTGGAGACAGTCCCACTAGACTTTTCATCATAGACAATATACCAACCACTCGCACAAGGAGTGGACAATATATGGATACCAAGAACTTGAAAAGGATAATAATTGATTTCCTACTGCATGATATGACTACAATTTCCCATAGCAAATTAACCAACTCACAATGGCTTCGTTTTTCTTAAATTTGACTTTTTGTTTGATTGATGTTAGATTTTTAGGATGGATCATTCAACTCGGCCAAAAAAGTCTAAAAAATAAATTATGATGTAAAGCAAAAAGAACATACAGTAAAGAAGAGAGTAAATACCAAATAATGGATGTATCTTTATGTAGTGTCGTTATATATATATATATATATATATAAAATAAACTACAGTCCATATTTTTATACTTTTTTTGATAACTCTTCTTAAGTTGAATGATTAATTCAAAAAATTAGGAAAAGTAAAAAATGCCAAAATAAATTTTTTTGGGACATTGGACATGTATTTCTATGTGCGTGCTGATGTGTTGCATGTTCATACCTTGAAGGTGGCCGGTCCCCTTCAATAAAACGAAATCAGTCTGTGTAGTGAAATATGGACAACTAATTGTGAGATGATATGTTGATCAAAAAAAATTTGTGAGATGATAAGGGGTTCAGACTAATACTTGGCATGATGGTTAGTTTCTGGTGGTTAATTAATTTTTCTTTTAGCTCCTAAGGAAAGTTATTGGAAATGAAGTGTCAAAAAATATGAATCAAAGTTGAAGTTTTCAGAATTTGCAAAAACAAGCAGAGACTGTCCATTTAATTTAAGACATAGTCTAAAATTAAATAAAAAAAACAAACGAACAACGTGTCTATTGGGTTATTTCTAATCAAATACACCAAATTACTCGAAATGAATTTGGCTCTTAGCTGGCTGGGCTCAATATATATAAACAAGCATTATTTAGCAAAGTAAAAGAGAAAAATTGATTTGGGAAGTTGACATAAACACCCATAAAGAAATCAATGGGAAAAGATATTCACTTATCACCTGCATTAAGCAATGCCGACCTCAAGTCATGAATGCAAAATTGACCTTTCACTCATCCCGTTTATTTTTTCCCCACATCCTGCTCTGTTCATCCGTCTCATTTTCCTATTCTCTGTCTTACCATTAAAAAGGGAATCAACATTACATGTGCAAAGAAACACACAGAAGACTTTTCATAGAGCTATCCAGCACAGGGCTCACTTGGATAAGCTAAGTAAGAACATACCGGTTTTCTCTCACCATCCTCTTTCCTTTCAAATCAAAAGCTACTCCTTAAACCCCATCCACCACCACCCCCCCCCCCCCCCCCCCCCCCCCCCCACCACCACCCCTACCCCCAAAAAAAAAATTAAAAAATAAAAATGGCAGAGGCTGTGTTCGAACTTCTATCCATCTTCACCCCCGATCTTCGAGAAGAGTTGAACTTGTTGAGCAGAGTACGGGAAGACATCGAATACATAAAAGGCACACTTCCTCAGAGTTGCTGATGCTATAGAAGATAGAGACCCGCAAATCAAAGTATGGGTGAAGCAAGTTCGAGAAGCTGCATATGACACTGCAGATGCTCTCGACATGTACATGCTTCGCCTCAGATCTAGACATCATCAGAGCACCAGATTCAGCACGTTCATACATAAGGTTTCTTTTTTTATTAAGACTTTAAAAGCTCGCCACCAAATTGCTTCTGAAGTGAAAAGAATCAAGTCCAGAATCATCAATATTTCTGAGGGACATCAGCGATATAGTGACTTGCATGGCAAAAAAGAGCAAGTCTCAAGCTCTAC
Source organism: Rhododendron ovatum (assembly GCA_019656835.1). Lineage (NCBI taxonomy): Eukaryota > Viridiplantae > Streptophyta > Magnoliopsida > Ericales > Ericaceae > Rhododendron > Rhododendron ovatum. The sequence continues at coordinate 17,126,428 of CM033798.1, forward strand.
TCATTCAGACATCGCATAGTATCATTGTCGTGGCGATGCCCTTCTACTCCAAGAAGCCGACCTTGTGGGCATTGACAAGCCCAAAGCACACTTGATTCAGTTGCTAGTGGATGAGGATCCTCGACTCAAGGTGCTTTCTATAGCCGGAATGGGAGGATTGGGCAAAACCACCCTTACAAAAAAAGTCTACGACGATGCAACAGTAAAGAGGCACTTCCAAAACCATGCTTGGATCACTGTGTCTGAATCATTCAAGGTCGAAGAGCTTTTAAAAGACATGATTCGAGTTCTCTTTGAAGAAGTCAGTCAACCACTCCCACGAGAAGTGGACAGCATGGATGCAAACAGCTAGAAAGGTATAATTAATGCCTTTTTGCAGCAAAAGAGGTATGTGCTTGTTTTGGATGATGTATGGGATATTCATGCATGGGAAGTTTTAAGAATCATACTTCCTAAATACAAATGCGGCAGTCGAGTAATTTTGACAACAAGAAATGTAGATTTAGCTTCTTTTGCTAGTGAAGAATATCATGGTATGGTGTATAATCTCAAGCCCTTGCCTCCCGAAGAATCGTGGGCCTTGTTTTGCTCAAAAACATTCAAGGAGAATTCTTGTCCTTCATATTTGGAAGATCTTTCTAAAAAAATCTTGGAAAAATGCGAGGGGTTGCCACTTGCAATAGTGGCAATTAGTGGTTTGTTGTCTGCAAAGGAGAAGAGTGCGGATGAGTGGGAGAGGATTTACCGCGGCTTGGGTGCGGAACTAGAAGGAAATGACAAACTCATGAGCATGAAAAAGATATTGTCCCTCAGTTACTTTGATTTGCCTTACTATCTTAAGCTATGTTTTTTGTACTTGAGTATTTTTCTAGAAGATTGTCTCATTGATCACTGGAGATTAATTCGGTTGTGGGTGGCGGAAGGATTTATAGAAGTGAAAGAAGGAATGACGAAAGAAGAAGTTGCTGAGGGCTACATCAATGAGCTGATGAACAGAAGTTTAGTTCAAGTGACAGAATTCAAGCGGGATAGAAGGCTAAAAGCTTATAGGATCCATGACCTTTGGCGTGAACTGATAATTGCGAAATCGAGAGAGCAAAACATTGTCACAATAGCAAGAGAAAAAGGCAGAGTGTGGCCTGAGAAATTGTGATGCCTCTCGATCCACAATAATTTGGAAGACATTAAGCAAAACATTTGTTTCACTCAACTTCGTTCTTTACTCATGTTCAGTGCAACACATTCATTGTCCATGTTGTCAAAGGTTGCATATTTAGGCAAGGGTGTAAGGCTACTAACGGTCTTAGACTTGAGAGGAGCACAATTGGAAACATTCCCGCATGAAGTTTTGAACCTCCTCAATCTTACTTATCTAAGTTTGAGGGCGACCAATGTAAAACTGATCCCGAAAGCAATAGGAAAGCTCATGAGGCTAGAAACACTGGATCTGAAACATACAAATGTCACCAAGTTGCCTGATGAGATCTTGAAGTTGAAACGTCTTCGCCATCTCTTGTTGTATCGCTATAATATCGTACCCGACGACCATTTTTATTTTCGTTTTCACGGTACAATTGGCTTTAAACCCCCGGCCGGAATAGGAAGTTTGTTGTACTTGCAAAAACTATGTGCTATTGAAGTAAACAAAGGGAATGCTAGTGGCATTGTGTTAAGAGAGGTGGGGAAGCTAACTCAACTGAGGAGATTGATCATTGCAAGGCTACAGAAGGAAGATGGGACGGTGCTATGTTCATCACTTGAGAAGCTAAACAACCTTCGCTCGTTGTCCGTTGGGGCAACAGAAGAAGATGAGATCATTGATTTACATTCTTTGTCTTTGCCGCCTCGACTTCTTCAAAGACTCTATCTACGAGGATGTTTGGAGAAGATACCACACTGGATACCATCTCTTCACAACCTGAAAAGATTACACTTAGGGTGGAGTAAGTTAAAAGATGTTGATCCACTGCAATCCCTTCAACATTTGCCCAATTTGCTTCACCTTGGACTTCATGATGCATATGAAGAGATGGATTATTTTTCAAGGCTGGTGGGTTTCAAAAGCTTGAACAATTGTCGTTGGCCCACTTAGTAGAATTGAAATGGGTGAGAGTGGAGTCTAGCTCGATGCTTCTTCTTGAAAAGCTAAATGTTAGAAATTGTAAATTGATGATGGAGTTGCCCTCAGGTGTTGAACAGCTAGCCAACCTTAAAGATCTTAACTTGATTGATATGTCTGACACATTAATTTCGAGATTGAATAGAGACTTACAAGGTGGGGACTATTGGAAAATTGCACACATCCCCAAGGTTTGGATTGCGCAGGACTACATATCTGCAGGTTATTGGACTGGTCGTTATCTATGATACGATAGAATGGGAGGGGATGAGGATCTTCGAGATTGGGTTATTGTTGCTAGTGATGTGCCCTTTTGCCCTCATTTTTTTGGCATTTATGAGAGCTTAAAAACTTGTTTGTGTAATCATGTCGTGAATTTGATATTTATTTTTCGTAATTTTTTGTATGGAATTAATTACTTCCTTTATCCAGAACCTCATATTTGATATGCTCAGTTGTGGGCTTGTGGTAGGCACACAACGATGATGGAGTTTGTCTCACGTTGGTTAATTATCTACTCCCAAACTAGTATGCTTGAGCGGCATCTCCATTCCTTGCCAATTAATTTGGAGTTGGATGCTTTAACAAAGGACCCAAACTTGAACAAATGTGGAGGATAACATACTGGACCGGACCTTCTCCCGTGAATTAGACAGTTCCATTCTACATTACAGCATGCATTTCCAATCATGGCTTCAAATCTGGTGTGGCATGTACGGCAGCTCAAAAATGGCATCCCACAAACTCCACTAAGACTTGCCAGCCAGGATGACTATTGTAAGACTTGGATGCCAAATTTGAAGCCCAAAATACATGCCAAATCCTATTCTGAAAAAGTTCAGGGAAACAGGGTTGTCACCTATTGGTCGAGTGATACGTTGCCCCTCTCTCTTTTGTACAGTAGTACTTCTTCGGATTCTTCCCATGTTTTGCATAGCTGTGTTGATTTGATTTAAGGGGAAAACCTGTTTTGAGTATACAATTGGTTGGTAGATTGAAATAATAACTTTGAGTATACAATTAGCTGTCATGTTGTTCGGAATTCAGAAATGTACGTCTAACAAGTTGTCTCCCAAGGTTATGGGATTCTGTACCTCATAGCATACTCTTTGCATTGTGAACAGACAAATCTGGTCTTTGGCCTTGTTATCTGTTGGTCCAAATAGCAACCCACGATAAGGGTGAATTGGATAAGATCCAAGAAAATAAATAATTATGTTTTCTTCATTTCCCAAATGCTGGTTGAATTAGTCATAGAGACGGAACAGGCATGTGAAATTTTATATTCAATCATCTTAAGAAAAACTTCCCTAACAATATGGTTAACAACGCAAATTTTCAAAATAACTGAATATGTTTGGGGAAAGTATAGATTGGGCGCTTAATATGGCAGTGTTGTTGTGTACTTTGCACAAGAATCTTAAGCATAAAGTTTCTCCCCCTTCTATATTGAATGCCCAATCTATAGGCATCAAGATCCATCATCTATGCATTGTGAACAAACAAAATTAATCTGGTCTTTGGCCTTGTTATCTGTTGGTCTAAATAGCAATTCAAGAGGGGTGAATTGGATAAGATCTAACTGAAGAACTTAAGAGTATATAGGATCCAAGTAATTATCTTTTCTTTGTTTCTCAATGCTGGTTGAATTAGTCAAAAGCATGTGAAATTTTATATTCAATCATTTTAAAGAAAAACGTCCCTAAGATATGGTTAACCCGCACGAATGTTCAAAATAACTGACTTATGTTCTGTGAAATTATAGAATGGGCAATTAATAGGGCAGTACTGTCACTACAAGAAAAAAACTATATTCGCTAATGAAAAAAATGATGACGAAATTTAATTTTTATTATAGGTGACGAAACAACAAGATTTTCGTCATCAAAAATGACTTTTTGTCATCTATAGGTTGTCTCCGAAAGTCACTTTTTTGTCACCTATAACATGTTTTCGTCAGCCTATAGTAACTTTTTATGAAGAAAATTTTGTTTTTCGTCGGCAAATATACTTTTTCTTGTAGTGTGTTGTGTACTTTGACTACTTTCAGACTTGTTTCTCACGATGAATCTGCCTATGGTTTTGTACCCAAAGAAAAAAAAATCTACCAATGGTAAAGTACCGCAACTGGTTTTATCTACAGCCTCTTATGAGTGAGGTCAGGTGAGATATATGTTTGGGAAAATTTCATTTTTCAAAAAAGTCCCTGAACTTTTAAGAATTTACAAAAAAATACCTGAACTTTAACTAATAACAAGAAGACACTTGAACTTACCATTCCTTTAACAATTATGACCCCGCCGTCCAATTCCTTCAATTTGTAACGGATAGGGGTAACGGAAGACGTTATCGTTCTTTTTTTTTTACTTTTTACTTTCAAAACTTACTTTTAACCTTTTTTTTTAATAGTAAATAAATATGCAATAAAGTTTTTTCCCTTACTAATTATCAAAAATTACTTTAACTCTATGTTTTTATTATTTACAAAATAAATTTAACCCTTTTTTTACTTTTAAATTTTAGTTTTTCCTCTCTCTCTCTCTCTCTCTCTCTCTCTGTGTGTAAAAATTCGACCTACACCACCAATCAACCCCACTGCCAACCACCAAAGTCTTAGCCCCAATTTCAGAAATTTGAAATTACTTTAAACCTCCTTTGTTTTTTTTACTTTTTACTTCCACAAATTAACTTATAACTCTTTTTTTAGTAATAAATAAATATATGCAATAAAGTTCCTTTTTTTTACTATTTTCCAAAAGTTACTTTCACCACCATTTTTTTTATCTATTTACGAAAATTACTTTAACCCCCTTTTTTATTTTCAAATTTTACCTTTCCCTCTCTTTCCCTCTTTTTTTTTTTAGAATTTCAATCATACACCATCAATTAGCCCCACAACCAACCAATTGGGGGGGGGGGGTAAAATTTTGAAAGTTAAAAAAATGGAGAATTAAAGTTATTTTGTAAATAGTAAAAAAATGGGGTTAAAGTAACTTTTGATAAATAGTCAAAAGAAAAAAAGGAACTTTATTACATATTTATTTACTACTAAAATAAAATAAAGAGTTAAAAGTAATTTTTGAAAGTAAAAAGTAAAAAAAGGAAAGGTTAACACCTTTTGATGGAATTGGACGGTGGGGGCCTAATTGTTCACAGAATGATGAGTTCAGGTGTTTTTTTGTCAGTAGTTAGAGTTCAGACAGGTGTTTTTTTTTTTGTGAAGTTCCTGAAAGTGTAGGGGGATTTTTTTGAAAATTTCCCTATATTTTTTGGTAATTCGGAATATCTTTTTGGGGGCGACTATTTGCAACTCTGTATTTTCTCTCTTAACTCACTACATTTCGGTAAATAGTTTTAGAAAATCATACATAACATTTCTGTAAATAACTATTGAAAACAAGATTATATTTCGGTAACTACATGTCGAAAATATGTTTAATCTTCGGTAAACAACTGCCGAACATACATTTTCGGTAAATAGCTGTTGAAAAAAATATTATATTTCGGTAATTAGATGCTAAAAATGTATCTCAATTTCGGTAACTAACTGTTGAGTATAATTGAAAATTCTTAATGGGCTAAGGGAGAATACGGAGCTGCGAATAGCCGCCCCCTATCTTAAATTGAAATAACAGAACAGAGTCAAAGCATAACAACTATGAAACTGAATTAAAACAACAAAGCCAACGTTCTCAGGTGTCCCACACCTAGACTGTCAGCAATGACAAACACGCTCGCTTATTCCGTCACTCGTTCTGTCACAACCATGTCTTTCACTTGTTTTGCTCCCAGACGTGAGGAATTTTCATGCTCCAAGTATGTTAGCAAAAAAATTTGGTACGTCTTTAATGTGGATACTGTTTTGACACGAGACACGAATGCATGGAATATAATTGGTTTACAAAAACTAATCTAAGCGTGTCCTTAAGAGAAGTACAGCTAATTAAACTCTGAGCTCCGTGCCTTCCTTAAGAAAACAGGGTGTCCTTGAGAAAACAGAAATGTTCCAAGTATGTGCAAATGTTTTGATGCAATAATTCATCAGATGAAAGACTCTTTCAAAGCTATACATTTGGTGTATGTGGAGGCCTCGATTATTTCCTCGGTAAATAGACTCCCGATAACCGAGGACTTGCGGTTGAAATGGTCTTTAGTCCTACGCAAGCAAGTCCTTGAAGATACACACTTTCACCGACTCGGTATAGATCCTCCTGTTATCACTTCGATTCAATGATCGAGATATGCGTTCGGTAGAGATCTCTTGAAAGAATGTAACCTAGCAGGAGGGGACCAAGGGCGGCAAGTGGCAGATAGGACCACCATGGCCATGTGCTTCGTAACCGCCTCATCCAGTACATCACCTATGACGTCACCGAAGGCGGTTACCTAAGCGTGACTCCCACGCGCTTCCTTGGAGGCCAAGTAAACATAGGTCTATAAATACACAGGGATACTCATCTTTGAGAGGTATGCAATTCTACCCTAACCCTAGACCTAAACCTCTCTCCCTACATCTAACTTGATCGTCGGAGGGTCATTGGGCCGTCCAAGCCCTAGTGACTGGTTGCAGGTTCCCAGGCGGGCGAGCGGAGCAACGGAAGAGGAGTATTGAGCCAGGCGAAGGTCCCTCCAAATCTGAACCCCGACAATTGGCGACTCCGCTGGGGATCTAGCCATCAATCCAACATCCTCACTTCTCCTTCTGCTCCATTCGACGATTCCTGGTTCAAATATGGCTGAAATCGATGACGCTCACCACGGAGGAACCATCCACGGGCTCGGTTCCCTCGTGGATCACAGCCCGGCCTCCGGCGGAGCAGCCGCCCTGGGAAAAACCCACGTATCAATAGGAATCGGCGCCGGAGGACCAGAAGCAGGCCCATCTTCCGAGCTCCATTCCTACATCCGCCATCTCGAGCGGAAGATCGATGACCTCACAACGGTCATGGAGCGCGACCATCACGTAAGAGATGAATTGGCAGAGATTAAACATCTCCTCTAAATCTCTCCATCTCATTCCTCCGGAAGCCGCGGCGGAAGAAAGGACCGTCGCACATCCCCTCGCAGTCATGAAGTCGGCCACCTGCTAGAGCATAGGTCTCGCCTTTCCGCCAAAGATCGTCTCGAGTCACCCAGAGCAGCGGACACTCGAGCCCCAAGAGACCCATCGCACAGAGACCGTTCCCGCTCCCCCGTGCAACTTCGGAGACCATCGACCTTCGAAAGGCTCGGTGCTGGGAGCGTCTCTGCCTCCTCCACTCACTCGGTCCATGTGGGCAGGGCAGGCCGTGAATCTACCCCTAGCCTCACAAGGGCGCCCAGGGGAAATGACGGCCTTGTAGAGATCCAGACCAAGGGATACCGTGAGCGCCTAAAAGGCCCCGGAGCCAGAAGCCCCATCATCACAAACCCCGCCGGGGCACACAGCAGGAGCCCAGTGACCGAGCGCCTCCAGCCCTCTGCTCGGGATAGCTACCGCCACCACCGCCAGGACCGCTTTCCCAGGAAATCGGTTAGTACTGCCCCTAATAAAAAGGAATATGAACGATTGGACAAACTTGTCCCCAAGAAGCGTACAGCGACTGAGCGTCCAGACGGTCTTGACCGTTCGATCCGTCCTCATCACGACGCACGACTTGCACGACTCACGACCTCTCCCTTTACGAGAGAGATCGACTCGGTTACCCCACCCAAAGGATTCACCCAACCCAAGTTTGCCAAGTACGACGGCAAGACCGAGGCGTACACCTACTTGGTTCAATATAAACTTGCCATGTCTTTGTTTCTTCGGAACGAACCCTCGGACGACGCCTTCTTATGCAAAGTGTTTCCTGCGAGTCTCGGTAACCTAGGTCTCACCTGGTTCAATCAACTCCCGGCTCGGTCAATCTCCTCATTTGATTCTCTCTGCGATGCCTTCATGGCTCGATTCGTAACAAGCAACAAACATGAGAAGGAGATTGATTCCCTCCTAGCCCTCCGCAAGAGAAACGATGAAACGCTTCGGCAGTACGCCGGTCGTTACTGGGAGCTGTTCAATGAGATAGAAGGCTGCGACGGCGTCATCTCTGCCCGAGGATTCAAGCTCGGTCTTACCTCCCAAGATGAGCAAGTCTATGACGACCTAGCTCGCCATAAGCCAAACTCAATGAAGGACCTTATGACTCGTATCGAAGGTTGGTGCCAGCTCATTGAATCGAAGGCAGAGAGAGGTATCGGGAAGCCGACAAGTTCAAAAGCAACAAACGCCTCGGCCTCCACAGCGGTTCCCCCACCTGTCTCAACTCCAAAGAAGCAGGTTAACACCATCAAGCAGTCACCGAGAAGAGAACCGAAGCCCAGCATTTCAACGCTGAGAAAATTGTCTTCACCATACCAATCTACCGAATCATCGACCAAGTGAAGGATCAACCCTTTTTCTCCTTCCCAAATCAAAAGATGGGAACCGAAAGCGGCAAAATCAAGAATCCCATTGTGCGATGCAGTTACCACAGCGAACAAGGTCATTTCACCACAGCATGCAAGCCCTTCAAGGCATACTTGGAGCAGCTTGTTGCTGTTGGCCACCTCGACAATTTCATCGATCAAGAAAAGACAGCGGCTCAGGCACAAAGGACCGAAGCAAATACCGAGGAAGAAATTCGGACAATCAATGTCATACACGGTCCCCTAAACCCCGAAGCCGCCCGTATCATCCGAGCTGACCTAAACGAAGCTTCCTCCTCCAAGCAGGTCATGTTGGTTGGTCCCGAACCAAAGCGCCCCAGAACCGATGACGGTTCCAAATGGACGATAAAGTTTACCGAGAAGGATCTCGACCGCATCCAGCTCCCCCACAACGACGCCCTCGTGGTCATGCTACGCATCAGAATTTTCAATGTCCGACGCGTCCTCGTAGACCAGGGCAGCTCGGCTGAAGTAATGTACTACTCTTTGTTCAAGGAGCTGAAGATACCCGACATCGACCTCCATCCCTTCGAAGTTCCTCTTATCGGCTTCAACGGAGCTCCCGTCTGGCCCATCGATACGATCACTCTTCCTGTTCGTGCCGGTTCGGTAACTCTGGAAATGGAATTTGTAGTAGTTGACGTCCCTAGCCCATACAACGCCATCGTCGGACGCACCTGGTTGCATAGGCTCAAGGCAATTGCCTCCACCTATCACCAAGTGGTCCGTTTCATTGGCATTCATGGGCAGCAGGAAGACTTGTACGGAGACCAAACAGCGGCCAAAAAATGCTACATCAACGCCGTCCAAAGTAACAAACAGACCTCTCGGATTAACCTCAATGAAGTCCCCAAGGCCCCAATCTTGGAAGATGTCGGTAGACCCCCCGACGACAAAACTATAGGGGAAGTGGCTGTAGGGAGGTATTCCCGAGTAGATACATTTAGTCGCCGAACACGTAATGTTTGGGAGCACATGGTGAATACGACGGGACTCATCGCCGGGCAGTATGGTGAACGGAAGTACGGATCAGTAATATGGAAAGTCATTGATCTATGAAGTCTGTTCGGCTAGTTACAAGCCAATGGCAAGTGAAGCCAGAGGTGTGAAACTAAGCTGTTCGGCAGATAGTGACATTCTTATTACTGCTTGGACCAGATTACATGTGAAGTCATTGGTCCAGGCAGCCTGTTCGGCAACGAGATGGCCGAACAAGGAAAGAACCCCAAATTAATTGTTCTAACATGGGGAACATTCTGGAAGAATCTAGAGTGTTGGTATTCTGTTAAGGAATAAGATCCCATGAATAAAGGATCTGAGAAAGATACCCAATGAGCATGGGATGTTCAGGCCAGTAAAGGAAAAGAATCCTAAAGAGGACTCTTTTCCATTAAACTGATAAAGGAAACGAGAATCCTTGATATCCTTGGTTTCCTATACGAGTTGGGAATCCTATGGCAATAGGAATGCTTGGGCAGCAAGCATACACAAGTCTATAAATAAGAGGTGAACCTAGAGGAAAAAGGTACGCAATATACTGCATTATTATTGCTTTCCTACTGATAATTAGGGTTTTGTTCTTAGTACGTGATACTAACAAAGGCATCGGAGGGCCTTTGCCACGAGAGGCAAAGGTGCACTCATCCCCTGTCTATTTTGCAGATTAGGGTTCAGACGTCGAGCTAGGGTTCCGGTGAAGAGGCACGAATAAGCCGTTGCAATCCAGTTGAACCGAAGCATCAATTGTTTTCATCCCCCTACAATTGGCGCCGTCTGTGGGAAAGAACAGACTTTTCAAAGAAAGTAATCATGACGGAAGAAAATCCAGTCACACCGTTTAGTCCAAAGGACCAGTTAGGTGGAGGAAGAGATAAATCTCCACCAGGTGCTCCGAGAAAGCCCACTGGTAGACATGACAGAGAAAACTCTAAAGAAAATGGGGACAAGACAGCTACTGGTTCCACGAGAAGGAGTAAGTCCCATCGAGTAGAAGAGTCTGTTACTCGTTCAAGGAGTATTCATAATGATGATGATGTCCTTGATAAAAAAAGAAGAGAAATCGAGGAGTACGCTCGTTTAATTAAAAAACGAGAGTATGAGATACGGGAGCTGCAGAGGATACGAGAGCACCCCGAGGATTCTGGACTCTCTCGAAGGAATTCCCAAAGGGACGGACGGGCTCTGGTGATTCATGAACAGACTCATTCACGCGGAAGAAAGAGTAGAAGTCCTGTTATAGGGCGTCACAAGGCTTCTCCACGAAAAATGGGAAGAAGAAGTAGAAGCCGAACACCAGAGAGAAAGACTTCTTCACGAAAAAAGAGAAGCAGAGACCGAAGTTCTACCCCCGAGGAAGAGGATACGAGGAAGCATCATCGAGACAGGTACGAGAGACCTAATGCTGATTGGGCCAAAGCTTCAGCCCACAATTTGAAGGAACAAGAGGATGGGACAATGACTGCACGAGAAGCAGCACGCAAGGCCCTGAGTAATATTGCAGCCTCCCCCTTTACAAAGAGGCTACAAGAAGCGAGATTGCCGAGCAGAGTGAAGCACGGAGCGTTTGTACTTTACGAGACAAATACAGACCCCGTGGCTCACATACAGCATTATCAACAGGCCATGTTTATGCATGAGGGGGATGATTCCATCTTGTGCAAGATGTTTCCCTCTAGTCTTGGCAAGGTGGCTTTGTCCTGGTTTCATAAACTGGCCCCACGATCCATACGAGGATGGAGGCAGTTGGCAGAGGAATTCACTGCTCGGTTCTTGACAAGCAGAAAAGCCCCGAAGACTTTTGAAAGTCTTTCCACCATGAAGTAGGAGGAGAACGAACAGATCAGGGATTATGCGAAGAAGTACTGGGAGACTTTCAACGAGATTGAAAGTTGCAGTGAGGAGTATGCAATTGCTACATTCAAAACAGGATTACCTGTTCGGGGAGAGCTGCGCCGATCATTGAATAAACATCCGGTAGCCACCCTGGCTAAATTGATGGAACGGATAGAACAACATGCCAGAATGGAGGATGACATACTCCGTGAGGACGGCAGAATGGTTGCCGAACAGCCAAAGGCACCTGCTAAAAAGGTGGAGAAGCCAGAACCCAAGACTTACAGAGATAGAAAGGAGTACGGGCAGGCTAAGAAAGAGTCATACAAAGAAAAGCAAGCTCCAGACCCTAAATCCTTCTTTTCTATCACTACAGTTTGGAAGGAGCCAATCTACAGGATTCTTTATCGAATAAAGAATCAACCATATTTCAAATGGCCTCCAAGTCTAGGAGGAGACAAAGATGCAAAACGAGCTACGAATCAGCACTGCAGTTATCATAAGGATTGGGGCCATATGACAGAGGATTGTGAGACATACAAAAGGCACCTTGATGATTTAGTCTCTCGGGGCTATCTTAAGGAATTTATCCAGGAGGACCCCAAAGAGAAAGGGAAAACTATGGAGTTGGGTTACGAACAAAACCCTAAAGGCGTCATCCATATGATACATGGATTGGCCACACCTTACACGAGAAGTGAGGTTAGGCTATTTCAAAGGCAAGTTAAGCATGATCAGCATGTGATGCGGTTGGGAAACAAGAGGGGGCGAGAGACTGATGTATGCAAAGAGAGCATGGCATTCAGTGATGAGGATTTGGGGGAGGTCCAAATACCCCACAATGATGCATTGGTCGTAACCCCTACGAGTTGGGGAATACGACATCGAAAGAATTCTAGTGGACTCGGGGAGCTGTACAGAGGTATTGTACTATGATGCATTCAAGAGGATGGGGCTGGCACAATCAGACTTAGAACAGTCTACAACGCCTCTTATTGGGTTCGGTGCAGGAGCAGTTTGGCCCCTTGGAAAAGTGACATTACCTGTTCGGGCCGGATCAGTGGTGTTGAGAACGGACTTTTTAATGGTTGATGTCCCTTCTTCCTATAACGCGATTATAGGGAGGACATGGTTGCATAAGATGAGAGCAGTCTCCTCGACTTATCATCAGATGGTGAAATTCCCAGGATCAAATGGGATTGAAGTTCTTAAAGGCAACCAGAAGGTGGCGCAACAATGCTTGATTTCCATCATCAAAACAGCCCCAAAAGTCCACCATGTTCATACACTGGAAGTACCAGATCAACCAACCATCGAAGATGTTGGAAGAAGCCCGGCTGAAAAGGTGATTGAGGGCTTGGAGAAGATTCAGATCAACGAGATTGATCCTGAACGATATTTTTTAGTTGGGGAATCACTGCCAGCAGATGAAAAGGCCGAATCGATAAAGTTCCTAAAAGAGCATATTGATGTTTTTGCATGGGTGCCTGAGGAAATGCCTGGGGTGGATGCAGATGTGATCTGTCACCATCTAAACATTGACCCTCAGCACAAGCCGATCATTCAGAGGAAACGAAGGGCAGCCGTGCAGCATGTAGATGCAGTGATCGAGGAGGTTGATCGTTTGTTGGAAGCCAAAGCAATACGAGAAGTCTATTACCCCGAATGGTTATCCAACACTGTTGTAGTAAAGAAGAAGAATGGAAAGTGGCGAGTCTGTGTGGACTTCACAGACCTAAACAAAGCGTGCCCTAAGGATAGTTTTCCTTTGCCCAGGATTGACCAATTGGTTGATGCAACCTCTGGCTACGAACGAATGAGTTTTCTCGATGCATATCGAGGATATCATCAGATTGCTATGTTTGAACCTGATCAAGAGAAGACTTCCTTCATCACACCTTGAGGATTATACTGCTACAATGTCATGCCGTTTGGGCTGAAAAATGCTGGGGCCACATACCAAAGACTAGCGACCATCATGTTCAAAGATCTCATTGGGAAAACTTTAGAAGTTTACATTGACGATATGGTGGTAAAAAGTCGAGAAAAAGGAGGACATATTACTGATTTAAAGGAAGTCTTTGAAATCTTGAGGAAATACAAGTTGAAACTCAACGCCTCGAAGTGTGCATTTGGAGTTGGTTCAGGAAAGTTCCTGGGCCATTTGGTAACCATGAGGGGGATAGAGGCAAATCCCGAGCAAATCGATGCTTTGCAGAAATTACAAAGTCCCAAAACTACCAAGGAAGTCCAGAGGCTGACTGGAATGGCGGCAGCACTAAACAGATTCATCAGCAGGTCAAGTGACAAGTGCAGACCCTTTTTTCAGCTACTGAAAAAGAGGGAGGGATTTGAATGGGGAGCAGAATGTGAGCAGGCCTTCCAAGACCTGAAGAAGTACTTGGCCGAACCCCCATTGTTGTCAACCCCACAGCCAGGTGAGTCCTTAATTCTGTATTTAGCTGTTTCCGATCACGCAGTTAGTGCAGTATTGTTGAGGGATTTGGGGATCGAGCAAATCCCCATTTATTATGTTAGCAAGACATTGTTGGATGCAGAGACGAGATATCTGCCATTAGAAAAACTTGTCTTGGCACTTAGGACAGCAACCAGGAAACTGCCACACTACTTCCAAAGCCATAAGGTTGTGGTTTATACTGAGTATCCATTAAAGTCACTGCTTCGAAAGGCAGATTTCTCGGGTAGGATCTCGACATGGTCCATAAAGTTAAGTCAGTATGACCTCGAATATCAGCCGCGCACAGCAATTAAAGGCCAAGTGTTGGCTGATTTTGTAGCAGAGTTTTCCCCCACTGTTGCTCCCTTGCCTCCTATGAGAAAGGAACAGGCGGCTAAGACATCATCCTTTACGGATCAACCCGTCGCCGAACAGGATCCCAAAGAATGGAAGCTATTCGTTGATGGATCGGCATGCAATACCGGTTCTGGAATTGGAGTTGTCCTCTTTCCTCCTGAAGGAGTTCTAATTGAGCTATCTGTTCGGCTTGGATTCAGTGCATCGAATAATGTGGCTGAATATGAAGCACTCTTGGCAGGATTGAGAAGTGCGAAGACCCTTAAAGCAGAACGGGTCAGGGTGTATTGTGATTCCCAGCTTGTTGTGAATCAGCTGTCCGGCGAGTACGAAACTCGAAACGAAAAGATGGTGGCTTACGTGCAGGCAGCCAAAGACTTGCTTGATACCTTCGAAAGGGTGTATATTGAGCAAATAAGTTCTGCACAGAGCGCTCATGCAGATTCTTTAGCCTGGTTGGCTGCAGCAGTACCAACAGAATTTAAAAGAAGGGTGGCAGTAGAATACCTGAATGAGCCTAGCATTGGGAGAAATGTGGACTTGGTCTTGGACGTGAACCAAGGACCAAGTTGGATGGACCCAATAATAGAGTTCTTACGAGATGAGATACTCCCTTCTGATAAAAAGGAGGCACACAAGATAAGAGTCAAATCTGCTAGGTTTTGGCTGTCCCCAGAGGGTAAGTTGTACAGGAAATCCTTTACAGGTCCTTATTTGCTATGCGTACATCCTGAGATGGTACAGAAGTTCCTTCATGAGATCCACGAGGGAACATGTGGGAGCCATGCTGGAGGGAGATCCATTGCTCACCGAGCAATTACTCAAGGATACTGGTGGCCACACATGCAAGAAGATGCAAAGGTTTATGTAAAGATTTGTGAGAAGTGTTAGAAATTCTCACCAATGATTCGAACACCTGCCGAGGATCTGGTGCCTTTGACGAGTCCCTGGCCTTTTGCCCAATGGGGAATGGATATCGTGGGTCCATTGCACAAAGCAACTGGGAATCGAAAATTCCTGCTTGTAGCAACTGATTATTTCACAAAGTGGATTGAGGCAGAACCATTGGCCAAAATCACTGAACCTATGATAGAAAGGTTCGTGTGGAAAAGCATCATCACTCGTTTTGGGGTCCCTTATTCATTGATTACAGACAATGGATCCCAATTTCAGAAGAAGTTCAAGACTTTTTGTGCTCAATATGGAATACGAAACTATTATTCCACCCCAGCCTACCCTCAGAGTAATGGGCAAGCGGAGGCTTCTAACAAAACTATCCTTGATGGGATCAAAAAACGGCTTGACAAAGCCAAGGAGAAGTGGCCTGATGAGTTGCCATTGGTTTTATGGGCTCACCGAACAACGCCTAGGAGGTCTACGGGAGAGACCCCCTATTTGTTGGCATTCGGAACAGAGGCTGTGATACCTCTGGAAGTGGGTCTGCCGACCAACAGGACAACTTTGGTTGAAAGTGGGGGCAATGACAGGGCCCTTGAAATCGAGCTTGATCTTGCCGAGGAGAAGAGAGAAAAGGCCTTGGTATACCTTGCTTCTTACCAAGAACAGCTAATGAAAAGCTACAACAAACATGTTCATCCTAGAGAATTTGGTGTTGGGGACCTTGTGCTACGAAAAGTGCTCGGCAACACCAAGGTGGCAAACGAAGGCAAGCTGGGGGCCAACTGGGAAGGCCCGTATAGAGTAACTGAGATTGTGGGCATAGGAGCCTATCGATTGGCAGATCTGGATGGTGATCCAATTCCGAGGCCTTGGAATGTTCATAATTTACGAAAATTCTTTGTTTAGAAGTATTAAAATCTGTTTTGGATTTACACTACGTGATTGTGTGGGAATTACGAATATAATTCCTTTGTTCTAGTAACGCCCTCTTGCGTTTTGCAGATTATGAATAAAATCACTTCTTTAGTATAACTTTTATGGTATTTAAATACGACCTACGAGTTCGGTTCCTCTTATTCGTATTGGGGAGCAGGATATACCTTTTGAGTATGTGAAACTTAAAAGATTTATAAGTGCGAGAAACTTAATAAATACAGGTACGAAATACTTGTATAGAATTAAAGTACGTGAAACTTGGGTATATACTTGAACACAAGTATGAAACACTTGTGTGCTTGTCAAAACGTTTTAAAGTACGTGAAACTTAAAAATGTTGCAAGTTTGACAATACTTGTATATTATTACAAAATACAAGTATGAAATACTTGTATGGACGTTTAAAAGAACGAGATACTTATAAGTACGTGAAACTTATGTTCCTAAGTATGTGAAACTTGAGGAAATCCTTTATGATCAAGTGTCTGTATGACAAAACACTTGAAAGACTTGTAAAAAAGCAATTGGTTTGGCTTACAAACATAACGAGTATATGTTCAAAGTACGTGAAACTTATAAATATCTGTTCTTAAGTACGTGAAACTTATAAATATCTGTTCTTAAGTACGTGAGACTTAAGGAACAAATTTTATGTTTGATCTGGTTTTTAAAATATGTGAAATTTGCATAAGACAATCAATAGTACGAAATACTTGAGATTAAAACAGTGCATCCGAACAGATGCATTAAACTTAAGAGCGCCGAGCAAATGCCACAGGGGGCCAAATACCTGTTTAGACAAAGTATTAAAAGTACTAGAAGCCACACAGGGCCAAATTCTTATGGTCACGCAGGACCAGCAACCAACATCAAAATAGTTCAAACAAACTTACCAAAGTTAATCCACATTCTGGACTTCCGGAACATCAGTATTAACCTGGGGACCTGCCCCATCATCTGCTGGATTCTCCTCCAATACTATGGGTTCATTATTTGCATCATGAGCTGGGGACTAGACAGCCTGAGAACCAGATGGGATGTCTTCTTCTGCTCCAGTAAAATCTTCGATCTGCTGCTCAACATCATCTTCCAGAGGAACATCTTGCTGTTGGGAAGCTGCAGACCGGTTGCTCGGTAGTTCATTATCAGTCCATAATGGAGAGTCCTCAGCAACGCCAACCTTTGTTAAACAGGTTTCCCAGCAAGCAATCCAAATTTGATCTTGAAGAGCAGGAATCTGTTGAACATAGTTCGCAGTTGTGGTGTCGAATCCTTTTTGGTACCCATCCTCATATGCAGCTTTTTTGGCAGTATCAATCTCTGATAAAGCCTGATTGAGGCTCTCTTCGGCAACTTCGAGTTTTTCCTTAGTTTGGTTGAAGTCAGATTTAGCTTTGTCTCTTTCTCTCTCCAGCCTGGTGACTGTTCGGAGCAGTCTGGTATTGTCATTCATCAACCTCACCCTTTCTGCATCTGCTTCTTGGTACTTTTTACCTAAAGTGACCATTTTTTGAATGAACTGGCAAAATGTCAACGAGTTAGAAACGGGTATGGCAATACATGTTGAAGTGGTATATGATATATACATAAAAGACCTTATAAAGACAAATCAAGTAACAAATACCTTGATACCACTGACAAGCCCAGTAGAAACAAGCCGATCAGGAGTGGATGCATTTTCCTTTTGCACATCCACTGGGAGGAGCAATCCTTGAGCTAATGCAAGTGCGGTCTCAGATGAACCAGCACTGTCCCCAACGTGAACGGGACGATCTCCCCTAGTGAAAGAAGGAGTCCAAGTTTGAGGAAGGACTTCAGTTGTTGGAGAGATGGGATGTTGAGTTTCGGTAACTGCTCGGGAAGCAGTACCATCTTGATCGTCAACTCTTGGGCGTTTATCTCGATGGAGGTCAGTGGCCTCTGTAGCGGTATCAACTTCCCGAGGAGAAGATGATGACCGTGCAGATCCCCCCCTATTACGACGAGATCGTGGGGGAGGGGCGCCAGTTGAGGCCACCCGGCCAGTACCGCGTCCCCGAGAAGAAACGGTAAGGAGGGAACTGAGATTAAGAGGTTCACGAGCCATTGTCTCTGAGATAGGGGGAGATGGAGTATAACCTGATGAGGACGATTGGCTGGTTAAACGATATGAGGAAGGTTGCTCAGGCTGTTGAGAGACTGTTTGACTCTGGGTGCTCCTACGAAGTCTTAAACGTGGCAATAGAACTCCTTCAGAAATGGGAATTTCTCCCAGTTGACCGGCAATGGTAACACCGGATTGACGTCTTGAGGTACGTGGTTGGGGAGCAGCTGATGTAGAGGTAGAAGCAGCACTGGTGCTGGGATGAGCTAGTCTTCTATCAATCACTCCTCTGTATGAAGGTTCGTACCCCAGCAGCACGTCAGCGTCCCGACCCCGACCAGCTGTTCGGGTACCCGGCACTCCTGTATATTTAAGAACTTTGTTGATATCCTCTGTTCGGATATTGCTTGGTGTACGTCTGGGACGGTGGTTAGCGTTATCAGCTGCATCCAAAAATGTTAAAATAAATAAGACATAAGGAAATGCTACGAGAAAGCAGTAAGCAGAAACTTTCAGAATTAGGAAAATGAGGAGTATTACGTGGGTATCCCCATATGTGGGGGCAGTGGAGCCCCACCACTTGACCATCCTCTCCTAGAGGTTCGAAAGCTCCAGTGACATAGAGAAAATCAACCTCATGGTCCCGAGCAGAATCTGGCAGGTTGAGCACGAGGCGCTTTTCTGCCCTTCTTACTTTGAAATAGTATGTGTTATAATCAGGGTTAAGTACAATGCTGTACCACCACTGAATATCCCAGATCCCCAGCTGGGTGCCTAAAATCCTATTCAAAGCAACTACCCCCATTATCAGCCTAAACACATTTGTTGACACTTGTATTGGAGTGAGACGGTACCAACTCAAGATTTGACGAAGGAGTGGATGAAGGGGGAAATGGACCCCGCCTTCGACGATGGCTACGATTGGGATACACATTCTATCCCAAGAGCCACCGTCCCTATCTGCCCCCAGAGGGGCGAGTTCGAGACCAACGTTCTCTGGAACGTTGTAGTCCCTCCTAAATGCCGTCATGGCAGAAGGGGTCTCGCATAATTTCCTAAATTTACCGGGTTTAAGAGGGTTATCGTGTTCATCCGCCATGGATATACTCGAAAGGAAGTGTAAAAGTAAGATTGGGCGTGACTGAAACCCTAAGAAATGATCTACAAATTTGAGAATGAAATCTCAGATGAAAAAACCTAAGCAGAGAAAATGGAGTTAGAACGAGAATCTTACAAAGGGACCGTGATGATTTCCTGAAACGCAATTGAATTTGCAGAAGGCGGCGATGGCAGAAACGCTTAGAGGGAAAGTTTGAAGGAAGTTCGAATGTTTTGGGTAAAAACCCAAAATGAACCCTTTTTGGGGTTTAAAGGAAAGAAACGGAGACGAAGCGTCTCCTCTTACGCCGTTACAGGAAAAGTAACGGGATAGAAGGTTTCGACTAACGGCGTATTGACGTCGTTTGGAGAGAATGTCAGATCACATTAAATGAAAAGCGTACGATAAGCGCCACGTGGAGTCATTACCTTGAGATGGTATAATGACGGAGGCGCCAAAAGACATCAATGAGATATTGAAATTATGGCTGCATGGGATCAGAAGAGTCTGGTCGTAGTAAAAATTCTGTTTCTAAGCGTCATATATTGCCCCCGAACAGTGGTAAATACATGAAGCTGGGGAGCAATTGTAGGGAGGTATTCCCGAGCAGATACATTTAGTCGCCGAACACGTAATGTTTGGGAGCACATGGTGAATACGACGGGACTCATCGCCGGGCAGTATGGTGAACGGAAGTACGGATCAGTAATATGGAAAGTCATTGATCTATGAAGTCTGTTCGGCTAGTTACAAGCCAATGGCAAGTGAAGCCAGAGGTGTGAAACTAAGCTGTTCGGCAGATAGTGACATTCTTATTACTGCTTGGACCAGATTATATGTGAAGTCATTGGTCCAGGCAGCCTGTTCGGCAACGAGATGGCCGAACAAGGAAAGAACCCCAAATTAATTGTTCTAACATGGGGAACATTCTGGAAGAATCTAGAGTGTTGGTATTCTGTTAAGGAATAAGATCCCATGAATAAAGGATCTGAGAAAGATACCCAATGAGCATGGGATGTTCGGCCAGTAAAGGAAAAGAATCCTAAAGAGGACTCTTTTCCATTAAACTGATAAAGGAAACGAGAATCCTTGATATCCTTGGTTTCCTATACGAGTTGGGAATCCTATGGCAATAGGAATGCTTGGGCAGCAAGCATACACAAGTCTATAAATAAGAGGTGAACCTAGAGGAAAAAGGTACGCAATATACTGCATTATTATTGCTTTCCTACTGATAATTAGGGTTTTGTTCTTAGTACGTGATACTAACAAAGGCATCGGAGGGCCTTTGCCACGAGAGGCAAAGGTGCACTCATCCCCTGTCTATTTTGCAGATTAGGGTTCAGACGTCGAGCTAGGGTTCCGGTGAAGAGGCACGAATAAGCCGTTGCAATCCAGTTGAACCGAAGCATCAATTGTTTTCATCCCCCTACAGTGGCCACCATCCCAATAACCGAAGACGGTTCCCGTTTTTTCCTTGTTAGTTCCTCACTTAGTGACACTGAGCGGAATGAAATGATAGCCTTTCTCAACCGTAACATCGAAGTATTCGCTTGGACCCTATACGAGATGCCTGGAATCGACCCCTCCTTCATTTGTCACAAGCTCAACATTGACCGAGCCAAACGCCCGGTCCTGCAAAAGGCACGACGGTCCTCCCCTCATCATTCCAAAGCAGTTATTGAAGAAGTAAACCGACTCCTGAACGCAGGGGCAATAAGAGAAGTCCAGTACCCTAAGTGGTTGGCCAACACCGTCGTTGTCAAGAAAAAGAACGGTAAATGGCGAGTCTGCGTTGATTACTCAAACCTCAACGACGCCTGCCCAAAGGATTTCTTTCCACTCCCCCGCATCCACCAGCTCGTCGACGCCACCTCCGGTCACGAGCGTCTTAGCTTCTTGGATGCTTATCGGGGCTACCACCAAATTGCCATGAGTGAAGGCGATGTTGAGAACACGGCTTTCATTACCCCCCATGGCATCTTCGGATACCTGGTTATGCCCTTCGGCCTAAAGAATGCCAGGGCCACTTTTCAGAGAATGATTACCAAGATGTTCGAAGCACTACTAGGCGACACTATGCTGGCCTACATCGACGATATGGTGGTTAAAAGTTTGCGCGCCGGTGATCATCTTACCCACCTCGCCGAAGTCTTTGAGATACTCAAGAAACACAAGCTCCGCCTCAATGCCGAGAAGTGCGTCTTCGGCGTTAGCTCT
Source organism: Rhododendron ovatum (assembly GCA_019656835.1). NCBI lineage: Eukaryota > Viridiplantae > Streptophyta > Magnoliopsida > Ericales > Ericaceae > Rhododendron > Rhododendron ovatum. Next base: position 17,147,879 of record CM033798.1, read on the forward strand.
GGCAAATTCCTTGGCCACCTCGTCTCCCAATGCGGTATTGAGGCCGACCCTTCCCAGATCCTTGCCATTGCTCAGCTCTCGGCCCCCCACAACAAGAAAGATGTTCAGCGTTTGACCGGCATGGCCGCAGCCCTGAACCGATTTATAAGCCGCTCCTCGGATAAATGCCAGCCATTCTTCACACTTTTAAAAGGTAGCCGACGGAGCTTCAACTGGACAGAAGACTGCGATCGAGCCCTACAACAACTCAAGAAGTACATTTCCAAAGCTCCCCTCCTCGTCACTCCTCAGGACCAAGAGGACCTGTTCCTCTACCTTGCTGTCTCTCAGCACGCCGTCAGCTCGGTCCTCGTTCGACAGGAGAATCGGGATCATCAGCCAATCTACTATTCCAGTAAGACAATGACTCCAGCCAAGACGCGTTACCTACCATTAGAAAAGCTCATCCTTGCCCTCGTCTCAGCATCCAGGAAGCTCGCTCCCTACTTCCAGTCTCACCGTATCATCGTCGTTACTGAATTCCCCCTCAAGTCTCTCCTGCGGAAGGCCGACCTTTCTAACCGAATCTCACAGTGGGCCGTTGAGCTTGCAAATTTTGAAATCCACTTTCAGCCTCGGACAGCTATCAAAGCTCAGGTGCTTGCCGACTTCATCGCCGAGCTCACACCGACCAACACAACCGCTTCGGCTCCCACCCCAAGCACCGAGGCATTCCTTCAGGCCAACCCTAGCACAGCATGGCAGCTCTTCCATGGAGATGTTTGGAAAATGTACGTCGATGGCGCTTCCAACAGCCGAGGCGCCGGTGCTGGCATCGTCCTCCTCTCACCCTCCGGTGTTCTGCACGAAAGCTCAATCTCTATTAACTTCCCAGCCTCCAACAACGAGGCCGAATATGAAGCATTAATCTCCGGACTCAAAACTGCCGAAGCCATTGGCATCGAAGAATTCGTGGTTTACAGTGATTCCCAATTGGTGGTCAACCAGCTCTCCGAAGAATATGAAGCTCGGGACGATCGCATGCGCACCTACCTCAGTGCCACAGTCCAGCTCATTCAACGCTTCTAAGCAATCAGAGTCGAGCACATCTCCCGGGAACAGAACACCCACGCCGACGCCCTTGCAGGACTCGCTTCGGCATGCTCATCCTCGGAACATCGTTCTATTTCCTTTGATTCCATTGACAAGCCCAGCTTCGAGCTTGAAGAACTAAATAAGGAGATACTTAACATAGAGCTCGGCCCAAGCTGGATGGACGAAATTGTCCTTTACCTGAGAGATGACTCTCTCCCAGCTGACAAAAAGGAAGCTCACCGACTCTGAAATAAAGCCGCTCTCTTCTGGCTCAATCCCAACGGCAAGCTTTACCGAAGATCATTTATCGGACCATACTTATTGGTTGCACACCCCTATCAAGTCCCGGGGATCATTGAAGAGTTTCATGCTGGCGACAGCGGCTGCCACTCCGGTGGACGGTCCCTGGCCCACCGAGCCCTCACTCAGGGGTATTGGTGGCCAACAATGAAGAAGGATTCAGAAGAGTTTGTCAAGCGTTGCAAAAGGTGTCAGATGTTCGCTCCCATTATCCATCAACCGGCCCGGGACCTCAGCCCCCTCACCAGCCCCTGGCCCTTTTTCCCAATGGGGCATGGATATTGTTGGAAAACTCCCAATCGCTCTGGGTGGATTCAAGTTCCTCCTAACTGCAACTGATTATTTCTCGAAATGGGTTGAAGCCGAGCCCCTTGTCACCATCGAGGAAACAGACGTCATCCGCTTTGCATGGCGAAACATCATTTCTTGTTTCGGCGTACCGTTCGCCATAATTACAGACAATGGCAGGCAGTTTACAGGACAGAAGTACCGGGCCTTGCTTGACGAATACGGTATTAAATGGGACACGTCCACCCCGGCTTACCCCCAAGGTAACGGTCAGGCCTAGGCTGCAAACAAGGCTATTTCATCTGGACTCAAGCGACGACTCGAGTCACGACGAGGAAAATGGGCCGAAGAGCTACCTAGGGTCCTCTGGGGCTACCGTACTACTCCTCGGCGCTCCACTGGTCGCACGCCCTTTTCTTTAGCATTTGGCATGGAAGCGGTCATCCCTCTACAAGTCGGACTCCCAACAATGCGCACGAAAAATTTTGAAGAATCGGTTAATAATAGCAGCATTGCCTCAGACCTTGATCTAGCCGAAGAAGAGCGGGAAAATGCAAGAATCAAGCTCGCTTCCTACCAACAGGAAGTCGCAAAGGGATACAACCGAAGCGTCCGCCTCAGGTCATTTAAGCCCGACGATCTTGTCTGGAAGAAGGTGGTGGAGAAATCCAAAAAGAGAAAACTCATGCCCAATTGGGAGGGCCCCTACCGAGTCCTCAAACACCTCGGATCAGGAAACTACAAGTTAGAAAAGTTGGATGGTTCCCCCATTGCCAAAACATGGAATGCTAATAACTTAAAGAAGTTTTATGGATAAAGCTCGGTTATCGGAGCCCTCTCAGTCTTTCCTACGCTACGTTTTCTTTTAACAAGCATGGGAGGCAATTTGCTTTTGTATTAGCAGCACTTCAAGTATTGAATGAGAATTCCTTTCTATTGGCACTATTCGTACAAATTTGAGTTTGGTTGTTTACATTACTGACTCGGTCCGTTCTTGCCCGGACCGTTTTATACCGACTTCAAGGATACTGCTCGGGCATAATTCCCACCAAGTCATCCTGGCCTCTTCGGTCATCTGGATTTCTGACTACTCGCTTCAAGGATACTCGACTCACCCCTGAGCCCCTTAAACCGACCAGTCAGAAGTCCCCCACTGCTCAGACTCGCTGCGTTACGAACCTATGGCGCAAGCCATATCCCTTCGTACCCTCGGCCTACGTCCCTAGTAGTAGTACGATCTCGAGTTCACTCGCTAGACTCAATTCCACTAAACGAACGGGCGGACAAGCCCAAACTTCGTTAAATTATCAACCCTAATTCGGTCCTTACCGACCTTCCTTAAAGTAGGGGCTGCGAATCCAAAACACTTTCTTGATTATCCTTTTTATGATTGGCAAAAATCTTCGGTTAATGCTTCGGTCACACTTGTTTCTACAAACAAATTTCACCAAAGCAGAGGCATCATAACCCAAAGAGCAAACCAATCATACAAGCAAGATAAGGATGAATCTCAAAAAAAGAAAAACATTCATTCACAAACACTAAAGCTTCGGTATCAAAACATTTACAAACACTGGAATGGCAAAATCCAAATGTTCGGAGCCATCCAATCAACCGACTATTCAAAACAAAAAAAAGAGAAGTGTTTGTTCATCAGAAGCGAAAGTCTTCTATAACAGGAAACAGGGGCCCTGGGGTCAGATTGCCTCACGAATGCTCAGGGCTCTGGGTTCGGCACCTGCTCATTTTCTTCCTCCGGTAGCACGAGCTCTTCAGGAGGGGCTCAGGCACGATCCGAAGCTCGGAACCTTCTGGTAGAGTAAGCTTGCTAATCAAGGCTTCGTGCCCATACCGAAGCCCGTCCAAGAACCGATCTCTGTAGAGCTCGGCCTCAATTTCCCGGACCTGCTTCTTATATTCTACTCCCGCTACATCCCAGCCTTCATCGTAGCCCTTGTTCTTCGCAAACTCCACCTCCCGGGCTCCGGTAACCCTCAAGGTATTGGCATCCTCCTCAGCCCTTGTGGCCCTCTCCTCAGCAGCAACCCGTTCCCAATCGCACCTCTGGAAGTCGGCCAAATAAAGGTCACAGGTTTCCCTTGCCACCTTCAGGTCATCCTCTTTCTGGGCAAGGGTCTTCTTCAGCAGTTCTATCTCCTGCTCTTGTGCCTTGCATCGGTCGTTCACCACAAGTGCCCGAGCCCCGGCCTGCCAACGCAATTAAAAATGATCAAAATTCAACATTCAATCAAAGGGATCAAAGAAAAGTAACTTACTTTCAGCAGCGCCTGCGCTATCTCTCCCGTCAGGTCCTCGGTGCAACCTTCAACGACTCAGGCGTCCTTCGGAAGAATACACGACCGAAGTAGCCCAAATGCCGTCCCAATGTTGGAGGACGCACTATCGGCATGATGAATCAGGCGCCCTGCGTAATGACAAACCTCGGGGGCCCAGGGAATCTCCCTCGCAGGAACACGAACGTCCGCGTCGATCCCTCCCCTGCTCTCCACATCTCCTTCGTCTCTCCGGGGTCCCTCTTCATCAACCAGGATCGGCTCCCCGCTCCTTCCCTGTCCAGAGGCTTCTTCCTCAGTCCGAGCCCTCTTCTTCGGAGGCTCTTGAGGAGAAACAGGGACCGTCCCTGTAGATCCAGCCCCCGGCGAGCCAATCGTGACGCCAGCGCCCCGTCCTCGCGGCCTCTGGCGCCGAAGATTGAGCACTTCTCTTCCCCGACCGCTCATTTCGTCGCTGAGCCCTGTCCTCTCTGGGGTTTCCCGGTCGATCTCTTCTCGGATCACTCCTCGGGGACCTGAATCGCCTACTTCTTCCGGCGTCCTAGCTCATCCGCCTCTTCTTCCCTCTCTTCCTCCTTGGCTCCTCCCTCGACCACGCCCTCGTCCCGCCCGGGGAACACCCTGCTGTCTCGGCTTCTTTTTCAAATAGCCGGTGTAGGTCGGTTTGTATCCGAGCAAGTCAGGTGCATACCGACTCGTGATAGGAATGGCATAAGCGGCTGTAATCCGCGCTCGAATAGCCCTTTCCCGAAGCTTTGCAACAACGCCCTCGGCTGAAAGAAGGCAATCAAAGGATCAGTATACAATAGAAAATATGTTAAATGTACAATTAAAAGTGAAAAAGATTTCTACCGACCAGGAGCCCCGGTTTCAAACTGAACCGTAGTAGCAGTGTCCGCACTTTCCCCGGGCTCGAACATAAAATTCCCGGTAACCGACACGTAGATGCTGGCCCATTCCTTCTAGTCGGGAAGGTGGTCAATGAGGAATGTGTCATACCCCGTCCTACAGGAGAGGTAATATCGGTCACTCTCTCGGTTGACTCCAACGAGGTACACACCGAAGAGCTCCTCAATTCCGAACGTAAGGTTGTATTGCCTCCTCAGTTCTATTATGCTTGTGATAATCCGATAGGAGTTCACCGTGAGCTGGGAAGACGTGAGAGAGAGAGCTCGGAGAACCCTTCGGATGAACTGGTGCAGCGGGAATCTAACGCCCCCCTCGGTAATGGCCATTAAGGGGAAAATCAGCGCCCCCTCCCGGTGAAGAAGGTCCTTGGGGTCACTGTTCGGCAAGAGCCGAACGTCAACATCGTGAGGAACGCTGTACACCTTCTTGAACTCAGCATAAGAAGCCTAGGAGCCGTCAAAATATTGGTTTCGGTATGGACATGGCCTCATCGCCCTCCTGCGTCCCCGAACCTCCTCGGGGGCATCTGCAAACGGACCAGGACCTTGGTCCGACGTACTTGGGGGTTCCATTTCATGAGGGTCAAACGTCGTCAGTTCATGAGGAGCTCTCAGAATTTCGAATGGTTCAACGAAGTCGATCGGAGTCCGAAAGAACGCCCTCTCCCGAAGCGTCTGGCGAATATCCTCGGGAATTTCGATAGGAGAAGAGCCTGAACTACTGGAACTGTCCGAAGAGAGCTCGATGACCATTCGCTTCTACCTAACCAAGAGAATACAAAAACCCGTTAGCTATATGCTCAGGGAAAAATCAAGGTCTAACGCTCGGTTCAGAATGGTCATCGGTTCTCGGGATCTTCGGGTAATCAGTTTCCATCAAGGCACTTCCCCATCGGAGAGAACTTTCGAGGTTCAAAAATCTATCCCCGTGATATCAGGATGGGTCTAAGTCTCGGAATGAGTTTAAGCCTTGGGATGAATATAGGACTCGGGATGAATATGGGCTTCGGTAAGAATATGAGCAGCGCCGGAGAAGCCCAGCGCCGCCCTGAACCAGACGGCGGCGAGCGGTTGCTCAGCCAGAACGAAAGAAGAAAAACGACGAAGAACTAAAAAAAAAACGATTAAAACATCAAGAAGGACGATTGAAGATCATCATACTTGAGTTTCGAAGCAAGATCTGCGCTCAAAACGCTCAAAAATCTCGACTGGAAGCTGGGAATGAACGGCGGCGGCGGTTCGACTTCAGAAGCGGAAAGAAGATGGCCGTCCGTCCTCTAGCCCATCTATTTATAATGGGGGAGATGGGGATCTGCGCGGGAAACGAAGCGTCGTGTACCGAGCCGCCAGATCGCCGACACGTGTAGCCATCGGACGGTCAGAATTAAGTTGTCTGCACCGAAGATAGGCGCCGAATATACGAACCATTGGTGTAATGACGCGTGTCACCGAAGCGACGTTTCGTACTAATCAACTGACAGGGCACGTGCCGAGACAGCTTTTCCATCCTGGGACCTCAGCGATTGCTGACACGTGGCTCTCTCTACCGACGTAGGATGAGTGGAATTTACCGAGACTAGCATTCTCATCAAGGTCAGACATTTCCTGAGATGGGATCAAGACCCTGAAGTAGGGATGTAAAGCTTCAGGGGCTTGAGGGGCTATTGTGGAGGCCTCGGTTATTTCCTCAGTAAATAGACTCCCGATAACCGAGGACTTGCGGTTGAAATGGTCTTCAGTCCTATGCAAACAAGTCCTTGAAGATACACACTTTCACCGACTCGGTATAGATCCTCCTGTTATCACTTCGATTCAATGACCGAGATATGCGTTCGGCAGAGATCTCTTGAAAGAATGTAACCTAGCAGGAGGGGACCAAGGGCGCCAAGTGGCAGATAGGACCACCATGGCCATGTGCTTCGTAACCGCCTCATCCAGTACATCACCTATGACGTCACCGAAGGCGGTTACCTAAGCGTGACTCCCACGCGCTTCCTTGGAGGCCAAGTAAACATAGGTCTATAAATACACAGGGATACTCATCTTTGAGAGGTATGCAATTCTACCTTAACCCTAGACCTAAACCTCTCTCCTTACATCTAACTTGATCGTCGCAGGGTCACTGGGCCGTCCAAGCCCTAGTGACTGGTTGCAGGTTCCCAGGCGGGCGAGCGGAGCAACGGAAGAGGAGTATTGAGCCAGGCGAAGGTCCCTCCAAATCTGAACCCCGACAGTGTACAAGAGTAACCTTACATCCATCATTTTTAAGCTTCACTTCCCGAGATGAAAATCCTAATTCTGTTCTCGACTTGAGTATTGTCCAACTTGATGGACACATTGCTTGGGTGCAGTGGCAGCTCCAGGAATTTGTGATAGGGCATTCAGAAATTTTCTTAACTCTATTAGCTGATATATTAACTAATAATTTATGTCGTACAATATCTCATTTAGTTGTATAAATAGTACAATAAAAAAACATGACATTTATTCTAAAAAAATTAACTACGAGGTGAAATAAGAACTTGAAAGATTTTATTTCATGACATTTAGGATGACATGATGAGATTTTATATCGTAGTCTTAAATTTGAAGAAATATTATTCAAGTTAACTGGATTGCAATGTAGTTGAATTTTTTTAAAGCTTGGTGCGTAATTTTATAAGCTAACTAGACATAATAAAAAAAAAAAAGTAGTTATTGTCATGAATGTGAAATTAACACATTTAACCATTGATAATAAAAATGGAGAGAGAATGCAGAGTATAATACTTACACCAATAGATTCTTCTTATCACTTTCTTTTATAATTTTTTTTTACTGATTATGAGCTTTACTTGAGGTAATATATTAGGTGTTCAAACATGAATTACTTGGATTGATGGGTTATCATTGAGTGTTCAATTAGTTTTACTTTAGGTGTTCAAGATTTTTAAAATTAGGTGTTCATTGCTATTTACGTTGGGTGTTCAAAGAAAGGTTAGCCCATAATTTTTACATGTATTTGAAGCAAATAAAAATTATTCGGATGTTCAGTTGACCATGGATTCATCTACATAGAGCTGCCTCTGCTTGGGTAATCACCGTGGTCTCTGGCACCGTTAGTAAATAGAAAGCAATCTGGTTCTTGGCCATTACCCCATTGGTCATTCAAGGCGGTGGTTTCCCAAGCCAGTTCACCAGACCACTTCGTATATGTGTCGATCCCTTCATTAGTCGCTATAACCTGGGCTTAAGACTGTTTGATCTGGTGGACCTAGTTGACGTAACTTGGGATTAACGGTATTCATAATCTTCTAATAGATTCCGTAGATTATGGCTATTACCTAAGACCCTGGTAAGAAATCATAACCCCTGGTTTGAATCCTAAGATTGAGGGCTTCTTCTAAATTCCTATTTCAAAGAGATAAAGTGAAATTATGATAAGCATTAAAATAAACAGGACTATGACACAAACTGGTATCTACTGCACCCATTATTGATGACCTCCAATTATTGCATCTGCCATCCCGAAGGGTTGCCTGGAGGCAGGTATCCATACCTAAGAAGGTTAATGGTTTGAAGGCCCAACTGTTCTTAGAAAACTTGCCTTCCAAAGAAAAGGCTTTCATGATTGCATAGGGGAAGTCGGAGACACAGCAGCAGAGCCAAAGAATGAAAAAGACCATTTTGGGACACTTTGTTCATAATCGTAGCTATAGTGACCGCTCTTCAGACAATTAAAGCACTGAACGTACGTCCACAGTGCAGCCCTTGCTAAAATGACTGTAGTCATTTCAATTATAGCATTTTACCTGGCTCATATCAAAGCCCTGTCCTCACATATTAAAGAGTAGTCTACAATCAGTCTTGAGTCAATTGTGAGCAATCTCAACTGCGTATTAAGGTCGATTGAAATCAAGCAATGTTACTAAAGTATTTGATTCCTTCCAGAAGATGGAGCTCTGGGCATTGGGCTGGGTTGTGGTAATGTGGATTTTTTTGTTAAGCTTCCTAAATATTTCAGTTTTTTTTTTGTTTTTTGTTTTGTGACCTTTGTTATCTGATTATAATTTCATAGAGCCCATTGTGTAATTGGATCTGAGCCTATTGCATTCCTCGAAGTTCGGCAACATCTGGATGTGAAGTGTGAACCTACTCACCAGTTGAGTTTTGTTCACCCTCCACTTAAGAGGGTGAACATTACCTTCTTTTCTATTAGTTAAAATGGTGTGGATCTTAGGGACAATCAGTGTAGCTAGAGTTAAAAATTCTTTGAAGAAACTTCAAACAAACTTGCCACTAATTAAGATAAAACATGTACAACGGTGAGTACAAAAAATAAAATACATTAAATGCTTGCATCGGTCTGTTTAGGGATTTTACATTTTTAGGGTGGCTTAGCTAATGTTTCTGCTTTATGAAAAAATGGAGAAAAAAAAAAAAAAGAAAGAAAGAAAGAAAGAAAGAGAAAGGGAGACGTTAACTATGAGAAATTAATAAAACATTTAAGGCTTCGAGGCAATTTTTGTCGTCCAAATGCGAGCATTGTTGAAAATATGAATAATAAAGTTTTCACTCCCTCTATCCGCATTGGTAATAATCAAAATCAATAAGCAAAATATATCACATCAGCATTTGATTATTCATTTAGTACATAATTAAACTTAACAACTTTCTACCTCCACATTAGTTATTTTTGCATCCTTAACAAAAAAAAAAACTCCCACAATACACAGTTCACGTTTGTCCAATCGCAAACGAATTCTAATCACGCACCCGACCACACCAAATTATTCGTCTCAATGAAACAATTCCAATGTGGGGTGTTTTTGAGTTTCTGAGTTTTTGAGTTTGGTAATTGAATTTTGGTTATTGGTAAAATTTGTTAAATTTGGTTATGAAATGAGTGAAATTTGGTTATTTGCTAAAAGACTTGTAACTTTATTTATTACAATGTGGGGTATTTTTTGAGCAGCATTGTTAAATTTGCTTATCCACAGCCATTTGTTTATTACAATGGGGATGTTCTAACAGCTTAAGCTTTTAGATGAGTTATTGCTTAACAATCTAATATAATAAGTTATCAAAGTAGTCAATAGATCCTGAGTTCAAAACTTATTGTCTCCCTAATGATTAAAATCTACACATATTTAGCCCGCTTACGGAGGAGAGTCTGACTACGTACACTTGGGGGAGCATGTTGAGAATATAAATAATAAAGTTGTCCATCTCCCTAACAGTTGCTCTTCTCTCTAACAGCTTAAGCTTTTAGATGAGTTGGCGGTTGACAATCTAACTAGCATCAGATAGACTATGCATCCAAAGGAGTACTCGACAATCGATCTCGAGACAATTGTGAGGAGTCTCAATTGTGTAGTAAGGTCGATTATAGTCACACGATGTTATTGTTAAAGTTTGATTCCTTCCAGGAGATAGAGCTCTCGGCGTTGGGATGGTTCTGGTACGTAGTGTGGAGGATTTGTTAATTTTTCTGATTTTTATTTTGTTGTATTGTTACCTTTGTCATTGTTTACATCCGTTTTTGGCACCAAATCACAGGCCAGCACTGGAAGGCCATTCAATTATTATTTGATTAAATTGGGCCGAAAAATAGAGATGTATTGAGTTAAAATTAATGGGCCACGACAATATTAATTGAGCCCGAATAATTTAAATGCTATTGGATGGCTTAGGTTATTCGGGCCTTATTTTTTAAACTTGATTTAAAGAGCCTATAGCCCATGATTATTATTTGGAGTATTCTCACGAAAAATGAAAATATGGTGGTGGTTATTCTTTGTAAAGGCCATTTGAACCCATGATCTATTAGTGGGCATGAATCAAGGGAATAAAAAATGGCCCATGATGACAAATAACCTTCGGCAAGTGCCCATAACCGTTAATAACTTCCCACGTTCTCAAGGTGCATGAGTGGAAGGCTTATCACGGACACTTGTCATCACAAGAGCAAGGCGGGAAAATGCACATGCATAACCGTGAGCACAATTTCTACCTATAAATACAAGAAGGAAGAAAAACAGGTTCAACACCTCAAAGTCCTATGCTTAAATCAAAGTTTTCCCAACGAATCACCTATTTTACTTTTTCTATACCAACTCAATTACTTCTTCTAGTAATTCGGATTTTTTACTTTCCCGTTGTACGCAAAACTTTATTATAAGGTTAATAAAGTTCTTTTTACGTTGTTACTTCTTTCCTACACGGTTAGAAAATTGCTAAGTCCACTTCGTTGTGGCAAAACCACGAACCTCCATTGCGATCCATCCCTTAGGTTCGCAACACACTCGCCTTCACGGTTACGAAGTCAGAAAAGGGCATCCAGTCCTTACGTTAGACGCGACAAGTCTTGGCACGCCCGCGCTCAGTCCTCGAGACATTTTTGTGCTAAATAGTTATCTAATTAGCATTTCATAGAACCTATTGTGTGATTAAATCTGAGCCTATCGCATTCGTTGAAGTGTCGCAACATCTGAACGTAAAGTGTGAACCAACTTGCTTTATTAATTAATTAAGGACAACCAGTGCAGAATTAAAAATCCTTGGGATCGAGTAACTTGAAAGAAATTTGCCAAGGATTAAGATATATATCCGAACGCTACCGAGGAAATGAGAAGAACTTGGGTTTTGTTGTAACCCGAAACCGTGTTCGACCTGGGTTCAATTTGGGCACCTAGGATCCGCGAATTCCTTTCTAAAATTCCAGCTGCTGGATGAGATCCAACGGCTCACGGCCCAATCCCGCACCAAACACTCCATCTGGAATCCCTTAGGGGATCCGTAGTGTGTATATATATATATATACACACATACGTACGTACATACAACGGTGACTACCAAATATAATATAAAATGAAATGCGTGCATCTGTCTATTTAAGAGATTTTACATTTTTAGGGTGACCTCCTAAAGATTCTGCTTCATAAAAATAAAAATAAAAGAAAAAGAAGAAAAGAAAAAGAAAGGGAGATGGTAACTATGGAGAATTAACAAACATTCAGGGCTTTGGGGAAATTTCTGTCAACCAAATATGAGCATCACATGGACTATATATCTAAATGAGTAGTCGAAAATAAGCCTTCAGTCATATGTGATTAGGAATTTCAATTGTATAGTGAGATCGATTGTAATGACATGATGTTATTCATAGCTTTTGATTCCTTTCTCGGAGGTTGAGCTAGAGGAGTTGGGCAGGGTTATGGTAGTGTGGAGTTAACTAGGGACAATTAGGCCTCATTTCCACTAAATTTGTGTACTACAACTTATTGGCTTTTGTGAAGTTATTCATACTATATAAACTAATATTTTTTGGTCAAAAGTCTAATTGTTTCCCCTAAACTAAGACATCCAACATGTTTTCTTCTTCTAACTCAATACAATTTCTACAACTTATAATTTAGTAGAAACAACTTGACGATTTAACTTAACAATCAACGGAAACACCCCCTTAGAGTATCCACAGTGGAATAAACAAAAGTGAATAATCAAAATATGTCACATCAGATTTTGATTATCTATTTAGAGATTGCGAAAGTTAGCAATGTCAAGTCTCACAATGGTTATTTTTTACTCATAATCAAAACCAATGGGACCATTGCTTCCTTCCTAAGTTTCTCCAAACTTTTCCCCTTCATTTCACGTAAATCTTTTGAAAAACTGGTTTATGTTAAAAACAGCTTTTATAAAAAAATATTTGTTCTTGAAAACAAAAAGTTAATTAAACAGTTTTTGGAAGAAAAAAAACAATTTAAGTTAAAAATAGTTGGATAAAAAAATAGTTTATGAAACCAAATGTGTAAAAAAACAGTTTTGTGTAAATAGAATTTTAAAAAAAATAGTTTTAAAAAAAATTGAAGAAACAATTTTTATTAAAAAAAATTTTAAAAAAAGTTCATATAAAGACGATTTTTTTTTTTTTAGAAAAAATTTCTCAAAAGAATAGTAAGAATAGTTTTTTATAATTATTTTTTGAAAACATTGTTGAGAGAGAGAGATAGAGGATTTTTGTGTACTGATGGGGGTACTTGATTGAGAAAATGTGGGGATCATTAAATTTGATTATTGACAAAAGGTTGCAAGTTTTGAATATTCAAAAGCCAAAATTTGATGAGTTGCTAAGATGTTGTTCAGTTTGGTTATTCCAATGTGAGCACTTTTTTGAGCAAATATTGCTAATTTTAGCAACCTTTTTCTTTGCTTATTCCACTGTAAATGCTCTTAGGCTTTAGTGCACAATTAAAGATTCTTTGAAGTAACTTGAAAGAAACTAACCCCAAGGGGTTGGCCAAGTGATCTTGGCTTGAGACTTAGATGTTTGCTTCATCCTAAGGTCTTAGGTTCGATTTTCATTGCCAACAACTCTTGGAACCATCTCACCCCCACGCGTAAGAGTGTGAAACGGCTATGAAAAGGGCTGTAGCGATTAATTCGATGTGCGCATAAGCTGACCCGGAACACCTTGCATTACCAAAAAAAAAAAAAAAACTTGCCATTGGCTAAGATTACATATGTATGTACGTCAATACTATCAAAGACAAAACAAAAACAAAATGAAATGCCTACAAATGCCGGGCGGCTTTGTTTGTTTGGCATTTTAGTTTAGTTTAGTTTTAGTAGGGAATGAAGAGAGAGATAGGGGAATGATTGGAGAAAGCAGTAATTAATAGAGAGAGATAGAGAGGGATGCCAAAGTAATAATTGGAAAAATAGGATAATGATTGGAGAAAGAAATAGGGTAATGATTGGAAAACAAAACTAAAATGCCAAACAAACACAACTACATCGATTTAGGTTTTAGAGTGACTTGATAAATTTTATGCTTTATAATAAGAAACTGAAAAAGAAAGGGCTCGGAAAGGGAGATGTTAACCATGGGGAATTAACAAACATTGGGGCTTTGGGGCAATTTCCGCCAACGAAGTTTGAGCATCAGATCGATGGACTGTATATCAAAAGAGGAAAAAAAAACATTTCACGGCGAAGCCATCAAAAGATGTTTACGGAGTCAATCGCAACCGTCAAAAAATATTTTGGGCGGTCCGGATGTTAATAAAACTTTTTCGGCGAAGAGTTTAATTCTTTTCCGAAAAAGTTTTATTTAAATCCAGACTTTCCAAAATCAAAATGGACGGCCGAGATCGCACGGAACCGTCAATAACTTCAAGAAGTTTCTCTCATATTTAAAGGAGTATGCGACAATCGATCTTGAGTCAGTAGGGTTTCTCTCATATTTAAAGGAGTACGCGACAATCGATCTCGAGTCAGTAGGGAGACTAGTGTAGAGTTAAAAATTAAGTCTAGGAGCAAGGAAACTAGCCCATGCTCCATCCCATGATGTTGACGTGGACTGGGCCCATCAAAGTTGTGGAGTTAGGTTGAGATTTTGGGGTTAGTTTGTAAGGCCATCCACAGTGGTATAATCAACAATGGATAATCAAAAGTTGATACATCAACTTTTGATTATTCATTTAAGAGGTTGCTAAGCTTACTAATGTTGAGGTTCATAATGGTCACTTTTAGTCCATAACCAAAATAAGGGGTCCATAATAATTTCACACACTCTCTCCCCCTTTGTTTCCCGTCATTCACTTCTCTTCATTTACATTTTTTTTGGGCAAAAATATATCGATTCCCTCCCTTAATTTTGGGAAAACATCGGTGAGTTCCTTCCCTCCTATTATGAATTTTTTTTTTTTTGGAAATTAGAAATGGGAAAGAAGATCCAGCGACGATATGTTGAATGGTAGATGATCGAGAGATATGAACTTCACTTTTGGAGGGGAAAGAAAGATAAATAGTTTGTGGGTAAAGTGGAGAAGATATAGAGTTGGTGAAGAAGACAAAAAGAAAATATCAATTGAAACACGCTTGTATACAAATTTTGGAACTAGTTAACTTATGTAATGTGGGGTCGACAGATTTTGATTATTGAAAAATGCTGCTAGTTTTGGCTATCAAAAGCCTAAAATTTAATTATTTCTAAGAATGTTGCTAATTTTGATTATACCATTGTGAGCCATCTTTTGTACAAATATTGTTAACTTTAAAAATAATTGGCTTTGATTATACCACTATAGATGGCCTAAGGGTATCCTTAATGACATAATTAAAATTGGCCACATTATCTTTTATTTATAGTAACAATGTGAAATTTCACAATGGTACATAATTAAAAACCCTGTATTTAGTAGGGAGAGATAGAGAGAGTTGGAAATAAATGCAAGTGAGTGGACCCATTAATAGTGATTAATTAGAGGAGAGAGAAAGAGAGAGAGAAAAAAAGAAAAAAAAAGATAGTGTGTGATCCCAATTAAATTTGGTTAGCTGAAGAAAAAAAGTTGCAAGTTTTGGTTATAGATTCAAAGACCAAAATTTGGTTATTGATTAAGGTGTTGTTAAGTTTGACTATACTATTGTGAGCTACATTTTGGACTAACCTCGCTAACTTTAGAAATCTTTTAGTTTTGATTATGTCATTAATACCATTGGGGACACGTGCTATGTGTTTACATGAAGGGTGGTCTCCTTCAATAAAACAAAATCAAGTTTGTGTAGTGAAAGAGGGACCAATAATTGGAGGGATTGCTCAATGCTCTCTCTCGAGGCCGGCTCATGGGGCAAGCCAGGGAAGCGGCCGCTTCCGGCCTCTGAATTTTGGTCTAAAATTGAAGCACTACTACAATGTAATTTACATATTAATATTAGAATGTTTCTAAATAAAAACACAATTGTATCTTATTTTCTTCAAAAGCTCTTGCAATAATATCTTTTTATATTTATATTGTCATAATTGAATCCTTATAGATTGATTTTTTTTTTTTGGTTATTTTTGTACTTTTATCATTTTTTATTAAAAATTCATGAATATGCAAAGGGCTCAATATAGAAAATTCACTTTGAGCCTCTAAAATACACGACTTGGCCTTGCTCTCTCTAACCCAGAGTTTTTCTCTCTCAGAGAAAAAAAACCTACCCATTTTCTCTCTTTCTTCCCCTCCCTCCCGTAAAGATTTTCAATAATCTCTCCTGTCTAGTAAGGGTATTTCTATGTGCGTGCTCATGTGTTGTGTGTTCATACCTTGTAGGTGGTCGGTCCCCTTCAATAAAACTAAATTAGTCTGTGTAGTGAAATATGGACCACTAATTGTGAGATGATAAGGGGTTTAGACTAATACTTGGCATGATGGTTAGTTTCTCATGGTTAATTAATTTTTCTTTTAACTTTTGGGGAAAGTTTTTGGAAATGAAGTGTCGAAAAAAAAAAATGAATGAAAGTTGAATTTTTCAGAATTTGCAAAAACAAGGAGAGACTGCCCATTTAATATAAGACATAGGCTCTAAAATAAAATAAAAAAACAACGCGTCTCTTGGGTTATTTCTAATCAAATACTCCAAATTACTCAAAATGAATTTGGCTCTTACCTGGCTGGCCTCAATATAAACAAGCATATATTATTTAGCAGTTCACCTCTCACTCACCCCCTGTATCTCATCTTCCACATCCTTCTCTGTTTTCATTTTCCCATTCTCTGTCTTTTTTTAAGCAAAGGAATCTAGCTGTCCAGTGGAGAAATTAAAACTGACAAAATTCCATATAGCTTACAAATTCACTCACCTGAATAAACTAATAACATACCAGTTTTCCCTCACCATCCTCTTTCTCTTCAAATCCAAACCTACTCCGTAAACCACAAAAAATATGGCAGAGGCTGCTGTGTTTGAACTTCTGTCCAACTTCGCACCCTATCTCCGAGAAGAGTTGAACTTGTTGAGCGGAGCACGGGAAGACATCGCATACATAAGAGCCGAATTCGAGCGCATGACACATTTCCTCAGAGTTGCTGATGCCATAGAAGATAGAGACCCAAAAATCAAAGTATGGGTGAAGCAAGTTCGAGAAGCTGCATATGACACTGCTGATGCTCTCGACATGTACATGCTTTGCCTCAGACATCATCATAGCACCGGATTTCGGGAGTTTGTACGTAAGGTTTATTTATTTATTAAGACTTTAAAAGCTCGCCACCAAATTGCTTCTGAAGTAAAAGGAATCAAGTCAAGAATAATCAATATTTCTGAGGGACATCAACGGTATAGTGACATATATGGCAAAACAGAGCAAGGCTCAAGCTCTACTCACTCAGACATTGCATGGTATCATTCTCGTGGAGATGCCCTTCTACTCCAAGAAGCTGACCTTGTAGGCATTGACAAACCCAAATCACACTTGATTAAGTGGCTCATGGATGAGGATCCTCGACTCAAGGTGCTTTCCGTAGTAGGAATGGGTGGATTAGGCAAAACCACCCTTACAAAAAAGGTCCACGACGATGCAACAGTGAAGAGGCACTTCCAGAACCATGCTTGGATCACCGTTTCTGAATCATTCAAGGTCGAAGAGCTTTTAAAAGATATGATTCGAGTTCTCTTTGAAGAAGTCAGGCAACCACTCCCACAAGGAGTGGACCGTATGGATGCAAACAGCTTGAAGGGTATAATTCATGCCTTTTTGCTGCAAAAGAGGTATGTGCTTGTTTTGGATGATGTATGGAATATTCGTGCATGGGAAGTTTTAAGAATCATACTTCCTGAATGCAATTGCGGCAGTCGAGTAATTTTGACAACAAGAAACATAGATTTAGCTTCTTTTGCTAGCGAAGAATATCATGGCATGGTGTATAATCTCCAGCCCTTACCTCCCAAAGAGTCATGGGCCTTATTTTGCTCAAAAACATTCAAGGAGAGTTCTTGTCCTTCATATTTGGAAGGTCTTTCTAAAGACATCTTGGGAAAATGTGAGGGGTTGCCACTTGCAATAGTGGCAATTAGTGGTCTGTTGTCAACAAAGCAGAAGAGTTTGGATGAGTGGGAGAGAGTTTATCGCTGCCTTGGTGCAGAACTAGAAGGAAATGACAAACTCAAGAGCATGACTATGATATTGTCCCTCAGTTACTTTGATTTGCCTTACTATCTTAAGTTATGTTTTTTGTACTTGAGTATTTTTCCAGAAGATTGTCTAATTGATCACTGGAGATTAATTCGGTTGTGGGTGGCGGAAGGATTTATTGAAGTGAAAGAAGGAATGACAAGAGAAGAAGTTGGTGAGAGCCACCTCAATGAGCTAATGAACCGAAGTCTAGTTCAAGTGACAAACGTCGCAAAAGATGGAAGGTTCAAAGCTTATCGGATCCATGACCTTTGGCGTGAAATGATAATTGTGAAGTCAAGAGAGCAAAATATTATCACAATAGCAAGTGAAAACGGCAGTGCGTGGCCTGAGAAATTGCGACGCCTCTCGGTCCACCATAATTTGGAAGATATTCAGCAAAACATTTGTTTCACTTGCCTTCGTTCTTTGCTCGTGTTCAGATCAATAGATTCGCTGTCCTTGTTGTCAAAGATTGCATACTCTGGCAAGGGTGTAAGGCTACTAACTGTGTTAGACTTGAGAGGAGCAAAATTGGAATCATTCCCTCACGAAATTGTGAAGCTCCGTAATCTTACTTATCTAAGTTTGAGGGCGACTAATGTAAAAATGATCCCGAAATCGATCGGAAAGCTCAAGAAGCTTGAAACATTGGATCTAAAACAAACGAATGTCATCAAGTTGCCTGATGAGATCTTGAAGCTCCAACATCTTCGCCATCTCTTGTTGTATCGCGTCAACAAAGACGCCCATTGTTATTTTCCTTTTCCCAATACAATTGGCTTCAAAGCCCCAGAGGGAATAGGAAGTTTGTTGTACTTGCAGAAACTATGTGGTATTGAAGTAAACCGAGGGAGTAATAGTGGCGTTGTCCTAAGAGAGGTGGGGAAGCTGACTCAACTGAGGAGATTGCACATTACACTAAAGAAGGAAGATTGGACTGTGCTATGTTCATCCCTTGAGAAGCTACAAAACCTTCGCTCGTTGAATGTTACGGCAACAGAAGAAGATGAAATCATTGATTTAGATTCTTTGTTTTTGCCGCCTCGACTTCTTCAAGCACTCTATCTAGGCGGGCGTTTGGAGAAGATACCGCACTGGATACCATCGCTTCACAACCTGAAAAGATTACAGTTAGTGTGGACTAAGTTAAAAGATGTTGATTCACTGCAATCCCTTCAAGATATGCCCAATTTGCTTCATCTTGGACTTGTTGCTGGATTTGAAGGAGATGGATTAGTTTTCAAGGCTGGCGGGTTTCAAAAGCTTAAACACTTGTCGTTGGTTAGCTTAGTAGGATTGAAATGGGTGAGAGTGGAGTCTAGCTCGATGCCTTTTCTTGAAGACCTAGATCTCCAAGACTGTAAATTGATGATGGAGTTGCCCTCAGGTGTTGAACATTTGGCCAACCTTAAAGACTGTAAATTGAGTGATATGTCTGAAACATTGATTTCGAGCTTGAACAGAGACCTACATTGTGGGGACTATTGGAAAATTGCACACGTCCCTAGGGTTTGGATTGGGGAGGAATACAAATCTGGCTATTGGACCGGTCGTTATCTATGATACGCGCGCGGTAGAATGGGAGGGGATGAGGATCTTCAAGATTGATTTATCCCCGCTATTGATGTGCCCTTTTTTCCACTTATTTTTTTGGCGTTTGTGAGAGCTTGAAAATTTGTTTGTGTAATCATGTTACTAATTAGATATTTTTTTTGCGTGCTGTTTTGTCTTGAATTTATTACTTTATCAGGAACCTCATATTTGATGTAATCGGTTTGGCAAAATTTAGAACTTCAAAGCAGGCCTTCGGTTTATCGGTCTGCAACAATCTTGATTTAGATTAGGTGAAGTTCAACACATCTCTAGAGGAATCTAATTTCCCTTGCTGCTGATTAAAACTATTGGATACGTTAATTTCCCTTGGTAATGTTATGAACTCTATGACCGTTAAATGTTTATCCACTTTTCTACGTATGCATAAACTATTACTTTTTTTTCTAAAGTCTTTTTCAGTATTTTTTATTTTTCGTAACTTTTTGTTTAGTTTCTCATCATAATTTTTGAGGTTAATCCTTCATCTTGATGAGATGAATCAAAAAAGTAAAAAAATATGGATCTAGATGTTTAAAAATTAAACATTATATAAGAGGACACTTTAGACATAAAAATTAAAAAGACAATAGTTTCATACTTTCCATTTTTGTTGAACTTTTTTTTTTATGCTTTTGGTCATAATTTTTTACTTTTTAGACACCTCTCATCAAGACAGAAGATTAATCCAAAAATATATGCAATTAAGAGACGCATATTAATTATCAAAACATGTCATTGGCCGTCATTTTCCCATATTTTAAGGCTACAGAAGGAAGATGAGATGGAGCTTTGTTCGTCCCTTGAGAAGCTGAACAACCTTCGCTCATTGTTTGTTGCGGCAAAAGAAGAAGATGAGATCATTGATTTAGATTCTCGATCTTTGCCGCCTTGACTTCTTCGAGCACTCTATCTAAGAGGACGTTTGGAGAAGATACCACATTGGATACCATCTCTTCACAACTTGAAATGTGCACGCTGAAGGTGGAGTAAGTTAAAAATGTTGATCGACTGCAATACCTTCAAGATTTGCCCAATTTGCTTCCCCTTGAACTTATCACGGCATATGAAGGAGATGGATTGTTTTTCAAGTCTGGTGGCTTTCAAAAGCTTAAAGAATTGTCATTGACTCGCTTAGTAGGATTGAAATGGGTGAGAGTGGAGTCTAGCTCGATGCCCCTACTTGAAAAGCTATTTCTCGAAGATTGTAAATCGATGATGGAGTTGCCCTCTGGTGTTGAACCTCTGGCCAACCTTAAATATCTTCAATTGAATGATACGTCGGAAACATTAATTTCAAGCTTGAATTGAGACTTACGAGGTGGGGACTACTGGAAAATTGCACACGTCCCTGAGGTTTTTATTGGGAATGACTCCAAATCTGGTTATTTGACCTGTCATTATCTATGAAAGGTTCCCTTTTTCCCTCATATTGTCCTTTCTTTCTCGTACTCTTTTGTGTGGAATTAATTACTTTATCGAGAACCTCATATTTGATGTAATCAGCTTGACAAAATCCAGAACTTTGGAACAATCTTGATTTAGATTATTAGGTGAAGTTCAACACATCTGTAGAGGAACATAATTTCTCTGGGTGCTGATTAAAAATATTTGATATGTTAAATTCCTCCCTATCGTTATGATCGCTATTTTTTTTTTAAAGGTAAAAAATGATTTCATTAATCTTTGGAAGTATTATTACAAAGATTAAAGGAAAGCACGTGAGAACGGCATCACAATCAAGGAGAAAGCATCCCAACTAAGTTAGCACCCAACTATGATTTTGGGCTATATATAGACGTCTAAAAAATCTCCCATTCTATGATTCCCATATCAGTTAAAATTTATTTGAAATCCCTCTCTCTTCTTTTTCCACCTTTCTACGTATGGTAAAAGCATCGATTCTTTCTAACTTCTGTCTAAAATTTTTTTTGGGTAGTTTTAGTTTTTCATGACTTTTTGTTTAGATTCTGGTCGTAATTTTAAGGGCTAGTCATTTGTCTTGACGAGATGAATTAGAAAAGTAAAAAAAATGTGGACCAATCTTGAAAAATGTTCACTACATACGAAAAAAAATGTGAAACAATTGTCTTTTTTCTTTAAAATATCGTCTTATATGAACTTTTTTATTTTAATCCAAATAAAACAAAGCAAATCTAACAAGAATTCTCATCAGCCGAACAAAACTCACAAAAGAAAGAAGGCAAAAAAAGAAGAAGAAGAAGAATGGCCTATAACGTGTAAATTTTTATTTTTTACTACCTCCGTCCTAATTTAATTGTCACTTTTGAGAGTTCGTGCCACTTTTCAATTGATTATATCTTGTAATTTATAATGTTTTAGGTGATTTTAAAAATATTATTTTATAGAACAAATCGAGATCTATTAAATAAGATCCATATTGTATATAAAATTCATTACCAATTTAAAGATATAGCTAATTTTTTTATTCAGTTAGAATAGAATTGGGACAAGTAAATTGGGAAGGAAGAAGTATTTTATAACAGGATGTCCGGGCTATGTTGCACACATCTTAACTAATTCCGAGACTCTGAAGATAACGAATGGACATAACTCCAAATTGTCCCAAGGTTTGAAATGTTTGGCTTTCGTAGGAATAGAACACGTGACCTTATAGAGAAGTACTCATTGCTTTCTCATAGCCACTCCACCAAATCTCTTGGGGTTACCTATAAAGTGCAATTCTTGTTTTTCAACACCCAGGCCATTTTCACTTCCAAGTTCAACACCCTTGTTCATCATCGTAACAAATTCAGCCCCTTCTCGCTCCTCCCATCACTTCAGCTTATAAAATGTTACTAACCTCCCTCTACATTCTCGGCGTCATATTTTTCGGGGAACTAATCATAATTCTGAACATTGGTTAAAGCGTTGAAAATTCTCGAGCTGCCTTACTGTTACTTCTACCATACCTGGCCGGTACCAATCAACTTAAATGCCGAAGGATTTCTGTATTGTGTTGATTCAAGTAGGTTTTCTCTCTATCTAGTTCCCCTCCATCTCCTAGAGCTCTTAAATGTGATTTTCCAATGTTGATTTACCACCGAAGTGACACAAAAACAGAACTCTATGAAAGAAGCAAGATTCAAAGTTCCTTTTATCACATCAATTTGTGTTCTCCACTTATCAACATGTACAATTCTATAAATTCTTGGACTAATATGGTTACTAACAGAATACTACCACATTTCAAGAAATAGTTTCCACGGCTATCTCCTTCTTGTAGTTTTCGCCATGGCTTTTATAGCGCTGATAACAAAATACTTGGAACGGAGTGCAAAATGGAACATTTAGAACTGTGACTTCTGCTTTGGAGGGGGTAGGTGGTATTGGAGCCATTGCACTCTCAGATAACTTTAGCAGAGATTACTTTACACGCGTGCGCTCACACTCATCCATGCTCAACAGCTCACACTCTGTTGGAAAACTATCCAAAGCTATCTTCAAGATATTTGAGAGAAGGGAGGAATATACTAGGAACTCGATTCTTGTATTCCACTTGCGTAAAACCATGTGGTACATAGGTATTTATAGGCTCTAATAGATAAGACTAAAATTAATAGGCTTCTACATCCGAAGCATCATACATGAACCTTCCTAGATACATGATCCTAGGAGTACATGACCTTTCAAATACATGAATGAACCTAGCACATTAAAAACATTCTAGAAAACTGTGTAGAAAATTCCAAAAGACACAACTCAAGTTTACCTTTTCAACACACTCGTCCATGCTCAACAACTAGACCAAGTTCATCAACAAACTAATTCAATTAAAGCAGAAAAATTCAATCATCACTAGAGCGCGAAATTTGAAATTTTCAAAAGGAAGTCGGGCAGAGCAATCAGGATAGGTTAACATGTCATTCTAATTGTTTCAATTGCGGTTAGATGCTAACGAGCAAACTAATTTTACGTACAAAATTCCATACAGCAAACAAATTCACTCACCTGAATAAACTAATAACATACCGGTTTTCCCTCACCATCGTCTTTCTCTTCAAATCCAAAGCTACTCCGTGAACCACAAAAAAAAAAATGGCGGAGGCTATCTCCAAGAAGAGTTGAACTTACGGGAAGACATCGAATGCATAAGAGCCAAATTCGAGCACATGACACATTTCCTCAGAGTTTCTGATACTACAGAAGATAGAAATCCGAAATCAAAGTATGGGTGAAGCAAGTTTGAGATGCTAAATATGACACTGCTGATACTCTTGACATGTACATGCATTGCCTCAGACATCATCATAGCACCGGATTTCGTGAGTTTGTACATAAGGTTTCTTTATTCATTAAGACTTTAAAAACTAGCCACCAAATTGCTTCTGAAGTAAAAGGAAGCAAGTCCAGAATCATCAATATTTCTGAGGGACATCAATGGTATAGTGACATATATGGCAAAATAGAGCAAGGCTCAAGCTCTACACATTCAGACATCGCACGGTATGATTATCGTGGCAATGTCCTTCTACTCCAAAAAGCTGACCTTGTGAGCATTGAAAAGCTCAAATCACACCTGATTGAGTCGCTAGTGGATGAGGATCCTCGACTCAAGGTGCTTTCTGTTGCAAGAATGGGCAAATTGGGCAAAACCACCCTTACAAAAAAAGTTTATAACGATGCAATAGTGAAGATCAAGCACTTCTAGAACCATGCTTGGATCACCGTTTCTGAATCATTAAAGGTCAAAGAGCTTTTAAAAGACATGATTCGAGTTCTCTTTGAAGAAGTCAGGCAACCACCCCCACGAGGAATGGACAGTATGGATGCAAACAATTGGAAAGGTATAATTAATGACTTTCTGCAGCAAAAGGGGTATGTGGTTGTTTTGGACAATGTATGTGCTTGCGACCTTAATGTGTGTTGTAATAAGAATACCCCAAGCATAGGGCTAGGTCGGTTGAAAGCATAATACCCGGAAGTCCGGGGTCGAATCCACAGGGAGCGCATCCATAACTTGTTTTCAGAGATTAGCTTGCGTAGAGATTTAGCGTTAGGACCGCCAACCAAACTTCGGCGTTGAGACGGCCAACTGAAGGATTTAGTTAACTGGCTACTTAACCTAACTATGGATTTTTAACTGGAGATTAACCTAAAGGCTAGGTTTAGGGATAATTAACACCCATAACACAAGGATAAGCTTGATTTTCTCTTTTTAACCAAAGTGTTAAACATGTCTAGGGTTCTTTTGGTGCATTTAGACAAACACAACGAGGGACATAGCTCCAAGTATCAAATGTGGCAAGAAGTTTAACCCTTGCCTACATTTGATCAAAGAGATTAACACCTCAAAGTTTTGATACTTAAAATTGACCCTAGCACATGCTTAAGCTAGAAAAACGAAAATTACATGAGAAGAACAAGCAACACCCTTGGTTACGGGATGCTAACCATCCCACAACCTAACCTTACTACACTACTCACACATATCGTAAGAAGACATGAAATGAGTAAGGGTAAAGATTAGGAGAAAACTAAACATTGATTAAATTTGAAATAAAGACAAGATCCTCAAAGAGAATGAGATTCCTTACAACTTTAATGGAGACCAAAAGCTTCGGAAGTAAACGGATCGTGCTTGAAATCCTTCTCAAAGCATAAATGAGGAGAGAGGTGAGAGCTCCATTAATGGAGGTAGAGAGAGAAAGTGCAAAAGATGAAGATGACCCACTTTAATCAGGTCTGGGGGTATTTATAGCCCCTTAAAAACGAGTTACAAAGGTCCTAAATGCCCCTAAAAAGTTACAAAAGTTGGGCACAAAAAGTAGATTTTTTTCCAGGATGTACCGGTATCGTGAAAACCTAGTACCGGTACATCGCTTGTTTCACAGCATTTTGAACCAAATCTGTCCACGATGTACAGGTACAGCTTTTATCGATACAAGTACATCGCTAGCAGAAAGCTTCCGAATTGTTTTCTTCCCTCCAACAGCCCCTTTGACATCCCGAACACTCTTCGACACTTCTTTAAATAATCCTTGGGACTTGGTAGCGGGGTGCACAAGGTCTCAATTCTTTGGATGATCCCGGGTTGATTTCCTTGGCGTTCAAAACGCCTTATTTTCTCTTTTAACCTGTAAGGGCCAAAAACACCAACTCCACGCAATATCATCTAAATAAAACAAGTTACGCACGTGAGAGTGACAAAATAGGTATCGATAAGCCCATTTATTTACACTATCGAGGGCTTATCAGTATGGGGTATTCATGCATGGCAAGTTTTAAGAATCGTACTTTCTAAATGCAATTGCGGCAATCGAGTAATTTTGACAACAAGAAATGTAGATTTAGCTTCTTTTGCTAGTGAAGAATATCATGACATGGTGTATAATCTCAAGCCCTTGCCTCCTAAAGAGTCATGGGCCTTGTTCTACTCAAAGACATTCAAGGAGAATTTTTGTCTTTCATATTTGGAAGATCTTTCAATAGAAATCTTGAAAAAATGCAAAGGGTTACCACTTGCAATAGTGCCAATTAGTGGTTTGTTATCAACAAAAGAGAAGACTGTGGATGAATGGGAGAGGAATTTTTTTTTTAAATGGTGAAAAAGGAATTATATTAAAAATAATAATGGAAAAAGTACAACAGTTTGAGCAAGAAAAGATAGCATCACAACGTAAAAAAAGCATCCCAACTAGGTTGGCACCTTACACCACGCCAATCATATGCTATTCAAGCTCCAAGGATTGACAAGAAATCAATCCACACAAACACCCATATTACAAGATACATCTAATATCACACCCAAAAGACTTTTCTTAATCGAAGCATAATAGTAAGCACTAAACCATCATCCGAGTGGGAGAGGATTTACCGCGGCCTTGGTACAGAACTAGATGGAAATGACAAACTCATGAGCATGACTAAAATATTGTCCCTCAGTTACTTTGATTTGCTTTACTATCTTGAGTTATGTTTTTTGTATTTGAGTATTTTTCCAGAATATTGTCTCATTGGTCACTCGAGATTAATTCAGTTGTGGGTGGCGGAAGGATTTATAGAAGTGAAAGAAGGAATGGCAAAAGAAGAAGTTGTTGAGGGCTACCTCAATGAGCTAATAAATAGAAGTTTAGTTCAAGTGGCAGGGAGAGAGGGAAGGTCCAAAGCATTGAGTTGAATTACATTTTTGATTGCGCCCCAACATATGCCTAAGGGGCCGGCGGAGCTAAAGTGGGGGAGTGAGAATATGTCTCTCTTTCTCATCTAACATTTTTTCGTGTGGAACCTCGCAGACACTTTTTTTTTTTAAAAAAATTACTTGAAAGGGTATTGCTTTTGCATGAACTTGATATACAACAAATCTTAGACACTTTCGGTACTCGAAAGAGTGTCAAATTTCGAGAGGCGCCGCTATTCGCAGCCCTTTATTTTTTCCCGTAGCCCACTACATTTCGGTAAATGGTTGTTGAAATTCATAAATAACATTTCGGTAAATTGCTGTTGAAAACAAGATTATATTTCGGTAACTACATGTCGAAAATATGTTCAACTTTCGGTAAACAACTGCCGAACATACATTTTCGGTAAACATCTGTTGAAAAAAATATTATATTTCGGTAATTGGATGCTGAAAATATATCTCAATTTCGGTAACTAACTGTCGAGTATAATTGAAAATTTTTAACGGGCTATGGGAGTAAATAGAGGGCTGCGAATAGAAGCGCCCATTTCGAGATATACAATGTCAAATTATTAATGTTATATTGATGTAGGACAAGATTTTGAAATATTTTATTTTTATTTTTATGATTCCAGAATTATAAAAATAAGAATCTAAAATCTTATTTAGAATTGGAAAATTCCAAAATACCCCTCAACCTTTACACCAAAATTCAATTAGACTCTCAACCTTTTAAAAACTTCAATTTTACTCCCAACGTTATCTTCTGTTAATCAAAACGCTCCCTTCCGTCCGAATGACTTACGGATTCAGTTAAAAGCTCTGTTAAATAGTGTCCCGATCGAATTTCAACGATCCGAGCCGCTCGATGTGATTAGAACGTGATTTTAAGGATAACTGTGAGAAATCAGCAAAAAAAATGACTGGGAGGGCTTCATTCTGAACAATTTTTATTGAATAGTTCGATAAAAAACTGTTCACATCAAGCCTTTCTCGGTCATTTTTTTTGCTGATTTCTCGTGGGTACCTTTAAAATCACATTCTAATCACATTAAGCGGCTCGGATTATCGAAATTTAATCGGAAAATGGGAGGTGCAGATTGAAGCAAAATCCAGACGTCCGGACTTGAACAAAATCCGGATCGATCCGCACCTCTCCTTTCCTAATCCAATTTCGATGATTCGAGCCGCTCAATATGATTCAAACGTGATTTTAAGGGTACCTACGAGAAATCAACAAAAAAATGATCAGGAATGGCTTCATTTGAACAGTTTTTTATTAACCTATTCAATAAAAAACTGTTCAAATGAAGCCCTTTCAGGTCTTCTTTTTTTTTCTTGATAATTTCTCACGAGTATCCTTAAAAATCACGTTTTGAACACATTGAGCGGCTCAAATCATCAAAAATCGATCGGGACGCTATTTAACGGAGCTTTTAACGGAATCCGTTAGTCATTCGAACATAAGGGGGCGTTTTCATTAACGGAAGATAACGTTGGTAGTAAAATTGAAGTTTTTAAAAGGTTGGGAGTCTAATTGAATTTTGTTGTAAAGATTGGGGGGTATTTTGAAATTTTCCCTTTAGAATTAGAATTTTATTTTTGAAATTATATTATTAGGAAATTTTATTTGTTCTACCTATTTTGCACGTTTTTATTCTTCTTGTTTTGGCATGATTTATGATTTCTTCTAGGAATTTTATTTTCTTTCCTTTTAGGACTTTATAAGTCTTTTATTTTATTTTCTTCTTTATAATTTCTTGACTACCAAAAAATTGTCTTACTAGATTCCTACCTAAAATAGGATTTCTTTACTAGTATAAATCAGGGTTGTAACCTATTCAATTTTTACATCAACAATATTCAGAGTTTTTCTCTTTTTTCCTTGTGCGCAAGGTTTGCTCGAGGATTTGAGTTTTATTATTCGTTTGATTAGTACACAACTAATCTCTTTATAACTTTCACTGCGTCAAGTGGTATCAGAGCCATTCTTTTCCTGGTTCGATGGGACCAAACACGGCTAAAGAAACACCTATTGGCATTGGTCAAGGGCTTGCTGACCTAAGGAAGATGATGAGGATAACCGAACACAGTTGGAGGATCGAAGCACTCAATTAGTCGAGATCTGTCAAGATACTCGCACTCAGTTCGCAGAGATCCATGAGTTACTTCAGGGGTTGACTTTACAAAATCGCCAAAGGCCAGAAAGGGTTGAGAAGGATCACGCGTTGGGATTTGCTCATCGCCAACCTCCTAACTAGAATAGGAACCGCATTGAGAGATTTGCCGGCAACCAACCTATTCACCAAAACGTTTTCAGAGGATATTCTAATTATCACTATGATAGTAGGAATGAATTTGAAGGCGAGCTATTTGAAAACGGTGATGATTATCAGTCGATAAAGCGACAAGCAAATTTCAGGTATTACGATAAGTTGCCAAAATTTAGTGGTCTTGAACTTTTTGAAGATCGTTTGGATTGGGTATTGGACCTTGATGATTTTTTTGAGTATACGAATACTCCTTCCAAATAAAGGCGGAGTTTTTTGTTATTAAAGCCTGGCGCTACAATGGTGGTTAAAATTACAACTCGTCAAGAGATTGATTGGGCAAGCGTCAAATTCGTTAAAATTACAATCGTTAAAATTACATTGCTTGTGTGGTCACTGGTCACCCTAGTCTCCTAGGCATCACTCGTTGCTGAACCCTACCTAACTAGCTAGAGAAGCATACTATTCACTACTTTCCTGCAAATTTATGAAAGTGGCAGCATACTTCCGGAAATTGGAACGGCGTATATCACAATTGATCGGATGAATAGTTTTCCTTCCCACTTTTCCACTGATTCCCTCTTGTTTGCTATAGCCATGTTGATTTGGCTAATCTGGAGGAAATTAAAACTGTTTCGATGACAACTCTTGTTTGACGGATGTAAGAACTTTGGTACGCAATATAATATGGGAAAATTTATAAATGGTCCTCCTACTATCACCCAAGTCTCATTTTCGTCTTCCAAGTATCAATTATAACTCTTTTGACCTTTAAGTTTGGTTTTCATACCAAATTAGTCCAATTGATAACATTTGTCAGTCAAACTGGATGAAAAAAATCAGATTGAGGGCAGACATCATCAATTGGACCAATTTGGTACGAACTGCAACGTCCAAACTAATGTTAATTTGATTTTTTCGTCTAGTTTGACTGACAAAAGTTATCAATTGGACTAATTTGGTACAAAAATCAAACTTGAAGGTCAAAAGAGTTACAATTGATACATGAAAGACGAAAATGAAACTCGGGTGAAATTAGGAGGACCATTTCTATAAAGGGTTGCGAATAGCGGCGTCTCTGATTTTTTTTCGATTACAGAAGCAAGCTGTCCCTTTACCTTTTATATACAAAAGAGAAAACAGAAAAGCCCTCGTGACTAACTACGACCACCTGGCAGTTATAACAGAAAAACTACTCCACTTACTCCACTCACAACACTGCTAATTACATCAGCTAATCACAAACTTAAGAAGCTAATTGCTAGAACTAATGACCCTTGCTTACCGTTTCTTGTCCCAAGGACTAAACCACGCCCAACCTACCATGAAACTGGCTTACGAAAACCAAATTCTAAAGAAATTGAAACCTAATCCAAACACAATTGATTGAATTGTCCAGAACCAATTAATTAATAGTGGGTTGTTAATTCATTAAACTTAAGCCAAAAAAATTGTACAAAATCTGATCTTGAAAACATGTCAAAACGAATGTTTACGGATACATACATTGTGTGTGTGCATATATAATTCCTTGTGGATCCAGTTGTGTATGTGTGTGTGTAGGTCAAAAGTTTCTAGATGTGAAAAGGTGGTGATTGTAGAGAGATGGTGATGTGTAGAGATGGTGTTCTTCTGATGGTTGCTGTCGGCGAGATCCAGTCAAAAGATGTAGGGGAGATGATGGTGGGAGGATTGGGTGTGGCTTAGTCCATGGTTTTTTTTTTATGTGATGGACACGTGTAGTTTTTTTAGCACTGGGACAGGGAGCAGGAACATAAGATGGAACATAGGATCCCAAGCCCGGGAAGTCGTGGGAGAGAAGATGGAATTTGCTGAGTTCCCTAGCCTTGATTGGTGTGGCGGAAAAGGGGAGTTTTCAGCTAATCCGGATAAAATTTATTCTCTTACTAATATTTGGAATAAAGGGCAACTGTCCAAAAAAACATAGGAAGAGTTTTTTAATGTAACAAAGCCCACAAACATTTTCATAGAGCGGGCACGACAAATTCCACCCATGTTCCAAAAATATCCTCGGTAAGGACCCTGTTTGACTAATACAGAAAATATCTTTTTTGTTTTTTCCGGTTAACCCTTTGGCAAGGGCCTTTTTGGTAACACAGAAAAATGTTTTTTTTTCATTTTTTTTCGATTTTGTATCTGTTGTCATTTTTTCAATAAAAACGGACCTTGTTTGGCTAACACAAGAAAAAAGTCTTTTTTTTCATTTTTCCCCCCTGATTATCACAGATACCGTTATCTGTTGATTTTTTATTGTGCATTGCCGCGTTGGTGAACAATCCACGGGAAACAGTATTTGAGGCAATCAGTCCATCAAACAAATTCTACATGAATGCCCCTTGCATTGAATTTACGAGCACGTACTCCCAGGCTTTGCGATGGATATTCTCAGCCGAGACAACTGAAACGGTCTTAATTGTTTCTACAAAATTAAAGACCGAGATATATAATGATATCTCAGCTAAAAGACATGATTCGAGTTCTCTTTGAAGAAGTCAGGCAACCACTCCCACAAGGAGTGGACAATATGGATGCAAATAGCTTGAAAGGTATAATTAATGCCTTTTTGCAGCAAAAGAGGTATGTGCTTGTTTTGGATGATGTATGGGATATTCACGCATGGGAAGTTTTAAGAATCATACTTTCCTGAATGCAATTGCAGCAGTCGAGTAATTTTGACAACAAGAAATGTAGATTTAGCTTCTTTTGCTAGTGAAGAAAATCATGGCATGGCGTATAATCTCAAGCCCTAGCTAGCCTCCCAAAGAGTCATGGGCCTTGTTTTGCTAAAAACATTCAAGGAGAATTCTTGTCCTTCGTATTTGGAAGATCTTTCTAAAAAATATTGGGAAAATGCGAGGGGTTACCACTTGCAATAGCGGCAATTAGTGGCCTTTTATCAACAAAGGAGAAGAGTGTGGATGAGTGGGAGAGGATTTACCGCGGCCTGGGTGCGGAACTAGAAGGAAATGACAAACTCATGAGCATGAAAAAGATATTGTCCCTCAGTTACTTTGATTTGCCTTACTATCTTAAGCTATGTTTTTTGTACTTGAGTATTTTTCTAGAAGATTGTCTCATTGATCACTGGAGATTAATTCGATTGTGGGTGGCAGAAGGATTTATAGAAGTGAAAGAAGGAATGACAAAAGAAGAAGTTGCTGAGGGCTACCTCAATGAGCTGATGAACAGAAGTTTAGTTCAAGTGACAGAAGTCAGGCAAGATGGAAGGTTCAAAGCTTATCGGATCCATGACCTTTGGCGTGAACTGATAATTGTGAAATCGAGAGAGAGCAAAACATTGTCACAATAGCAAGTGAAAAAGGCAGAGTGTGGCTTGAGAAATTGCGACGCCTCTCGGTCCACAATAATTTGGAAGACATTCAGCAAAACGTTTGTTTCACTCGCCTTCGTTCTTTACTTGTGTTCAGTGCAACACATTCATTGTCCATGTTGTCAAAGGTTGCATCCTTAGGCAAGGGTGTAAGGCTACTAACGGTGTTAGACCAATGTAAAAATGATCCCGAAAGCAATAGGAAAGCTCAAGAAGCTAGAAACATTGGATCTTAAACATACGAATGTCACCGAGTGCCTGATGAGATCTTGAAGCTGAAACGTCTTCGCCATCTCTTGTTGTATCGCTACAACATCGTACCCGACGACCATTTTTACTTTCGTTTTCACGGTACAATTGGCTTCAAAGGCCTGGCGGGAATCGGAAGTTTGTTGTACTTGCAGAAACTATGTGCTATTGAAGTCAACAAAGGGAATACTAGTGGCATTGTGTTAAGAGAGTTGGGGAAGCTAACTCAACTGAAGAGATTGATCATTGTAAGGCTATAGAAGGAAGATGGGACGGTGCTATGTTCATCCCTTGAAAAGCTAAACAACCTTCGCTCGTTGTGCGTTGGGGCAACAGAAGAAGATGAGATCATTGATTTAGATTATTTGTCTTTGCTGCCTCGACTTCTTCAAAGACTCTATCTAAGAGGATGTTTGGAGAAGATACCGCACTGGATACCATCTCTTCACAACCTGAAAAGATTACACTACTTCGGGTGGAGTAAGTTAAAAGATGATCCACTGCAATCCCTTCAACATTTGTCCAATTTGCTTCACCTTGGACTTCATGATGCATATGAAGGAGATGGATTATTTTTCAAGGCTGGTGGGTTTCAAAAGTTTGAACAATTGTCGTTGGCCCGCTTAGTAGAATTGAAATGGGTGAGAGTGGAGTCTAGCTCGATGCCTCTTCTTGAAAAGCTAAATGTTCGAGATTGTAAATTGATGATGGAGTTTCCCTCAGGTGTTGAACATCTGACCAATCTTAAAGATCTTAACTTGATTGATATGTCTGAAACATTAATTTCGAGCTTAATAGAGACTTACAAGGTGTGGACTATTGGAAAATTACACACATGCCTAAGGTTTGGATTGCGCAGGACTACATATCTGCAAGTTATTGGACCAGTCAATATCTATGATACGATAGAATGGGAGGGGATGAGGATCTTCGAGATTGGGTTATCGCTGCTAGTGATGTGCCCTTTTGCCCTCATATTTTTTGGCATTTATGAGAGCTTTAAAACTTGTTTGTGTAATCATGTCGTGAATTTGATATTTCTTTTTCATGATTTTTTGTATGGAATTAATTACTTCCTTTATCCAGAACCTCATATTTGATATAATCAGTTGTGGGCCCATGGTTGGCACACAACGATAATGGAATTTGTCCCACGTTAGTTAATTATCTTCTCCCAAACTAGTATGCCTGAGCGGGCTCTCCACTCCTTGCCAATTGGTTTGGAGTTGAATGCCTTAACAAAAGACCCGAACTTGAACAAAAATGGAGGACAACATTAACATACTGGACCGGACCTTCTCCCGTGAATTAGACAGTTTCATTCTACATTACAGCATTTCCAATCGTGGCTTCGAATCTCGTGTGGCATGTACGGCAGCTCAAAAATGGCATCCCACAAACTCCACTACAAGACTGCCAATCAGGAAGACTATTGTAAGGTTGCATTTGAAGGTAAGACTTGGATGCCAAATTTGAAGCCCAAAATACATGCCACATCCTATTCTGAAAAAGTTCAGTGAAACAGGGTTGTCACCTATTGGTCGAGTGATACGTTGCCCCTCACTCTTTTGTACTTCTTCCCATGTTTTGTATAGCTGTGTTGATTTGATTTAAGGGGGAAACCTGTTTTGATAGCAATTAGTTGGTAGATTGAAATAATAACTTTTGAGTATGCAAATGCAGCTTTTCACTGGCATCCATAGGAAAAGTGCTATTCTTTAGCTGATTCTTTTTTTTTTCTTTTTCTTTTTCCAAATCAATTATTCTGGCTGTTGTTTTGTTTTTTTGCCCCACGAGCTATAACGCTGTCATGTTGTTCGGAATTCAGAAATGTATGCCTAACAAGTTGCCTCCCAAGGTTTTGGGATTCTGTATCTCATAGCATACTCTATGCATTGTGAACATACAAATCTGGTCTTTGGCCTCGTTATGTGTTGGTCCAAATAGCAACCCAAGAGATGGGTGAATTGGATAAGATCCAAGAAAAGAAATAATTATGTTTTCTTCGTTTCCCAATGCTGGTTGAATTAGTCACAGATCAGACATTTGAAATTTTATATTCAATCATCTTAAGAAAAACTTCCCTAACAATATAGATTGGGGAAAGTAACTGAATATGGTTAAACTGCTCGAATTTTCAAAATAACTGAATATGTTTGGGGAAAGTATAGATTGGGCGCTTAATATGGCAGTGTTATTGTGTACTTTGCACAAGAGTCTTAAGCATAAAGCTCCTCCCCTTTATATTGAATGCCCAATCTATAAGCATCAAGATCCATCATCTATGCATTGTGAACAAACAAAATTAATCTGGTCTTTGGCCTTGTTATCTGTTGGTCCAAATAGCAATTCAAGAGGGGTGAATTGGATAAGATCTAACTGAAGAACTTAAGAGTATATAGGATCCAACTAATTATCTTTTCTTTGTTTCTCAATGCTGGTTGAATTAGTCAAAAGCGTGTGAAATTTGATATTCAATCATTTTAAATAAAAACTTCCCTAACATATGGTTAACCCACACGAATGTTCAAAATAACTAATTATGTTCGGTGAAATTATAGAATGGGCAATTAATAGGGCAGTACTGTCACTACAAGAAAAAAACTGTATTCGCTAATGAAAAAAATGGTGACGAAATTTAATTTTTACTATAGGTGCCGAAACAACAAGATTTTCGTCACCAAAAGTGACTTTTTGTCATCTATAGGTTGTCTCCGAAAGTCACTTTTTTATCACCTATAACTTGTTTTCGTCAGCCTATAGTAACTTTTTATGAAGAAAATTTTGTTTTTCGTCGACAAATATACTTTTTCTTGTAGTGTGTTGTGTACTTTGACTACTTTCAGAATTGTTTCTCACGATGAATCTGCCTATGGTTCTATACCCAAAGAAAAAAAAATCTACCAATGGTTAAGTACTGGCAACTGGTTTTATCTACAGGTTTTATCTACAGCCTCTTATAAGTGAGGTCAGGTGAGATATATGTTTGGGAAAATTTTCAAAAAAGTCCCTGAACTTTTAAGAATTTACAAAAAAATACTTAAACTTTAACGAATAACAAAAAGACACTTGAACTTACCATTCCTTTAACAATTATGACCCCGTCATCCAATTCCTTCAATTTGTAACGGATAGGGGTAACGGAAGACGTTATCCTTCTTTTTTCTTTACTTTTTACTTTCAAAACTTACTTTTAACCTTTTCTTTTTTTAATAGTAAATAAATATGCAATAAAGTTTTTTCCCTTACTAATTATCAAAAATTACTTTAACTCTATGTTTTTATTGTTTACAAAAATAAATTTAACCCTTTTTT
Organism: Rhododendron ovatum; assembly: GCA_019656835.1. NCBI lineage: Eukaryota > Viridiplantae > Streptophyta > Magnoliopsida > Ericales > Ericaceae > Rhododendron > Rhododendron ovatum. Next base: position 17,183,588 of record CM033798.1, read on the forward strand.
TACTTTTAAATTTTACTCTCTCTCTCCCTCTCTCTCTCTCTCTCTCTCTCTCTGTAAAAATTCGACCTACAACACCAATCAACCCCACTACCAACAACCAAAGTCTTAGCCCCAATTTTAGAAATTTGAAATTACTTTAAACCTCCTTTGTTTTTTTTACTTTTTACTTCCAAAAATTAACTTATAACTCTCTTTTTAATAATAAATAAATATATGCAAGAAAGTTCCTTTTTTTTACTATTTTCCAAAAGTTACTTTCACAACCATTTTTTTTTATCTATTTACAAAAATTACTTTAACCCCCTTTTTTATTTTCAAATTTTACCTTTCCCTCTTTTTTTTTTAGAATTTCAATCATACACCATCAATCAGCCCCACAACCAACCAATAGGGGAATTTCAGGTTTTCCCCATGTTCCTACCTTAAATCACGGGGGGGGGGGGTGGTGTAAGGGGGATGGTAAAATTTGAAAGTTAAAAAAAGGAGAATTAAAGTTATTTTGTAAATAGTAAAAAAATGGGATTAAAGTAATTTTTGATAAATAGTCAAAAGAAAAAAAGAAACTTTATTACATATTTATTTACTACTAAAATAAAATAAAGAGTTAAAAGTAATTTTTGAAAGTAAAAAGTAAAAAAAGGAAAGGTTAACACCTTTTGATGGAATTGGACGGTGGGGGCCTAATTGTTAACAGAATGATGAGTTCAAGTGTTTTTTTTTGTAAAGTTCCTAAAAGTTTAGGGGGATTTTTTTGAAAATTTCCCTATATTTTTTGGTAATTCAGAATATCTTTTTGGAGGCGACTATTCGCAGCTCTGTATTTTCTCCCTTAGCCCACTACATTTCGGTAAATAGTTGTTGAAAATCATACATAACATTTCGGTAAATAACTGTTGAAAACAAGATTATATTTCGGTAACTACATGTCGAAAATATGTTCAATCTTCAGTAAACAACTGCCGAATATACATTTTCGGTAAATAGCTGTTGAAAAAAATATTATATTTCGGTAATTAGATGCTGAAAATGTATCTAATTTCGGTAACTAACTGTCGAGTATAATTGGAAACTTTTAATGGGCTAAGGGAGAAAATACGGGGTTGCAAATAGTCGCCCCCTATCTTAAATTGAAAAAATATAACAGAGTCAAAGCATAACAACTATGAAACTGAATTAAAACAACAAAACCAACGTTCTCAGGTGTCCCACACCTATACTGTCAGCAATGACAGACGCTCGCTTGTTCCGTCACTTGTTCTGTCACAACCATGTCTTTCACTTGTTCCGCTCCCAGACGTGAGGAATTTTCACGCTCCAAGTATGTCAGCTACAAAATTTGGTACGTCTTTAATGTGGATATTGTTTTGACACGAGACACAAATGCATGGAATATAATTGGTTTACAAAAACTAATCTAAGCGTGTCCTTAAGAGAACAGCTAATTAAATTCTGAGCTCCGTGCCTTCCTTAAGAAAACAGGGTGTCCTTGAGAAAACAGAAATGTTCCAAGTATGTGGAAATGTTTTGATGCAATAATTCATCAGATGAAAGACTCTTTCGAAGGTATAGGTTTGGTGTACAAGAGTAACCTTACATCCATCATTTTTAAGCTTCACTTCCCGAGACAAAAATCCTAGTTCTCTCCTTGACTCGAGTATTGTCCAAGTTGATGGATACATTGCTTGGGTGGTCACCGTGGTCTCCTAGGCATCGCTGGTTAATGAATACTACCTAACTACAGAAGAATACTGCTCACTACTTCCCTGCAAAAATTATGACAGTGGCAGCATACTTCCGAAAATTGGAATGGAGTATATCACAATTGATCGAATGACTAATTTTCCTTCCCACTTTTCCACTGATTCCCTCTTGTTTGCTATAGCCATGTTGATTTGATTAATCTGGAGGGAATTAAAACTGTTTCGATGACAACTCTTGGTTGACGGAAGTAAGAACTTTGGTACGCAATATGCAGTTTCTCACTGCCATCCATCCGAAAGATGCTTTTCTGGATGGAAACCCCATTAAAGAGAAATCTGGTCTTTGGCACTGTTAGTAAATAAAAAGAAATCTGGTTCTTGGTCATTACCCCATTGGTCATACAAGATGGTGGTTTCACAAGCCAGTTCATCAGACCACTTCATATCTCGATCCCTTCATTAATCGCTATAACCTGGGATTAAGACTGTTTGATCTGGTGGTCCTAGTTGACGTATCTTGGGATTAACGGTATTCATAATCTTGTAATAGATTCCGTAGAGTATGGCTATTACCTCAAACCCTGGTAAGAAATCATAACTCCTGGTCTGAATTCTAAGATTGAGGGCTTCTTCTAAATTCCTAACTGAAAGAGATAAAGTGAAATTAGGATAAGCATTAAAATAAGCAGAACCATGACACAAAATGGTCTCTGCTGCACCCTTTATTGATGACCTCCAATTATTGCATCTTCCATCAAGACGGGTTGCCTGGAGGCAGGTATCCATACCTAACAAGGTTAATGGTTTGGAGGCCCAACTGTTCTTAGAAAACTCGCCTTCCAAAGAACAGGCGTTCATGATTGCATGGGGGAAGTCGGGGACACAGCAGCAGAGCCAAAGAATGAAAAAGACCATTTTGGGACACTTTGTTCACAATCGTAGCTATAGTGACCGTTCTTCAGACAATTAAAGCACTGAACGTACGTCCACAGTGCAGCCCTTGCTAAAATGACTGTAGTCATTACAATTATAGCATTTTACCTGGCTCATATCAAAGCCCTGTCCTTGTCCTCACATATTAAAGAGTAGTCTACAATCAGTCTTGAGTCAATTGTGAGCAGTCTCAACTGCGTATTAAGGTCGATTGAAATCATGCAATGTTACTAAAGTATTTGATTCCTTCCCGGAGATGGAGCTCTGGGCGTTGGGCTGGGTTGTCGTAATGTGGATTTTTTTGTTAATCTTCCTAAATATCAGTTTTTTTTGTTTTTGTTTTGTGTCCTTTGTTATCTGATTATAATTTCATAGAGCCCATTGTGTAATTGGATCTGAGCCTATTGCATTCCTCAAAGTTCGGCAGCATCTGGATGTGAAGTGTGAACCTACTCGCGAGTTGAGTTTTGTTCACCTTCCACTTAAGAGGGTGAACATTACCCTCCTTCCTATTAGTTGAAATGACGTGGATCTTAGGGACAATCAATGTAGAGTTAAAAATTATTTGAAGGAACTTCAAACAAACTTGCCAAGAATTAAGATAAAACATGTACAACAGTGAATACAAAAAATAAAATACATTAAATGCTTGCATCGGTCTGTTTAGGGATTTTACATTTTTAGGGTGACTAATGTTTCTGCTTTATGAAAAAATGAAAAAAACAAATAATAATAAAAGAAAGAAAGAAAGAAAGTGAAAGGGAGATGTTAACTATGAGAAATTAATAAAACATTTAGGGCTTCAGGGCAATTTTTGTCGTCCAAATGTGAGCATTGTTGAAAATATGAATAATAAAGTTTCCACTCCCTCTATCCGCAATGGTAATAATCAAAATCAATAAGCAAAATGTGTCACATCAGCATTTGATTATCTATTTAGTACATAATTAAATTTAACAACCTCTACCTCTATATTGGTTATTTTTGCATTTCTAACAAAAAAAACACCCACAATACACAATGTACATTTGTCCAATCGCAAACGAGTTCCAATCACACACCCGACCACACCAAATTATTCGTCTCGATGAGACAATTCCAATATGGGGTGTTTTGAGTTTTGAGTTTTGAGTTTGTTATTGAGTTTTGGTTATTGGTAAAAGTTGTTAAGTTTGGTTATGGAATGAGTGAAATTTAGTTATTTGCTAAAAGACTTGTAACTTTGCTTATTACAATATGGGATATTTTTGAACAGCATTGTTAAATTTGTTTATCCACACTCATTTGCTTATTACAACGGAGATGCTCTAATAGTTTAAACTTTTAGATGAGTTGTTGCTTAACAATCTAATATAATATGTATCAAAGCAGTTAATAGATTTAGTTCAAACTTACTGCTTACCTAATGATTAAAATCTACACGTGTTTAGCTTGCTTATGGAGGAGAGGCTGACTACATACACTTGAGGGAGCATGTTGAGAATATAAATAGTAAACTTGCCCCTCTCCCTAACAGTTGCTCCTCTCTCTAATAGTTTAAGCTTTTAGATAAGTTGGTAGTTAACAATTTAATTAGCATCAGATGGACTATGTATCCAAAGGAGTACTCGACAATCGATCTGGAGATAATTGTGAGGAGTCTCAATTGTGTAGTAAGATCGATTATAGTCACACGATGTTATTGTTAAAGTTTGATTCCTTCCGGAGGTGGAGCTCAATCTCCGCGTTGGGATGGTTCTGGTAGTGGGAGGATTTGTTAATTTTTCTGATTTTTGTTTTGTTGTATTGTTACCTTTGTTATTGTTTATACCCGTTTTTTGCACCAAATCACAAGCCAGCACTGAAATGCTATTTAATTATTATTTGATTAAATTGTGCCGAAATAGAGATGTATTGAGTTAAAATTAATGAGCCAATACAATATTAATTGGACCCGATTAATTTTAATGCTACTGGATCATGGGCTTAGTTCATTCGGGCCTTATTTTTTAAACCTGGTTTAAGAGCCTTTAGCCCATGATTATTATTTGGAGTATTCTCACGAAAAAAGAAAGGGAAAATGACGGCCAAGGACGTGTTTGATAATAATACCCTCCAAGAACATTTTCAGCATTAACAAATGTTCTCAACATATCCTTGGCGGGTATTAATTATCAAAACACGTCCTGGGCCGTCATTTTCCCAAAAAGGAAAATATGCTGGTGGTTATTCTTTGTAAGGCCATTTGAACCCGTGATCCGTTAGTGGGCATGAATCAAGGGAATAAAAAATGGCCCATGATGGCAAATAACCTACGGCAACTCGCCATAACCGTTATTAACTTCCCACGTTCTCAAGGTGCATGAGCGGAAGGCTTATCATGGGACACTTGTCATCACAAGAGCAAGGGGGAAAATACACATGCAAAACCGTGAGCATAATTTCTGCTTATAAATACAAAGAACTCAAAAAGAAAAACAGGTTCAACACCTCAATGCCCAGTGCTTAAACCAAAGTCCTTTCCAGCGAAGCACCTATTTTACTTTTCCTATACCAACTCAATTACTCTTCAAGTAATTCGGGTTTTTTTTATTTTCCGTTGTATGCAAAACTTATTACACGGTTAATAAAGTTCTTTTTACGTTATTACTTCTTTCCTACACAGTTAGGAAATTGCTAAGTCCACTTCGTTGTGGCAAAACCACGAACCTCTATTGCGATCCAGCCCTTAGGTTCACAACACACTCGCCTTCGCGGTTACGAAGTCAAAAAAGGGCATCCAGTCCTTAAATTAAATAGGATAAGTCTAGGCATGCCCACGCTCAGTCCTTGGATCGAGACATTTTGTGCTAAACAGTTATCTAATTAGAATTTCATAGAACCTATTGTGCAATTAAATCTGAGCCTATTGCATTCGTTGAAGTGTCGCAACATCTGGATGTAAAGTGTGAACCAACAAGCTTTGTTAATTAATTAAGGACAATCAGTGCAGAATTAAAAATCCTTGGGAGTAACTTGAAAGAAATTGCTGAAGAAATTTGCCATGGATTAAGATATATATATATGAAAACATTAAAAAAAAGAAAACATTAAAAAAAAAGAAAAAAAGAAAGAAAGAAAGAAAGAAAGAAAGATTTTCAACAATGCTCACATTTGGTTGACAAAAATTGCCCAAATGTTTTATTAATTTCTCAATTAACATATCCCTTTCTCTCTCGAATAATAAAGTTTTCACTCCCTCTAAGAACTTAAGCTTTTAGATGAGTTGTTGGTTAATAATCTAATATAATATGTTATCAAAGCAGGCAATAGATCCTGAGTTCAAAACTTACCGTCTACCGCTACCTAACGATTAAAATTTACACGTATTTAGCCCGCTTATGGATGAGAGTCTGGCTGATAATATAAAGAATAAAATTGTCCCTCTCCCTAATAGTTGCCTCTCTCTATAACAATTTAAATTTTCAGTGGTGCTACAGTTCCCGACGGAGGATTTCCGATCAGAATCCCGATGCCCCGCGGGCACACTCCGGCCGCAGACGGCCGATCCGAGCCGTCCAAAAATTCTATAAAAAAAAATCGAGTGGGTTAACGTGAGAATAAACACATCCGACATGTCTAAATAGCCGATCCAAGCACTCCATTTTTGGCTGATCCAAACACTCCATTTTGGCCGATCCAAACACAAAAATGGATGTTTGGATCGGCCATCTACACACGTCGGATGCTATTTATTCCCCGTAGGCCCACTCGGATTTTTTTTTTTTAGAATTTTGGACGGCTCGGATTGGCCGTCTGGTTGCCGGAATGTGCCCGGCGGGGCATCGGGATTCCGGTCGGGAAGCTTAGACTTTATGTTAAATTTTTAGATGAGTTGGTGTTAACAATCTAATAACCATCAAATGGACTATGTATCCAAGGAAATACTAGACAATCGGTCTCAAGACAATTGTGAGGTAAAGTCAATATAGTCACACAATGTTATTGTTAAAGTTTGATTCCTTTCTGGAGCTGGAGCTCTCGGCGTTGGGATGGGTTCTGGTAGTGTGGAGTTTTTGTTAATTTTTCTGATTTTATTTTGTTGTTTTGTTACCTATGTTATCTAGTTAGAATCTCATAGAGCCTATCGTGCAATTAAATCAGCCTACTGCATTCGTTGAAGTGTCGCAAACATCTGAATGTAAAGTCTGAACCAACTTGCTTTATTAATTAACTAGGTGACCGGCTCATGCTAGCACGAGGTGTCGCATGCCTAGCATTGGGAGAGGTGTCTCATGCCTCGTATTCTTTTGTTTCGAGCATTGGTATTGTAATAGTAGAATATGTTTTACAAGCAGTATGGATATATTACAATACTTTTAAGCCATAGTTAAGTTAATTACACACAAGAGAGAGTGCTAGAGTTCAAAAGCAAATGATAGAAACCAAAAGATTTGTCCATAGTTTTGGGAAGCAACGGAGCTAGAATAGTAGAGATGGCTGCAAATCATGCAATCCATTCCCAGCTTCCAGTCCTTATCACTACCGAATGCAACCCAGCTTCAACATACTATAACTTACTCCAGAAAGCAATTTAGAGTAACTTTGTAAAAATAAGACCCCCAAAAAGTTCCTTATGAGAACTTTGTTCGTGCACTTAATTCTAACATCTATTCACAGCAATATGAATTGTATTAGACATACATATCACAAAATAATCCGTGAAGGTAAGAGCTTTGAGCTACCATTGCATGATAAATTGATTCGGGTTGAACTTCGCTGGTAAACCATCTTACAAAATTCATACGAAGAAGTCATAAGACTTGATGGGAACTACAACAGTAGCCTAGGGAACTTGAAATAAGTGTAAATTGACATTCCATTCCGATCTAGCTTGTTATCATCAAATTAAGTTTAAAAGTGAAGCCTTTTTCAGTAAGTATACACATTTAGCGGAATGGTTAGTCTAGGATGAGATCTTACACAAAACAATGAGGAATCCAAAACAAGTAAATTGTATGATACATCTACCAGGTATATTGCATCTTTGCAAGAGATGGACGGCTTTACCTGACAAATGTCTATCTGCTTCATCAACTCTTGGTTCTTATTCTGCAGATCATCCAGCAAGGGAGCCTTTGGTAAGGCAACCTGAACCGTCCTCTCTGCTTCAAGCAAAGCAGCTTCTTTTGACTTGGTGACGATCTAATGCCTTGTTGTCATCCTGCAGCTTCGTAATCTGAAATGAACAATCATATCTGATCAATTATTTCAGAATTCTGTGACGAGAACATTGGAGGTCAAAGCCTTGAATACCTCTAGCCAAGCAAGCTTAAGTTCAGCATCAGGTGGAAGAATGGCTTCAATTGGAGGCACGTCATCATCTTTTTGAGTAGCATGAACCGTTCACAGAGTGGCTTCTGATGCAAATCACCGTACTTGGTTGTTACTGCCAGATCTTGCCTACACCATGGTAAATAAATTGGACTTCTATCACACAGATGATGTAAAATTCTTAAATGAGTAGTTTTATTGTGTAGTGGATATTGCAATTTTCATTTAGAAATAATTACGCACTTCTAACTTTTTAGCTTTTCTCATTGTCTACCAAGTACGGAAACAAGTAAAAAGAAATGATTGCAGGTACAAGAGCATACCGAAGGAAATTATTGCAAAGGATTCAGAGTATCGAAGGAGTTTATATTTCTATGATCTTCCTTTGAATCTTAGCGTTGATAGCACTTTAAATCTGGCAAGTGTGCATCAAAACATAGAAATATAAGCTTGAAAAGTAAACCAAGAGCGAAGATGGCGTAATGAGCTGGAATTAAAAAGCTTTGCAGCATCTAAATAACACAGGACATTAATTTACACCAATGCAATAAGACAAAGGCTTATGAACCAAATCAACAAATTGAGACAAATATCGGAAGTCGTATAACCTTTCCAAATCAAAGACTCCAATCCCAAGAACATAATCCAAATCAACTTTTCCAAACTGGGATCATTTCAAATTACCCAGACCATTTATGCTGTGTTCAGCCAGTTTCACATCAAAGTTAGGAAGCAAAATTAACAAAGCGTATAAAAATCTACGGCTATGAAAAATAAGCAAGTCGTTGATATACCTTTATTCGCTGAATCAAAGAAGCAACTTGTGGCTCGCCAACAAGATCGGTCTAGCAGCAACAAGGAAGACCAAAGTAACCATGTTTTAAACCAGCAAACATAAATCAGAAACTCAAAGATTTATTCAACTACGATACACTATCTAACACAGATAACTTCGCATATACAGCGATACCAAGATACTACAACAGCATAGACAACACAAAATACATTCAGTAGCTTGAACTTATCGAAACCTCAAATTTCTTCCTATGATAGTTTAGGTACCACCAAGCAGAAGAATACTAAACTGAACTTGGTAGAATGTTGGTTTTAGGAGCAGAAATGAATCGATGAGGTGAGCCATGGGCTCCAAATTCAAACTAAAAATTAAGCTATGCATGGACCAGTCTTCAAAGGTCCCTAGACTGGTCTTCGGAGGTCCTAATGTTTCAGCTTCGACGAAGCACTGACAGAAACGACACTGAGTTAAATAAAATCAGAACACAGTTTACATAGACTAAGTCAGTCAAGAATTCTAAAGTTTAACCTTTTTATTTAAGAGGCACAAACATTGTGTACCTCATTGACTGCGATACAGTCAGCATATGCAATTTGCTCTGCTGCTTCATTGACCACTCCTTTCGGCTTAACATCATCCAGGTGAATATTACCATGTCTAGCATCAACCAAAGTGACTACGCCATGTAGCTTAACATCATTAAAAATCTGATCCTCTACATAAAAAGTCTGAATGATTGGTGTCGGATTTGCCAATTCTGCAAAGTTGATAAATAGCACATATGGCACAACGCCAACTGGAGAAGTCCAATGTATCTAGCAAATAGTCACTACCTGTAGTCTCAATGACTGTGGTCGAACTTTTTTTTCTTTTTATGGACTAATTCAACAATTATATTGTCAGATGTGGAACAAAGAAATTACAAAGTTAAAGCAAAGAAGAAAACTACTGCCATATCAGATGTGGAAACAACAATGCATGATCAACAAGTTATATGTGCCTTCTGAGACGGACTTTAACAAGAAGTTATATTTGGTTGATGAGAATGTGATTTTCGACGACCCAACTTCTGTTTCAAAGAAAAGCATTAGAATTTCTATAGTTCCTATAGCAATAAAGATAAACAATACCATGGGTACCAGTACCAACGCCCAAAACTTAATGCAGCATGACGGTGACGATGGTGTACGCTCCACTTTCTCTACGAAAAATCCTTTCGAACTTTTAGAGGTTGCCCTCAAGCAACTCGATGAAATCAGACTCCTTTTTCTTCAGCTCTGCCTAAAACTTCAAAAATCACAGGAACAAAAAAAAAAAGGCCCTATTCAATGCTTTGTTTCAATTCCATACACCTCCCATATACCTACCAAGCTAAGATACCGACCGATCAGCCTAGCAACGAAGCCCTTTGCCAATTGTAATCAGAAAGATTAGCATCACCCATCCTTCAAAAAGGTTTCTAACCAAACAACCCAAAATATTTAGACGATGATGACAAACTAATCAAATTAAGCCACACGCTCATTGTGCGAAGTCGGATCTTATTTAATAATTATTAACCTAGTTGACAGGACTCTGGAAGCGCCATAGTCAGAGTGTTTTGGTAATTTGAAAGCCTCAATATGACATTCAGACCTCTAAATAAAAGCAATAGAATTATGAAATTTCAACATGCATGTTGTATTTTAGGCATGCAAGGGGCATTTCCATTAGTACACATTCAGAATGGAATTACCAATTCATCAGAAGATTATCCCATATATTCATTATAGTTTTACCCAGGTCACATTTGTTGTTTGATAGTTGGGGGAGTTAGAATTCAATCTACCAAATGTTGATTTTTCTCAGTAATCCATTTCAAAGATTCTACCATAACACTTTCCCGTAAATATGAAAATTTTAAACCAAAAAACAAAAAAGATAAAGAAAATTGTCTGGAATAACCTGGCTGGAGATGCGAAGAGGACCAAACACCGATAGAGCCTCGAAGGGATGAACTCAGCATGGCTTAATGAAAAGGGATGAGTTGTAGACAAACAATATTCTTGCTTAGAGATATCTCAAATTCGTAACCAATATTCTTTGTCTTCTTCTTCCTCGTCCGGTGCTTCTTCTCTGTCATCGTCATTTTCGATCAATTTGAATGCCCTGTATGATTTGCAGCTGCTCAAGAGGAGTGCCAATTCAAGCTCAGAGCTTGAGGAAGGCTCCATTGAGGGTGCTATTGCTCACTGTAAAAAGTCTCAGCAGATGTTTAGTTCGAGTAATAAGGCATCAAGTGATGTTGGGCTTTGTTCACTTTCTGCTTCAAGGGTTGCGGTTTCTGAAGATAAAGAGAGATGAGGTTTTTGTTCCCTTGATGTTTTGATAAAACAGAAGGGCAAAGGCGACTTAGCACATGTTCATCAAACATCACATGCACGAGATTTTTGCGTGCTAGCATGCGTGATCCCCCCAAAATTCACAACATAATAAGTTCTCTTTCCAAGAATCTAAACTAATCATCAATTTATAAGAAATAATTTACAATTCTTCACACACAAACGGTCAAAACTAAACTCATTAAACTCAATAGACAATCTCCTGAAATCTACATGGGACACCAAAGCCTCATTCCATGACATGCTTTGTGCATACGCAACTACAATTGATTTTGCCAAACATCTCCCTTAGATGTTTTATCAAACAACTACGAGAAGTTTTCTACTTAAAAAACAACAATGTTACGGGCACATCAATCGGGCACACCCCGACCACATCACTCACACATACGTGTGAAAAGTTTGGATTTGAGGTACCTTCTGAGTGATCAATGTACCTTCCATTTCAGCAATGGAAAGAGAATGATGCTCCTCATTTGCAATTTTTTAGGTATCCTGGGGTATATTTTGTTCACCTGCATAGCATTAATAAGATATCTTAAGACAGTAAAACATGTGCACAGAAGTAGGGAAAGCAGATTGATTTCCTAAACTTACTCTTCTGATTTGAAAGCTATTGTGTCCCCTTGATCAGTAATTCGCTTCATATTCTGCAAGTTGTCAAGATAATCCAATCAATCATTAAGCAGAACATAAATATATCATCGGATTTGCAGCTTGATAGTATGAACTATGATGCACAGGAATCTCTGGGATAGAACAGAAAAAGCAAGTTTGGAATAACTCACAATCAGACTAAAAATAACTTCGAAGACTTCCATCTATCCATTAAAAACAGTTTATCTTAGTGTAGATGCCTGAAGCTTCAAACTGCCAGTCAACTTGATTAGCATTAACCATACAACCCTATTTATTTATTTCATGAAAACAAAGATTCACTCGTTCCAATTCGTATTTAGTTTCATGAGATACTAAGAAATGGCTTTGAAAGGTCAGTGAGTCCACCAGATTATGAACAGGCAACAGCATTTGGTCTAAGACTGGGTTCTCAAACTAATTTTACGCATGATGGGTACAAACTTCCCAAACTTGAGCTGCAACAAGTTTCTTTCTTTTTTCTTTATCTTGGAACTGCAGCAACAAGTTGGCATGAATCTTTTTTCCCCACTACCTTGACTATTTTCACCACGAAGTGTTCTTAAATCTTTATTCGCTTTGCCGACAACCGTGGAAGAGGTCAGTGTAAGAAACTCACAAACACAGCAGTCAGCAGTCATCAAATTTCAATGCAAATGAAGAAACTACATAATCTAACATGCTATTGTGGGTACCTGTATATTCGTAGCTACCTGTACGTTCATTAGGCTCATCCCTCAGAACATACTCCAGCTATACTAATTTAACCATGCAGAAAAGCTACCTTAAAGTTTCCAGGATCAGCATTTGCCCTGGTCTAGCCTATCTGGACATTTGACCCATAATGGTAAATGTATGTATGGTGAAGTCATCTATCACTAAGTTCAGTTAGCTGGGAAAAATTAAACCTATGACGATCAAAATAAATTGGGATTTTTCTAAAGATCGGAGTTAGCTGATTTGGTAATAGTCCCTAGAAATCGAAACCCACTCCCACAAACGACTACTAAACCCAACAATCAACCAATCGAAACCCACCCAGATGAAGAACCCACCCAACTACGACCACGATTTTTGACGACGACGATCTTTACCGGAGGTGATAACTGGGCTTACCTTCGCCGGAGAAAACAAAGACAACGGCAACGCATTAGTTTTGGAGACGTATAGGGAGAGTAAGCGAGAGTTACAGTAGCTCGTAACGCCTAGAGAGCAACTGTAGCAAAGGGGGAAGCGGAGATGAAGACGGCGAGACTGCTGGGTTCCGTTTCCAGACCCGCCGCCCGAATCGGAGGAGCACCGACGAGGGCTGTGTAGCTCGCCACAAGAACTCCCCTCCCTGGCTCTCTCTCTCTCTCTCTCTCTTCCTCTGTACCAGACGAAGAAGAAAAGGACAGGGGATACGTGGCCTGATTTGATTCACGATTTTACCATGGCCGAAAAGACGAAATTACCCTCCCCTCAAAGCCAGTGGCTCAAAAGGGGTAAATGTGTCCCAAATTGAAATTTTGGCAAGCAGTGAAATTGGGTCGAACTCTCGTAGTTTTAAAGCTTTAGATAGATTAAGGACAATCAGTGCAGAATTAAAAAGATGAGTGTTAGGGGCAAAGAAAACAAACAAAGAAAAGACTCTTAAAGTGTACATGAACGGCCTAAATTCACTGTACAATGAATCTGGGCCGTTCATGTACACTTTAAAAGTTTTTTCTTTGTCTATTTTCTTTGTACTTAGCATTTCTCAATTAAAAATTCTTGGGAGTAACTTGAAAGAAATTTGCCAAGGATTAATATATATATATATCTTTATTTTTCGGTAAGTGTGTATATATATGTTTGTGTGTGTACACGAAGGTGACTGCCAAATACTCCGTAATATAAAATGAAATGCGTGCATCTGTCTATTTAAGATATTTTACATTTTTAGGGTGACCTCCAAAAGTTTATGCTTCACAAAAATAAAAAGAAGAAAAGAAAGAGAAAGGGAGATGGTAACTATAGAGAATTAACAAACATTTAGGGCTTTGGGTAAATTTCTGTCAACCGAATATGAGCATCACATGGACTATATATCTAATTGAGTTAGACCTGGGTAACAGGTCGTGTTCGTGTCGTGTTAGTCGGATTCGTGTCATAAATCACCCAACGCGAACTTAACCCATTTAGAATTCATGTTTCTCGAGTTGTGTCATTTTCGTGTTTCGTGTCAGAAATTCTCAACCTTAACCCGTTAACTTCGTGTCAGGTTCGTGTCGTGTTATCGTGTCTGTTGCTCAACTCTATATAGGATTACAGATATATCATATATTATGTATATACGTTCGTGTTATTGGGTGACACAGATTAGTAACCGTGTTAATCGTGTCAATTTCGTGTCTCGCGTGTTCAACAGGAACCCAACCCATTTAGAATTCGTGTTCTCGAGTCGTGTCATTTTCGTGTTTCGTGTCAGAAATGTTCAACCATAACCCGCTAACTTCGTGTCCGGTTCGTGTCGTGTTATCGTGTCTCGTGTCCGTTGCCCAGCTTTAAATTGAGTAGTCGAAAATAAGCCTTCAGTCATGTGATCAGGAGTTTCAATTGTGTAGTGAGATCGATTGTAATGACATGATGTTATTCATAGAGCTTGATTCCTTTCTCGGAGGTTGAGCTCTAGGCGTTGGGCAGGGTTCTGGTAGTGTGGAGTCAACTAGGGACAATTAGGCCTCATTTCCACTAAATTTGTGCACTACAATTTATTGGCTTTTGTGAAGTTATATATTCATACTAAACTAAAAAATTTTTGTCAAAAGTTAAGTTGTTTCTACTAAACTAAAACATCCAACATGTTTTCTTCTTCCAACTCAATACAATTTCTACGACTTATAATTTAGTAGAAACAACTTAATGATTATGGATTATGGACTACATCTTGTACTCCATAACTTAACAATCAACCGAAAAACTCCCATTTAGGCCTTAATGCACAGTAAAAGATTCTTTGAAGTAACTTGAAAGAAACTAATCCCAAGGGGTTGGCCAAGTGATCTTGGCTTGAGACTTAGATGTTTGCTTCATCCTAAGGTTTTTAAGTTTGATTTTCATTGTCAACAACTCTTGGGACCATTTCATCCACATGCGTAAGCGTAAGCGAGTGAGACGGCTGTGGAATGAGCTGAAGAGATTAGTCTGAGGTGCTCCGTGCACGCAAGCTGGCCCGGGACACCTTGCATTACCAAATAAAAAATAAAAAAACTTCAAAGAAACTTGCCAGGGTTAAGAGGGCGGAGGGACCGTGCTGCGCAGCGTGCTGTGCGGGGTGAATCGCCACCGCTCTGGTCTCGGTTTGATATCAGAAACGTTCACTTCTTAGAGCTTGTTGAGTAAAACAAGTGTACCAAAAATCAGCTTGATCGGATATCATTAAGTGCCTCATCCGAACATTATTATCTTGAAACGAATGGATCCGAAACACTAGATTAAAATCCACTGTTTTTTGGTACACTTAATAATTTCAAGATAATAATATTCGGATGAGGCACCTAATGATATTTGAATGAGTTGATTTTTGGAACACTTGTTCTACTCGACGAGCTCTACGAAGTGAATGTTTTCGATCATCAAACCGAGACCGGAGCGGTGGCAATTCGCCCCACATAGCACGCTGTGCAGAACGGTCCCGCAGTCCGGGTTAAGATTACATATTTATGTACGTCAATACTATCAAAGATAAAACAAAACAAAATGCCAGCATTTGTCGATTTAGGTTTTAGAGTGACTTGATAAAGTTTATGCTTTATAATAAGAAACTGAAAAAGAAAGGGCTCGGAAAGGGAGATGTTAACCACGGAGAATTAACAAACATTAGGGCTTTGGGGCAATTTCCGCCAACCTAGTTTGAGCATCAGATCGATGGACTGTATACCAAAAGAGAAAATCTTTTTCAAGGTTAAGTCATGAAAAGATGTTTACGGAGCCAATCGCAATCATCCAAAAGTGTTTTGCACGGTCTGAATGTTAATAAAAAAATTTCGGCGAAGAGTTTAATTCTTTCCCAAAAAAGTTTTATTTAAATCTAGACTTTCCAAAGTCGAAATGGACAGCCGAGATTGCACGGAGCTGTCAATAACTTCAAGAAGTTTCTCTCATATTTAAAGGAGTAGGCAACAATCGGTCTCGAGTCAGTGGGGAGAGTAGTGCATAGTTAAAAAATAAGTCTAGGAACAAGGAAATCAACCAATGCTCCAACCCATGATGCTCACATAGACTGGGCCCCATATCAAAGTTGTAGAGGTAGGTTGAGCTTTTGGGGTTAGTTTGTAAGGTATCCTCAATGACATAATCAAAATTGGCCAAATTATCTTTTATTTATAGTAACAATGTGAAATTTCACAATGGTGCATAATTAAAAACCCGTATTTAGTAGGGAGAGATCGGAAATGATACTCACACAATCGTTGTGTGTGTTGTGTAACCAATTCTGACCGTTCAGATGTGTTTGGACGCTTTAGATTAAAAAAAAAAAAACTCTTCCAAGGAAAAATTTGAACGAATCTTGACTATTTATTACAACAATGGATGGATGAAGATTGGTTGTGTTTGATGTTTTGCACCACCGTTGTGCATGTAGCATCTTTGGGGGGAGATAAAGAGAGTTAAGAATAAATGCAAGTGAGTGAACCCAATGATATAGTGATTAATTAGAGGGGAGAGAGAGAGAGAGACCCCCATTGATAGTGATTAATTAGAGAGAGAGAGAGAGAGAGAGAGAGAGAGTGTGTGTGTGTGTGTGTGTGTGTGTGGTTCCAATTAAATTTGGTTATCTGAAGAAAAAATGTTGCTAGTTTTGATTATATATTCAAAGATCAAATTTGGTTATTGGTTAAGGTGTTATTAAGTTTGACTATACCATTGTGAACTTTAGAGAGAGAGAGAGAGAGTGGACCAACATTGCCAACTTTAGAAAATCAATGAGTTTTGATTATGCCATTGGGGACACATTCTATGTGTTTACGCAAAGGGTGGTCCCCTTCAATAAAACAAAATCAAGTCTGTGTAGTGAAAGAGGGACCAATAATTAGAGGGATTGTTCAATGCTCTCTCTCAAGGCCGGCTCATAGGGTAAGCCGGGAAAACGGCCCCTTCCAGCCCCCGAATTTTGATATAAAATTAAGGCCCCACTGTAATATAATTTACATATTAATATTAGAATGTTTCTAAATAAAAACACAATTTTATCTTATTTTCTTCAAAAACTCTTGCAATAATATCTTTTTATATTTATATTGTCATAATTGCATCCTTATAGATTTTTTTTTTTGTACTTTTATCATTTTTTATTAAAAATTCATGAATATGCAAAGGGCTCAATATAGAAAATTCGCTTTGAGCCTTCAAAATACATAAGTCGGCCCTGTTCTCTCTAACCCAGAGTTCTTCTCTCTAAGAAAAAAAAACCTACCCATTTTCTCTCTTTCTTCCCCTCCCTCCCCTAAGGATTTTCAATAATCTCTCCTGTCTAGTGAGGGTCTCTTTACTCGCTTTCAAAAATCTCTCCTGTCTAGTAAAGGTCTTTTCTCTCTCCATCTCAGATCTTACTAGCTAGAATTTATATATTTGTTTTGTTCATTCTTTTTCATTTATCTCAGCTTCTCCTTCATCATTAAGGTTTGTTTTGAGTTTCAATAATGGTGGTGGTGATCGGTTAGGATTGGATTTGTGATTTACTTTATTCGTAGATCGGCGAATATAGTTGCTCATACTTTGGTAATTTTGTGTTTGCGAGATTCTAATATTCGTATTTTAAAAATTAGACCTCCTAATTGGTGATTGAATTCTCTGTGAAACAATAATCATCATTTTTGAAGTATGTTTGTGCTTTTTTATTAATGAAAGTATCCTACCATGTTGGAACAAAAGAAATAGGGTCCAATAATTGTGCGGATAATAAGGAGTTCAGACTAAATTAAATATTCAATATAGATGGTGAGCTTCTCGTGGTTGATGAATTTTTCTTTTAGCTTTCAGGAAGAGTATTTAGAAATTAAGTGTAAAAAAATGTAAAAATATGAATGAAAGTTGAAAAAAATTTAAAAATGGCAACAAAAAAAAAACAAAAACAAAAGACTTTCAGACAAATAGGCTCTAAATAAAAAAATTAAAACAAACAAACAAACAACGTGTCTCTTGTGTTATTTGTAATCCAATACTCCAAACAACTCAAAAATGAATTTGGCTCTTAGCAGGTTCGCCTCAATATAAACAAGCAGTGGAAATTTCCTAAATTTAAGTGTCCGGTCATTGATAAGTGAGACGGGCCGTAACTTCAAAAGGGATTTAAAAAAAAAAAATTGATTTGGGACATAAACACTGATAAGAAAAGCAATGGAAAATGATATTCACTTTTGCTGAATCTTTTTTACCAGAGAAGAGAGAAAATATCTCAAGGTCTACCAAAACCCGCGGGGAGGAGAGAGATATATCCGTGCATCACCCCAAGTTTTGAATGCAGAATGCAAAATGCAAAATTGACCTCTCATCCACCCCATGTATTCTTTTCCACATCCTTCTATGCTTTCACACTTACTAGCGGGGTCCATTCCAATGTTGTTAATCCCGTACGGTACCGGCCCGAATTGGTCATAAAATGGTACACATATCTTGGTGTTCTGTACCAGACAAAACAGCGGCCTATACCGGTTGATACCGGACGTACCGGTCTATATCATCTTATACCGGGCTTGTACTGGGATCTCGGCCGATACAAATGCTAGTATTTTTTTCCTTAGATAAAAAGGCATGAATTTTAAGGTATTTTAACAAAATTTGGAGTCCATTTTATTATATTAATTATGTTAATTTGTTATTAGACCGTATTAAGGTGAGTCAAGTTAAAATTAATTTTATTTCTCTATCTTATGTTTCCACGTTAAATCGGGCCGGTTCTGGGGACCCTTAAAAAAAATATCAAAAAAAACACTCCAAAGTTTTTGATCAAATTTCGATGATCCAATTCCGAGCCGCTCAATGTAATTAGAATGTGATTTTAAAGCTACCTGCGAGAAATCAGCAAAAAAAATGACCGGAAAAGACTTCATCCGAATAGTTTTTTATTGAACGGTTCAATAAAAAACTGTTCAAATCAAGCTCTTTCCCTAAAAAAATATTTTTGCCGATTTCTCACGAGTACCCTTAAAAATCACATTCTCAACGCATAACACATTGAGTGGCTCGGATCATCAAAAATTAATTGAAAACTATGAGATTCAAATTTGGGGTGTTTTTTTAGGGGTCCCCGGAACCACCTTGGTATACATAAGTACGTATATTAAAAATATCAAAAAAAAAAATATTGCAATAAATCTGAAACGGTACCGAGATACAAACTAGAACTAGTCCAACGAAAAAAACGATATGCTATGAGTTCATCCGTCTCATTTTGCCCACTCTCTGTCTTTTAGAGCATCTCCAACCAGAGCATGCCAAATTTGAGGTAGATGTTCAACGTAAACTTTTGACAGCTTCCACCGTTCCAATCAAGCTGCCTTTCCTTAGGCCAAGTCCACGTGTAATTTAAGCTTGCTCCAAACATGCTAATTTTTGCATCAAGCAAGTGGCATGCCTGAAAAACACAACCGTTAGAAAATTTTGGCCGTTTGAATTTGAAAAATGCCATTTGATATAAGGGTTGGAAAGGAAGTTTTGATGTCAAATTGGAGATCCCAAAATGTTACATAAGCCTTAAAAAAAAATATGACATCTCCAATTTGAAATTAATGATTGGAGATGCTCTTAGCTATATGGTTGCCAGACTGCTCGATTTACCATTAGCTAAACAATAAATTATGACGAAAAGCAAAAGGAACATACACTAAAGAAGAGAGTAAATACCAAATAAGGGATATATCTTCATGTAGTGTCGTTTTACATAATAAAAAAAATTAAACTACAGTCCGTATTTTTATACTTTTTTTTATAACGTACTCTCGTTTAGTTGAATGATTAATTCAAAAAATTAGGAAAAATAAAAATACCAAAATAATTTTTTTTGGGACAATGGACATGTATTTCTATATGTGTGCTCACATGTTGTGTGTTCACACCTTGAAGGTGGTCGGTCCCCTTCAATAAAACGAAATCAATCTGCGTAGTGAAAAATGGACCACTAATTGTGAGATGATAAGGGGTTCAAACTAATACTTGGCATGATGGTTAGTTTCTCGTGGTTAATTAATTTTTCTTTTAGCTTCTAAGGAAAGTTATTGAAAATGAAGTGTCGAAAAAGTATGAATCAAAGTTGAATTTTTCAGAATTTGCAAAAACAAGCAGGGGACTGTCCGTTTTAATATAAGACATAGGCTAAAATTAAATAAAAAAACAAACAAACAACGTGTCTATTGGGTTATTTCTAATCAAATACTCCAAATTACTCGAAATGAATTTGGCTCTTAGCTGGCTGGGCTCAATATATATATAAACAAGCATTATTTAGCAATTTCCTGAATTTTGATTAACTTTAAAAGAAAAGGAGAAAAACTGATTTGGGAAGTTGACATAAACACCCATAAGGAACAAATCAATGGGAAAAGATTCACTTTTGCTGAATCTTTTGCGAGAAGAGAGAAAATACCCCCAGGGGCTATCAAACACCACGAAGAGGAGAAAGAGAGATATCGGTGCATCAACCCAAGTCGTTTTTTTTTTTTCACACGAAATGGGTAAGAAAGTAATTCCACTTACCACCTCCCTTAGGCAATTGCCGACCTCAAGTCATGAATGCAAAAATTGACCTCTCACTCATCCCGTGTATTTTTTCCTTCACATCCTGCTCTGTATTCACATCTACCTTCTAGCTAAGAGTCAAATTCCTTCTAGCTTCTAGGCGAGACGGTTGGCTCAAAAGCAGCGCATTCTCTTGTGCTTACGTACTCGAACCACCTCATTTTCGTATTCTCTCTCTTACATGTGCAAAGAAATAGGCCAGGGGACCATTAAAAGATCCAGTGGAGAAACTAAAATAACAAATTAAAGAAACTAAGAACATACCGGTTCAGGGCTATCCAGTTCAGGGCTCACTTGAATGAACTAAGAACATACCGGTTTTCCCTCACCATCCCCTTTCTCTTCAAATCCAAAGCTACTCCGTAAATCACCAAAATAAAAAATGGCAGAGGCTGCTGTGTTGGGACTTCTATCCAACTTCGCCCCCTATCTCCGAGAAGAGTTCAACTTGCTGAGCGGAGTACGGGAAGACATTGAATACATAAGAGCCGAATTCGAGCGCATGACCCATTTCCTTAGAGTTGCTGATGCTATAGAAGATAGAGACCCGAAAATCAAAGTATGGGTGAAGCAAGTTCGAGAAGCTGCATATGACACTGCAGATGCTCTTGACATGTACATGCTTCGCCTCAGATCTAGACATCACCAAAGCACTAGATTCTGTGCGTTCGTACATAAGGTTTCTTTTTTTATCAAGACTTTAAAAGCTCGCCACCAAATTGCTTCTGAAGTGAAAGGAATCAAGTCCAGAATCATCAATATTTCTGAGGGACATCATCGATATAGTGATATGCATGGCAAGAAAGAGCAAGACTCAAGCTCTACTCATTCAGACATCGCATGGCATCATTGTCGTGGTGATGCCCTTCTACTCCAAGAAGCCGACCTTGTGGGCATTGAGAAGCCTAAATCACACTTGATTCAGTTGTTAGTGGATGAGGAGCCTCGACTCAAGGTGCTTTCTATAGCCGGAATGGGCGGATTGGGCAAAACCACCCTTACAAAAAAAATCTACGACGACGCAAAAGTGAAGAGGCACTTTGAGAACCATGCTTGGATCACTGTTTCTGAATCATTCAAGGTCGAAGAGCTTTTAAAAGACATGATTCGAGTTCTCTTTGAAGAGGTCAGGCAACCACTCCCACGAGGAGTGGACAGTATGGATGCAAACAACTTGAAAGGTATAATTAATGCCTTTTTGCAGCAAAAGAGGTATGTGCTCATTTTTGATGATGTATGGCAAATTGATGCATGGCAAGTTTTAAGAATCATATTTCCTGAATGCAATTGCGGCAGTCGAGTAATTTTGACAACAAGAAATGTAGATTTAGCTTCTTTTGCTAGTGAAGAATATCATGGCATGGTGTATAATCTCAAGCCCTTGCCTCCCAAAGAGTCATGGGCCTTGTTTTGCTCAAAAACATTCAAGGAGAATTTTTGTCCTTCATACTTGGAAGATCTTTCTAAAAAAATCTTGGGAAAATGCGAGGGGTTACCACTTGCAATAGTGGCAATTAGTGGTCTGTTATCAACAAAGGAGAAAAGTGCAGACGAGTGGGAGAGGATTTACCGTGGCCTGGGTGCGGAACTAGAAGGAAATGACAAACTCATGAGCATGAAAAAGATATTGTCCCTCAGTTACTTTGATTTGCCTTACTATCTTAAGCTATGTTTTTTGTACTTGAGTATTTTTCCAGAAGATTGTCTCTTTGATCATTGGAGATTAATTCGGTTGTGGGTGGCAGAAGGGTTTATAGAAGTGAAAGAAGGAATGACAAAAGAAGAAGTTGCTAAGGGCTACCTCAATGAGCTGATGAACAGAAGTTTAGTTCAAGTGACAAACGCCGCGAGGGATGGAAGGTTCAAAGCTTATCGGATCCATGACCTTTGGCGTGAAATGATAATTGCAAAGTCGAGAGTGCAAAACATTGTCACAATAGCAAGTGAAAGAGGCATAGCGTGGCCTGAGAAATTACGACGCCTCTCGATCCACCAGAATTTGGAAGAAATTCAGGGAAGTATTTGTGTCACTCGCCTTCGTTCTTTACTCGTGTTCAGCGCAATAGATTCAATGTCCATTTTTTCAAAGCTTGCATCCTTAGGCGAGGGTGTAAGGCTACTAACAGTGTTAGACTTGAGCGGAGCACAATTGGAAACATTCCCGCATGAAGTTCTGAACCTCCTTAATCTTACTTATCTAAGTTTGAGGGCGACCAATGTAAAAATGATCCCAAAATCGATCGGAAAACTCAAGAAGCTAGAAACACTGGATCTGAAACAAACGAATGTCACCGAGGTGCCTGATGAGATCTTGAAGCTCCAACACCTTCGCCATCTTTTGTTGTATCGCTACAACAAGGTCCAGACTTATCTTCCTTTTCACAATATATTTGGCTTCAAAGCCCCAGCGGGAATAGGAAGTTTGTTGTACTTGCAGAAACTATGTGCTATTGAAGTAAACGAAGGGAGTAATAGTGTCATTGTGCTAAGAGAGGTGGGGAAGCTAGTTCAACTGAGGAGATTGGTCATTTTAAGGCTACAGAAGGAAGATGGGATGATGCTATGTTCATCCCTTGAGAAGCTAAACAACCTTCTCTCGTTGTCCATTGTGGCAAAAGAAGAAGATGAGATCATTGATTTAGATTCTCTGTCTTTACCACCTCGACTTCTTCGTTCACTCTATCTAAGAGGGCGTTTGGAGAAGATACCGCACTGGATACCATCTCTTCACAACCTGAAACGTGTAACCTTAAGGTGGAGTAAGTTAAAGGATGTTGATCCACTGCAATCCCTTCAAGATTTGCCCAATTTGCTTCACCTTGAACTTAGCACAGCATATGAAGGAGATGGATTATTCTTCAAGGCTGGTGGGTTTCAAAAGCTTAAGCAATTGTGGTTGATTCGCTTAGTAGGATTGAAATGGGTGAGAGTGGAGTCCAGCTCGATGCCTCTTCTTGAAGAGCTAGTTCTCCAAGACTGTAAATTGATGATGGAGTTGCCCTCAGGTGTTGAACATTTGGCCAATCTGAAATATCTTGAATTGTTTGATATGTTTCATACATCAAGTTCGAGCTTCATTAGAGACTATTGGAAAATTGCACGTGTCCCTAAGGTTTTGAATTGGGACTCCGAATTAGGTATACGGAGAGGTTTTTATCTATGACACGGTAGAATAGGAGGGGATGAGGATCTTCGAGATTTGTTTATCTCCACTATTGATGCACCCTTGTTTTCCTCATATTTTTTGGCGTTTGTGAGAGCTTGAAAACTTTGTAATCATGTTGTTAATTAAATTTTTTTCTTTTTTCGTTTTGCGTAATTTTGATGTTATCAGTTTGGCAGAATTTATCTTGTCTTGAATTGCATTTTTATTTTTTCTTGAATTAATTACTTTATCGAGAACCTCATGTTTGAAGCTTGATAGAATTTAGAACTTCAAAGCATGCCTAAAGTTTATTGGTTTGCAACACATCTCTAGAGGAATCTAATTTCCCTTGGTGCTAATTTAAAATATTTGATATGTTAATTTCCCTCGGTAAGGTAATGTTATGAACTCTATGAGCGTTAATTTTTTTAAAATTTTCTACATATGAAAAAAGTATTTACTTTTTTGTCTAAAATATTTTTTTAGTAATTTTTACTTTTCATAATTTTTGGTCAGAACTTTTGAGGTTAATCTTTCTTCTCGACTAGATGAATCAAAAAAAATATAAAAATACGGGTCAATGTTAAAAAAAACTTTATATAAGAGGACACTTTAGACAAAAAAAAAAATTTTTGTTTCATACTTTTCGCCTTTAGTGATCTTTTTTTTTTTTTTTTGCTTTTGGTCATGATTTTTTGTCACACCCCAAAAGTGAGAAGTGACCGGCCATGAATCATGAGGCTAACCCATGGAACACACAACTTAAATAAATTAAAATAACCGAAATTCAAATGATCGCTATTCGTTATTAATCAAATCCAAAGCCAAATATTTCTCATCATAAACATGGGCCACAACCATCTCATGAACCAAATAATATCCAGTGATCCAACAATAATAAAAAGAATTTGCTATTTGACAATTGTTTCAAATGCGGAAGTGATTTTTAAAATAAAACTAGAATGAGACATCCTAAGGAGGTCAACAAAAGAAATTCCCGAGATGCCATCAAAGCCCTTGCCTAACTCCTCAACTTGCCGGAAAGAGAAGTTGGATAAAAATTCGTTAGTTGATGAGCTCAGTGAATGGCGAAGCATGTATATTAAATAAAGTTGAAAGCAGGGATTAAAATAGTTTACCAATAAACATAATTTGGCATACGAGGTGTCCAGCAAAATAATAAATTAATCAGTGAAGCATTTAACCAATAAACATTCTTAGTGATGATCACAACATTAACTCCATCAACAATGGGAAACCACAATCAAACAGTACTATGGCTAAAATAAATCTCATCAAAATTGGATCCAATATCGAACTTAGAGTCACCAGGATTGGCAGCCCGCAGTACTTTTCCCTAAGACAATCCGATGAAAGAAAAGCAGTTGAGTATTATGGTCACCGGCCTAACACAGTCTTTTCCCCACTGGCCTGGGTCACCAATACGAAGTGGAATAATTTCACTGGACTTCTGAAATAAATGTTCCCATTAATATCCACCATGTTCTCACCAAAAAGATTATTTGAATGATAAATGGTTTCACCAAACCGAATGCCAATTTCCATAACCAAACACAATCAATTGTTTGTTTCCAAACAATGGTTATGACTTTTCTAAAAGAATAATTTTAGGGAACACAAGAAAGTTCAAAAGTACGTAACATGCTTAACCGTGCGGCTTTTGCCTTTCCCACACAAAGTTCTCTCAAACTTCTTATCTCAGACGTTCTCTCCAAATAAAAACCATATACCGTGAAAATATCTCCTAACTTTCTAAAACTATCTATTATACCTAATTAGTTAATTAGAATAAGATAGAACATAACACAATTTATAAAATTACCATTCGGTTTCACTTTTTTTGCCCAACATCAATCTCATACCCCAAATATTACAATTGTGTCAACAATATCCATAGCGCGCACCAAATAATTAGTTGAGACCCAATCATAACACCAATTAATAACAGCAATATAAATAATTAAAATAAATGAAAATGCTAGGTCGTAACATCCTTAATTCCCCCCTTAAAATAAATTTCGTCCTCAAAATTGCATGCTAACCTCAAACATATAAACATGGTTATTTTGTGTGTATTTCTTCTTCATGCTCCAAAGTAGCTAACACCTCTCCATGGGAATACCTTGAGAAACACAATATCTCCTATTGCTCCAAGTCCCTTCAATGACTGTACTCGAAAAAGAATCTCTTGTAATTTTCATAAAAATTAAACTCACCCAAATCTATCAAAGAAGTTAATCCACCAACCTCGTCAATCAAATTAAGATTACCAGGATTGTAAAGGATCCTCAAACTAATAGTCACTAGTACTTTACCATTATTTTACAAGTAATCATAATTGAAAATTTTCCTTGGATCAACATTGAAGTCAAATAACAACCTTAAAGTTTGTAGTGCATACAACCAATAATTTGAAAGTTAATGCCGATTAAAATACTTTGAAAGTTAAAGTATACATCTTTCAATGCGAACACTAATAATTCCCTCTTTTTCCCTTTTTTTTAGTAGTTAGTCATCAAGCCCAAATACAATTCTCATCACGAGGAATCCGAACCAAAATTTGGAATCACCATAAGAATTCCCGAATCTCCAAAAATTCCATAAGATTGAACTTGTCAACTTTCAGTAACTCCCAACCTATACCCATTCAGTAATTGTGTGACTTAAACCACTTACTTACTTATTGTATTATGTCGCAATGCATCTAAATGTATCTAAAGTAGTTTCTAGCTAGTAGATCATGACCTAACATCAACAAACTCACTCACACCATAGCTAATAATACAGAAAATCTGTCCACACAGATATGACATGCACAGATTGTGCACAAAATTTTTTGTGGGACCCACCACGAGTTCCACACAAACAATCCGAGCAGTTCATTGAATGTAAAACACTTTTTTAAGGGTTTTTAAGAAAAATCAGCTTAATACGATACTTATAGGTGCTCGATCCAATTATTTAACTTTTTATTTTCTCAAAATCTCAATGAAAAGTTAAATAATAAGGTCGAGAACTTATATATATCGGATTGAGCTGATTTTGCATAGGGACCCTTGAAAAAGTGTTTCACATTTAATGAACGGCTCGGATCATTTGTGTGGGATCCGTAGTAGGCTCCACAAAAAAATCTGTACACAATCTGTACCCTTTTGTCTGTATGGGTAGACTGGTTCCTAATAATAATATCAAGTCCTCTAACAAAAATCGAATCTCCATAACTTGAATTGGTCGCTCATTTTTTCCTGTGAAATTAAATATATAACCAACCACTCATCAAACCGTGCCAAATCTCTTAACCAAATCTAATTCTCCAAGATCAGAACAAACTGTGCCACCATAGGAAAAAAAATGACATTAGCCATACTCCACTACGACATGCACTTCAAGGACCACCAACCAATGACTAACTGGTACTCTCTTAAAATTATTTTATAAACCGGTGCATAAGATAGATAGTCACCTATTCCACAAAAAATCAAGTACATCATCCTAATCTCTAAAGGTATAGCAATAAAGCTCCATCAACAACGGAATCAAATGTCTGAAAATTCATCATGTTCTCTTCTATTTCCCTTAGTAAAGTAATACTTTGATGTCCAACATTCACATTTCTAGCTATGAAATTAGCTATCTCTTCCACGTCTAACTCGATAAGAGTTAAGTTCCAAAAGTATATATAAGTCTTCACGATGTCTTACTACCTTCCATAGCAATGTATTGATAGAAATATTTCCACAAAAACCTCTCTAATATTATGTTTCAACTTCAACTAAAAAGAACTAACTCAACACTAACAATTAAGATAATCTACCAACTAGTCAATCAAGGTTAGAATTAGTAGTCATGGAAATAATCAAAATCTTCCAACTCAAACCAAGTAAGCCAAATTCTAAGGATTGATCTCCAACAATTAACTACTACAATCCACTCACTCACAAAAACCCAAAGTCTACTAATGAACTCCTCAAACCTCAAAGATTTTGATAGTTGTTACAGTATCACAAGTCGATCACATGACCTAATAGATCGCCTTTTGTTATTGATTGGTTTACTAATCAGCTATACGTCTTACACTCGTACCCACCAAACAGTTTCATTGAATTATTCTCAAATCAGTACTCACAAGAGAATCCAACAAATTATCAAATCCAAAACTAATCTTAAGATAACAAGACACCTCAAAAAAATCTTTGACTATTCCACATACCCAAAAAGAGCTGCAAGACCAAAATTCAGCAATAAATGCAATTCTAATCTTATCACCTCAACCAAAGTTTAAGACCAGTACCAATTAATGGTATTGCTAAATGAAATCTTACTCCACCAAACTAATTTAAAACTAACTCTCGAACTAACTAGCCCCTAGTCGCACTTTCTGATGACAACATATAATACACATCACTTCCTGAAAATCCTTAAACTCACATCACATCCAAAATGCTAACTCCATGCACTAACCCAAAGTTCTTCTTCATGGAATCGTGCATTCATTTCTTTCTTTTTTCTTTTGTCATACAAAATCACATGCCTAATTCATCCACAAGGACTCAAAAGTAACAATTTTAACCTTTAGCAACAAATAACAAAAGAATCCGAAAACTACTAATGATCGAGTCGGTAATATTCTATATTCACATCAATGACACAATAACGACTCTAACCCATTAGTTTACCTGCAAAATTTCTTCTCTTTCCTAACCTTCCCAAAATTCCACGATAGTGATACCATAATGCATTAAACTTCCAAATTGCCTCCAACACTCCATAACTTTACTGTCTAATCACCGAACAAATCATAGCAATTAATTCCTTCCCTATACTCAAACAAACCCAAGCACTCACATCCCGCTATAGCCACAATCCACTGCATAGTCACTACCAATCAAGCGGTCATAACCTTGACAAAATGTATCCATCTACTGTCTAGTTTCAAAATCGAACTGCGACAACTACGATTAGAAAATCTCACAATGTCAACAATCAACTCTTCCCACTTTATATCCACTTGGATCAGACTCGTCAAAGGTTTTTTTTTTTTTTTTTTTTTTTCGGATGAAACGATGAAACATTGGAACCCTCACCAATTTTACCTTTATTCATCTCCTAATAAATATCAACAAACTAATTGGGTATTTTCTTAGATAAACATAATTATTGACCTCTCCTAACATAACGTAACCAAATCTCCACTAAGATACTAAGGAAAGGAACGGAGGACCAATCAAGAGTATCTGGCTATCTAGGATGTATAGAGCATTACAAAATAAGAAAATCTTAGCACATACTCCCACAATTCAACTAGCCCATTGTCCATACCAACTTGTAGTAGTCCTCTAAGTTACATTCTTCAGTCAATCTCCAAGTGTACTTCCACTAATACTACTTCTTCAGATTCAATTACATAATATTCCAACTCCATTCAGTCACCAAGGTACTTGTAAAGTATGTATGATGATCGATCCTAAGAATAAATAAAATCACTTGCTATATTCTTCTCCAATACCCTATCCAAAACCTACAAAAAAAAAAAAACGTTACCGCAATTGTGTCACCCAATGACTATTAACTCCTTAATACTATGTGGGTACCGATACGCTTCAAATAACAAACGTTCTCACAAATGGCAGTAGGACTCTGGGGACTCGGACCTCCACTAAATGAACATGATATAAAATGAATGCAAAAGTTTTTTTCTTTTTTCAAACCTAGGCTCTGATTCCACAATTGTTTTTTTTCAAACCTAGGCTTTGATACCACAATTGTCAGACCCAAAAAATGAGAAGTGACCGGCGATAAACCATGAGGCTAACCCATGGAACACGCAGCCTAAATAAATTAAAGTAACCGAAATTCAAATGATTGTTTTTTGTTATTAATCAAATCCAAAGCCAAATATGTCTCATCATAAACATGGGGCACAACCATCCCATGAACCAAACAATATCCAGTGATCCAACAATAATAAAAAGAATTTGCTATCTAACAATTGTTTCGAATGCGGAAGTGATTTTTAAAATAAAACTAGAATGAGACACCCTAAGGAGGTCAACAAAAGAAATCCCCGAGATGCCACCAAAGCCCTTGCCTAACTCCCCAACTTGCCTGAAAGAAAAGTTGGATAAAAATCCATCAGCTGACGAGCTCAGTAAATGGCAAAGCAAGTATATTAAATAAAGTTGATAGCGGAGATTAAAATAGTTTACCAACAAACATAATTTGGCATACGAGCTGTCCAGCAGAATAATAAATTAATCAATGAAGCATTTCACCTATAAACATTCTTAGTGATGATCACAACATTAACTCCATCAACAATGGGGAACCACAATTAAATAGTACCATGGCCAAAATAAATCTCATCAAAATTGGATCCAATATTGAACTTAGAGTCACCAGGGTTGGCAGCTCGTGGTACTTTTTCCTAAGATGATCCGGTGAAAGAAAAGTTGTTGAGCATTAGGATCACCGGCCTAACACAGTCTTCGCCCCAATGGTCAGGGTCACCAACACGAAGAGGAATAATTTCATTGGACTTCTGAAATAAATGTTCCCATTAATATCCACCAAATTCTCACCAAAAAGATTATTCGAACGATAAATGGTTTCACCAAATCGCATGCCAATTTCCATAACCAAACACAATCAATTATTTGTTTCCAAACAATGGTTATGACTTTTCTAAAAGAATAATTTTAGGGAACACAAGGAAGTTCAAAAGTACGTAATATGCTTAACCACTCACCTGGATCCAAACGTAATGCAACTTGAGTATGTAAAAAGATGCTAACCTGAATAAAAGAATTGTATACGATCACAAAAAATCCCACATATAATACTACCTAGACTAATAGAAAATTACAGTTTACTAATTAATCCTAGTGCTAAAGTCAATTAAGACCACCAGAAGACCCAACTCTATAACTTTCATGTAGAGTAAACTCCTTGATTCCCACGTGGACACCAAGGCACACCTCCTGCTCCTTAAAGAATTCACTCAAAACATATTACACCACCTGCACTGCCACACACCACTTTGCCGCAGACACAGCACACTGCATGCCGCCACGCACAAATCTCGATATTTGGTCTTGCATCCACATCACACACAACATCTCCACTACTCCATATAATTTCCCAGTAACTCCTTTGTTCAATAACTTTACTCTAATCCATGTACAACAAAGAACGGAAAAGGGGACAAGAATAAAGGAAACAAGTGCTGCTTACCCGATCATGAACTAGCCAAACTCTAACGTCTCTGCGGCTTTTGCCTTTCCCACACAAAGTTCTCTCAAACTTCTTATTTCAGACGTTCTCTCCAAATAAAAACCCTATACCGTGAAAATATCTCGTAACTTTCTAAAACCATCCACTACTCTCTATATTATAGCTAATTAGTTAATTAGAATAAGATAGAATGTAACACAATTTATAAAATTACCATTCGATTCCACTTTTTTACCCAACATCAATCTCATACCCCAAGTATTGCAATCGTATCAACAATATCCATAGCGCGCACAACATAATTAGTTGGAACCCAATCATAACACCAATTAATAACGGCAATATAAATAATTAAAATAAACGAAAATGCTAGGCCGTAACATTTTTTACCTTTTAGACTCATCTTGTCAAGACGAATGATTAATCCAAAAATATACACAAATTCAGCAACAAATCAAAAAAACAAACAAAACACACAAAAAGAGGATAGACAAAAAAGTTAGGGAAAGTGGTTGATAAAGTGTAATAAAGACTTGTTTTAACGATACTTGTGCCATTATCACTTCCTTTGGTCCCGAAAGTTGACGATCCACTGGTGTTAAAAGATTACAGACCTATAAGGTTGATTGGGTATATGTATAAGATCCTGGCAAAGGTTTTAGCAGCAAGAATAAAGTTTACAATTCCTACGGGGATTGGAGAGGTACAATCTGCTTTCTCAGGTGGAAAGAACTATACTCAAGATGGCATTCTTATTGCAAATGAGGTGGTGGATTATTGGAAAAAGGTTGTAATCGCCCAATCAGATTTTGAAAAAGCTTTTGATAACTTAAACTGGAACTTCATATTGGACATGTTGAAGCTTACGGGATTTCCTCAGATGTGGGTGAATTGGATCAAAGAATGTCTCTTATCTCCCTGGGTTTCAATTCTGGTGAATGGATCTCCAACCAAACAGTTTCAAATGAAAAAGGGGGTCAGACAAGGTGATCCTTTATAACCTTTTTTATTCATTAGTGCAGTTGAAGGGTAGAACTGAATCTTCAAATTAAAAATGCAGAAGCATAGTGCCTAATCAGGGGATTGGTTATGGGAAATGGTGGACCTAGTTTAACACATTTGCAATTTGCAGATGACACAATGGTTTTTTGCATGTGGTGCAAAACTTGAGGAGATCACGGAGGTAAAGAACTTACTAAGAAGCTTTGAGGGAATGTCAGGACTAAGAATGAACTATCACAAGAAAGTGGTGTGTGGTGTGGGGTAACCTTTGAAGATACTCAAAACTTTGCCAAGGTGCTAAAATGTCAGCCTAGTAAACTGCCTTTAAAGTATCTAGGAATGCCATTGGGTGCTAATCCTGGATTGAAATCAACATGGAAAGCAGTCATTGATAGAGTGAGATCAAGACTACCAACTTGGAAAAATTGAAATCAACATGGAAAGCTGTCATTGATAGAGTGAGATCAAGACTACCAATTCAATTGGAAAAGAAGACATCTCTCTTTTGGAGGCAAGGTGACACTCATAAATCTGTGTTGTTCAGTCTTCCCATCTTCTACATGTCATTGTTCAAAATGCCTAAAGGGGTTGCAAAAACCATTGAATCTATTTAAGCCAAATTCCTGTGGGGTGGTTCAGATCTAAAACGGAAATTCATTTGGTTGCATGGTCAAGAATAACTCAAGATAAAGCCTCAGGGGGTCTAGGGATCAAGAGTATTAGAGACATGAATGAGGCACTCCTAATGAAATGGTGGTGGAGATATTGCATGGAAAAAGAGTCACTCTGGAGGAAAGTTATCAACTCTAAATACAAGATGGAGGGTAGGGGTTGGACACCAACAATGGAAACCCACAGGAAAGTTTTCTAACATTTGGTAAGACATCATGATGATTGAGCACAGGAAACCACAAATCCATTCCACATATATGGAGAATGTTAAGATTCAGGTTGGGAATGGAAACTCAATCCTCTTCTGGAAAGACACGTGGGTGGGTAATACAAGTTTGTCCCTGCACTTTCCTAATCTGTTCAGGGTAGTCTGCTACAAAGAGAATGCATGGGTGATGTTCTTGCAGGAAAAGCTGCACTGAATGAATGGAACTTTCTCTTTTGAAGAAACCTTTATGATTGGGAAAAGGAATCATTAACAGAACTTTCTAACGTTCTTTATGCTTCTGGGGTGGTTGCAAGTGAGGAAAGGGAAGATAGACTAACTTGGGTTTGTTGCAAGTCAAATGTTTTTTCAGCTAAATCATTTTACAATCTATTCAGAGTAAATTCATCCACACCTGACAAGACTTTTGATCTCAGCTGGAGAAATGCAGCACCTCAATTAGTTGGCAGGTCTATCTTGGCAGGGTGAAAACCTCTGAGTTCCTATTGAGATTGTGGATCCTCAATAATGAAGAAGAAGCTCTGTGCAAATTTTGCTCTGCATCTTTGGAAACAGCAAACCATATGCTACTTCATTGTAGACCTGTGTGGGATACTTGGGGCAATATCCTGTCATGGTGGGGTGTTCAAAGGGCTTTAAGTAATTCATTGGAGGGACTGTTCATATGGTGGGATGACTGGAACTTCAAGCCAAAGAAAAGAATTGTGTGGGACTCTGTCATCTTTGGAGTCTTATGGACCATCTGGCTCACTAGAAATGATGCTGTGTTTGAGCAAAAATCCGCCAATTGGGATATCAAAATTAGGGTGGCTCTCTGGGTCAAAACCAAAACTGGTGACTGACTACTCTATATATGGATGATTTCATTTTTAGGTTCGAGTGTTCTGGTTGTGGGTGAGTGTGTTTACCTTGTGTTTTTGTGTGTCCATAACGCAGCGGAATTCACAAGAGAGATTAGTTAGCGTACTAATCGAAATGAGATAGAAACTCATAGCAACGAGCCGTTCTTGAATTCACAAGAAGAAAGACAGTCTGTAATTTTATTGATGAAAAGTTTAATAGTTGAATAGGTTACAACCCTTTTTATAATACCCTAACCCTAGAAATTCTACTAAAAAAAGAAATAATGCCAAAACAAACGGCATTAAATAAAAGATATTTTCTAATTAATTAAAATAAAATCCTAATTCTTGTAATCCAAGAATCCTAATAAAGGTAGAAAATATTTCTAGTCAAAATCTTATTCTAAAACAATAAAAATAAAATACAAAAACTCTTCATTTTTGTTCTACATCAATTGCCTTTTCTTCAAAAGAACTCGCCCACGAGTTCTCATTAGAAACTTGCCACCATCCATTCCAAAGAAATAGATATTTGGAATACTTCAACCTCTTGCTCGTCTTCCAAAAACCATTCAAAGAAAAATGTTCATGCAATGATCTTTTCTCTTTATGCTTCAATTTGTTGACAAGATGTACTAGACGAATGTTGGGAATCCATTCAAATCGTTCCACTCCAAGAAAATCTATGAAATCAACATGAGCCCCATCGAACATGCAATCTTGCAATGAATCCGTTCTTTGGATGTATGCTTCGAATTGATGCTTCGCCAATCCTCTTGAAGGAGAGAATAATTCTGTCAACACCAACTTACCTTCACATGTATTGCTAGCCAAACTATCTTCCATGACACTAATATTAGTATCAACCAAATCCAAAGGACAAATAACTTGATCACCAACATCGATATCAATTTTTTTATTATCAACCTTAATTTTAGCTTCCTCTTTTTTGCTCGCTACATCGACCTCCACTGTTTCTTCGATGTTAGGCTCAACAAATATCACCTCCTCTTATTCAACTTGATCTCCTTCATATCCATCATAATAGTTGGAATGTGATGAATGTGAGATTGAAAGATCATTATTGGTTTGTTGACCTTCAAAGCTTGATTGACTCGAACCCAACAGTCTCAGTGATGTGTCCCTCAAGTTTTCAATAGCGGCAACGGTATAATTTTTATCACTTCGAAAAGAATAAGACAAGTCAAGATTATCTCGGGACAATCGATTGGCCCCAAGATTTCTTCGGTACTCTTCATACAACATCTGACCACGATGCAATTAAAGAAATCTATCACTCATCAACCGTCTCATCCTGAGCCATGTCTTGATTGGCTATTTATACTGGCGTCCCCAATTAGATTGCAGTTGCTCCCACCATCTAGAAGCATATCCTTGGAATTTACGAGCCACATATTTGACTTCATTTTCTTCCAAAATTCCTATATACTCATGAAACTTGTCAACTTTACGAAACCAATAAATTAAATTCTCAGGATGACAATACCCATTAAAACTAGGAATTATTGGTTGTACCTGATGTAACGCCCCGATTTTTCAAGGAATTTCAGGCGCATTACTCTTAAAATATGGTGAATTTTACAAACTTTTAGGCCCCTATTTATCCTTACACAAAAATTACAATTTTAAAATAATAAAAAAAATCTATGTACATTTTTTTTTAACAAAAGCAACTCCAGAGCATTTCTAGTTTTGACATGAATTCCAAGCAACGTTGGCCCAAACTCCATTCCAGGGGTCCCACCTGTATCAACTGCTCTACTCTGGAATCCTGTATGCTCTGGCAAATTGATCACCGAAGCAAACGATTTGCCAGGATACAAACGTATCTTGAGTGATAATTCACCAAGTAGATATTCTAAAACCCAATACCACAATATGCAGTTTCAACGAAAATAACACAAAATTATATAACAATAACAATATAGCCTTTTACGAATTTCAAAAAAAAAGTTACAAAAACGTAACACATCATCTCCTTTTTACTATCCATTAACTTAAGTGAAATCTAAGATCTTCTCCACAAGATCTTTTCCTCCCACATCCACTAATCATGACTGTCCCATGGGTTCACTCCTTCTTATTTGTCATGCACCGGGGTCCTAAGTGAACACATCTAAGTTATTTACCTCGCCTGTATTCACCTATGACCATAACAAGGGGGGCAACTTACTATGCCGTCCCATGACTAAGGTTCACGTAGCACTACCTCCATCTTACAAGGTACTGTACCATATCCGAGGCCCTTTACCGTTCCTCAGATAGGGTACCCGGGCAATCTCCGCTTGCCCAACACTTCAAACATCTCACACAAGGTACTGTACCGTATTCGAGGCCCTTTACCGTTCCCCAAATACTGTACCCGGGGTCCTTCACCGTCCCCCAACACTTCAATCATGTCACATAGGGTATTGTACCATATTCGAGGTCCTTTACCGTTCCTCAAATACTGTACTCGGTGTCCTTCAGCACCTGCAACAGAAAAGCTATGCCGACAAGAGGACCAGACCACTATCCTTTCAAGTTGGAGAGCATGTATTCGTTAAAATCCAGCCACGACGAGGAGTTATCCAATTTGGAAAGAAGGGGAAACTATCGCCCCAGTATATCGGACCATTTGAGATTTTGGAGAAGATTGGAGAGGTTACCTACCGCCTAGCCCTGCCACCACAAATTGACAAAGTTCACAACGTTTTCCATGTGTCTATGCTTCGCAAGTATTTGTCACACCCCTCTCACATGCTCAACTGGGAGGAGGTCACATTTAACGAAGACACGACCTTTGACGAACAACCTATCGAGATACAAGATTATAGTGAGAAGAATATCAGGGGTACGACGATCAAACTCGTCAGGATCTTATGGTGACATCGAGGTATAGAGGAGTCAACTTGGGAGAGAGCCGATACTATGTGCACCAACTACCCGTATTTGTTTCCACTAAAAGGTATACATTAATTTTGAGGACGAAATTTTTTTTTTAAGGGGGATGGGTTGTAACATTCTGAATTTTTAGGAAATAAAAAATAAATTGAAATGTTAATTTTTAATTCTTTAATTAATTAGGTTCATTAATATAACTATTTGATTAAATGTATAATTAAAATTAGTTATAAGTATTTATTCAAGATAATTACTAAACCTTACTTATATAAGTATATATTCATACTGATCTTATATTCTCTCCGAACCAACTCACCCACACCCTAACATTTTTCAATCCCATAATCTATGGGATTTCCTCTCACCCACTCTCGGCAACCCCTCTCCCTTATCTCTCCTGAATTCCTCTCTCCCTCACTTCCCTTCTACATTCCACCACATTCACTCTTATCATTTCACACCCCACCTTTCTACTACCTCCTTCTCACTCAATATACATACCCTTATAATCTAAAAATTAAACCCACATTCACTCCACTTCTATTTCTGATACTCAGTCCACAGAGAGAGAGAGAAAACAGTGGGTCTTGTTCTACACACCATTACCACTCGAACTTGGTTTACCACTCGACCAACACACCACAGGCATCACAGATCATCCCTCATTCCAACCCAAGGCAGTCCGGAACCAACTCCATTCTTCGTCTTCCCCAACTACCGTTTTTCTTTTCCTTCTTCCATCAATTCCACTTACTTGCTTATCGGCCGGAAGAAAGGTAGAAGAATCGCTTCCCTACTCTCCCCTAAGTATATTAAGTTCTTGTATTGTGTATTGATGAGTTATAACGATAAAAATGAAGCCCATGTATCAAAACCCATTAAACTAAACCATGCTCTATTTCTCAGAAAAGCTAACGTGACTGTAACAAAAAAAACAGTTTGCATGTTTATGATTTTTATCATGGTTTAGACCTTTCACTATGATGTTAAGCCTAGAAATACTCTTCATCATAAAAAATCAGCCCCTCCAAGTATATAAACATGTGAAACTACTGTTACCATGCATGTTGCGCTAGAGGTCTCGTTATAATTGCTTATTATTGTTTGTATGTGAGAATGATATCTCAGATTGCTTAAATGTATCATTATCATTTAGATGTTAATTCTGTGAACACTTACGTAAATCAAAAAGGGTCATCTATATGTACTTCGAAGACTGTTATAGCTAGTAAATAAGTTAGAACTAAAATTTAGAGATCCAGGAAACCAGTTATAAGAATAGTAAATAGTATTCATGGATCTAAACTAGAAAAATAGTGGCTAAAATATCACTTATAGCTAGTGTGATAAAAGATTAAAATACTAAAAGTAAAAGTAGCGATTAGTTTTTTTTTTTTTGTAAACCTATGTTAACAAGAATGGTAAACAGATTTTATACTAATTAAATATAGTAATACATATGATGGAATAGCTAATACAAATTACTTTAGTGAACCATATATAATTAACCAATAAAGTATAGACTTTATACGAACGGGTTAAGTTAGTCAAAAAAAAAAGAAAAGAAACTACATGTCCAAATAATAGACTCCGTAAAATTACCAATTTTTCCTCTAATGAAATCAAGATTTCAACCAAAATATTAAAGTTATAATGTTACACCTGAAACTTAGAAGTTTTAAGTACAGGTTCGGCAAGAAGTAATGAACTACAAGTCAAGTTCTAAAAAAAGAAAATTATGTTTACAAGTTCTGAAAAAAGAAAATTATGTTTACAGTAACATTAAGATTCCTAAATGTTGATCAGATTATTAGAAAATGCTAAGGATTACGAACGGAAATCCTTAGAGTTAATAAGGTCAACATACTTGCCCAATAAAATTTAAATAATTCGAAAGGCATCGGCCCAATCCAAATCCCTTGTGTGTTTAATTACACTACAACACGAAAGGGATATAGCGAGGATTCAATTTCCTCGCCGAAGAACCTGATTTCCTCGCAAAATGTATTAACTAGGAAAAAATTTCTCGCTAGTTTTCCTCGCTAAAAGATTGTCGCAAAAGGTATTTGTGATATTTCCTCGCCTATTCTGACACAATTGGCGAGGAATTTTTTCCTCACAAATTTCATTTGTTGTAAAGGCTACGAAGCTAATTATAGTTTTGGCAGCAAAATTATTTTCCTCGCTAAAAAAACTGAAATCCAAAAAGAAGGCTGTTTCTTTCCGGCTACCAATGCTCGAGCCTTAGATGTCGCTACTGGGAGGCAGAACACTTACCAACTGCACTACGTCGCACTTCTGATGAAAATATTGAACTTTTTGTATATATTATAGTTTTAGCATGTTTTTCACCTCTCCAACTTACTTTCTTCAACATTAATTATGATCTTTCGACTTTTTGCAAATTCGTAGCACAAGTTGAATTTCTTACTTTCTTCAGATGTAACGACCCTGATTTTTGATAAATAAAAATTTCGTTTAATATTTTATTTTTATTTTTATTTACTCGGATTGCTTTTAAAATTTCTTTTAAATTTCTAATAATTCGTCATAATTAGATTTGAGACTTATAAAATTATATCTTTTCGCACCGAATAAATCTAGTCATTTTCTAAAGACAAGTATGCTTGTAGAAGCACTTGTATATTTTCTTAGTAAGTGAAATAAAATCTTTAAATTGTATTTCTTGGCTAGAAATCCTACTTGACAAATAGAATTAGCTTCCAACCGATTAGTTAGGGAAGCCTAACTATTACTTCGCCTAGTTACATTCTCCTAACCCTAGAAGAACCTTTTCAACCCCCTTTGAACCTTATGAACCTTTTAGACCTAAGAAGAAAATCATTGCACTTTCTTGACTAGTCAATTTTTGGCTTTATTTCTCATCATTACATCTTCTAAGTATACCTTTTCTCTTTACCCATTGAACGATAGTTGTTAGGGAAATTCTTACCCTTTGGATAGTAGGTTTTGTTCCAACCATTTAGTTAGGCAAACCTAAGTACTAATTGATTTAGTTACCTTTCCCTAGCATTTAAGAACCATTAGACAAAGATAGTAATCATGATACTACCAAAAGTAGCGCTCATAGCCTACTTTAATCATGACTACACCATAAACTTACTTTCTAGGAAATGGTTAACCATTGGTCCATAGGATTACCTTTGGAAGCCTAACCCTAATCATTACCTTCCTTAAGACCTATTAGGGCTATTTAGACATAAGTACACCTAGATATATATGATTGCTAGGGGAAATGTTACCCATTGGATAATATTTGTTAGGAAAATTTTTATCCCTTGGACAATAGACAATAGAAATTGCCAATGAATGTATTGACTTGACAAGACAAGTCATAGCAAAGGAAGTCATCATTTTGCTTCCAAAAGAAGCAATCCTAGCTTTGCCATGCATGCAAACCTAGGGTTATAGCCTTAAACCTAATTATTCTAGGGTTACTTTCCTAGATGTATATATATGTACTTATATATATATATATATGTTTGTACATAGTACTAGAAAGAGAGAGAGGCCGAGAGAGAGAGGAAGAGAGAGAGAAAGATGTGTGTGCATGTGTGTCCTTGACTTGTACACTTACACAAGCTACCTCTTTAGTCCTATGTAGCCATAAGCCTATTTCCTATTTGTCAACCCATTTCTAGTCAATTTCTAGCATAGAATCATTACCTTTAATCATCCTAAACCTAGCTCTCATTACCCTAGATTTTGACTACAAACCTAGACTAGGATTGACCATACATGGAAGGCTATGCCTTAGCCTAATCAAACCCTACCTTAGACTTGTAAGACTTGCCAACCTAGACTATGATCACCTAGATTTACCTAGAAAGCCCAAGATCCTACTTGATTTTATAGCCTTATGCCTAAAGATTGGATTTGACAAGTCATGGAAGGCTTTCAAGCATGATTTGCCCTTTTAACCATTGGACAATATTTGTTAGGGAAAATTTTATTCATTGGGTAATAGAAGTTAGTTTGGCTATAAATAGCACCCCATCTTTGCCATTCAACTCACACCTTGAAACCTTTCAACTTCTCTCTCTAGAAAGTCTTATATGCTTACTTGTTCTTGCTTAGTTCTTTCTTGTTCTTGAGTTCTTCCTAAGTTCTTCAAGAAACTCATCCTAAAACCTCTTTTCGATCCAAA
Source organism: Rhododendron ovatum (assembly GCA_019656835.1). Lineage (NCBI taxonomy): Eukaryota > Viridiplantae > Streptophyta > Magnoliopsida > Ericales > Ericaceae > Rhododendron > Rhododendron ovatum. The sequence continues at coordinate 17,224,293 of CM033798.1, forward strand.
AAGTTCAAGTAGTTAGTCAAGATCAAGTTTCGAGAGAAATCTTTCTCTTTCGAAGCTACCGGAAGCCAACCGTAGGAAGTTACTCCACCCGATCGTCAACTTACTTTCCGTAGTCGTAACTACTGCCAAGAAGAAATATAGAATCCCTAGTCCACTAACTCTACATATAGCATTGAATCATATGTTGAAAAAATAGAATATCCTTAGTTCAAAGTATAAATATCCTTAATCATTTTCCTTAAGTAGATAAGGTTATCTATCATTTATAATCATCGAAATGCATGATTGTCAACAAGTTTATCTTGCTAATGGAAATATGAGCATGTTGAATAAATGACTTTTACCCTAATAAACATATGTTGTTTTGAACTTCTCACAAAGAAGGAAAGAACGGTTTTCGAAAGATAGAATTTAACACTTGATTAGCAGTATTCAGATTTTGATCTTTAGGATGGATATGAACATGTATGCATGAATTGCTTGTATTACTTGTGATAAAGCATAAGTGATTTTCACCCCAAAGGCGTCCGTATATGTGGCATTATGCTTTTAACTAGTGATTTGAGCATGATTAGTAATATGTAGTTGGATGATCTTGCTAGTTTAGTTTCAAGATTACAATGAATGATTTATGTTTACTTTTGTGAAAAGTCCTACCGCGGAGTCTTTCCATGAAAATGAGACACAGATATTGAGAAGGTTAGAAACATAACACCTAGGGTATGGATAATGAAGAGATGTGTTTTAAAACCGCAATGTGGCCAGACTTTTTAGCCCATTGTGTGTATGAAAACCTGCGATGAGGCCGGACTTGGTAGCCCATCGTGTGGATTGTGAAAACCACAACGTGGCCAAACTTGGTAACCCGTTGTGTGAATGAAAACTCTCAATGTGGCCGGACTTGGTAGCCCATTGTGAAGATTGCCAATGGGGCCGGACGTGGTAGCCTCATTGGTAATATGGCTTGGTTATCCGCGGAGAGGAGTCAATGTAGATTTTTTGTGTGTCAATGGGAACCCGATGTGGCAGAACCATTGTGAGGATACTCGGGAGACCGGAACGGCGGAACCGAGGTTGGGTGTGTTAAAAAATGGATTTTGGAAATGATGATTCGGTTTATGAAATGTGGAAAATGGAGACACGGTTTACGAGATGTCACGTAGGAGAAACTCAAAAATCTTGGACACTAACGTTAGTTTGGATAATGAATGCGGATGTGTCATTGTTAACTATTTTGTCAAAGTGTATGAACTATGTGGAAATCATTGAATCAATGATCTATTGTTTGTAAGTTAAGAGTGAGTGGGTATGGGTTATTTTAGTGAGCTTTTATAGCTCACGGTGTTACCTTTGGTGACCCTGACATATTATATTGGTGGCGACGCTGGTATAGTGTGTCAAACCTTATAGATGAATAGGGTGAACTCTACACCTTGGAAGCTTTTAAAGTAGAGGAACTGGCTAGGATGGAGGAGCAAGCGGAGCAGTAGATAGGAACCCTAATTTAACCCTCCTTTTGTTGAATAAAAGTAATCTTATGAGAATTATGATGTAATATTGAGCTAGACTCCATTTATTATTTAATGAAATTGTCCATTTAACGTTTCCAAAATTAGGAGCGTTACATCAACATTAATTCTGAACTTTATTTGAACAACTTTAATTTTTTGCTAGCATAAGAATTTTTTTGGGTTTTTTTTCCTTCGTTAATCCTAATCTGTACTATACTAGAGGACTTTGGGAAAGGTATGAGGCTTACGGGGATCGAACCCTGCCTATGTACATTTGAATATGTAGAGGAAGTGCACTCCACTCCACATGCATAAATTTTTTGGTTGAAACATGTTATATTGGTAACTAATAGTAACTTTTGAATGACTAATAATATATGTTATTATTCTAATTATTTGATTGGATTATCCTACCTTTTATAGAATAAGTATTTTGTCGTCATAAGCTCAAGATATATTTTAGTACGTATCACATTATCAATGACAAGAGGCATCGGTGCTGTTAATGTTTAAGAGTGAATTTGGGCTTCTTCTTTTTTGCCAAATACAAAGGGTAATATAGATTTGTAGCTTATTTTTTAAAACCTTTTTTCATCACTGCTATAATAATATAAATAAAATTTGTAGATATTCAGATCATCCAAAAAGCTCTAAAGACAATACATTTTAAAAATATTCATCTTTAACGAATTTTTTAAAATTTTCAATTGCCCTATATCTCTCAGACACACAATATTAATATGTATATATAAAAATATGCATGATACTTTCAAAATTTCATTTGAAATTAATGTTTAACATACTTATCTGTTACAAAGGAACGCCATTAGAATCACTTAAGTTGGTTTGAATAAAAATCAACAACGGTTTACAAAAAAAAAATTCTTTATTGCATAAATGCATAATCGATATGAAATTGTATGTATTCCTGGATAGCAATAATGTATATGTTTTGAAAATAGATTTGTGGTGATCTAACTTCGAGATATTTTCAATACGACATCACTTCAAGATGTTTTTAACTTTGTCTTTTGTTGAGTTTTTTATTACTATGGGATAAATCATCAATATCTACACTTCAAGACATTCAACTACTATGAGATAACATTTTTTCAGCATGTCTTTAAAAAAATTATTGAAACAATAAATTTTATGATAATTTAAATAAACTGACATTGTTAACAATTAATTTAAAATGAAAAAAAAGTGAATCCATAAAATTAGTGAAATATATCCTTCATTACTAATTAGAATAACAAAAGTGACAAAATAATTTTTTTCCGTTTATCAACTTTTTATTTTAATAAATTTTATGATGGTATTCAACTATGTAGTTTATTACTCCATCCGTTCCTTTTTAAGTGTCCTACTTCGTAATTTCAATTTATTAAAAAGACATCATCATTATACCTTTCACATCAACTTTTCCTCCACTTTCCCTACTTACCCATTATCATTACACTTTTACTCACTTACTTTTTAAAATGGAATCTACTTTTAGGAATAAAATAGACAATTCATCAATTTTTACGCACTAACTTTACAAAATGAACACTTATTAAGGGACAACCCAAAATAGAATACCAGACTATAAATAATGGACGGAGGGAGTATGTAAAAACAAAAATCATGCAAGACAACCCACTGTATTCTTTAGAGATGTCTAGAGAGAGAGAGAGAGAGAGAGTGCACAACAATGGAATACTCGGAGTGGAAGATGGTGGGTGGATCCCTGTTATCAGAAACCATAGGGGAACAAAGATGAACAGGGAGAGGAGTCTGGAAACATTCACTTTGTTTGTGGACAATATTCCTGAGTACCATGATCAGACTTGGCTAAAGAGGACTTTTAACAAGTTTGGAGAAGTTAAGGACGCCTTTATACCGCGGAAAAGGAGCAAACGTATGGGCAAAAAATTTGGTTTCGTCAGGTATAACTACTATGTTGCCACCACCATGGCCATTTCTCGGATGAATGGGGTCTGGGTGGAAAATGAGAGGCTCTTTGTTAAAGAAGCAAGTTTTGGGTTCACTAAAGAGATGCCAAGGCCCAAGCAATTTAGGCCTCCATTTTTGGAAAAGAACGGCTTTACTCAAGAGGCGAATCTGCTCAAGCGAAGTGGTAAAGAGGCGGGAATGGTGGATAGCAAGATTGTGTGCCATGGTAGCATTGATGGGAATAATAGGTCTTTTGCCCAAGCTCTTCAAGGTGAATCCTCCAGAATAGAGACCGATCAGAAGATTAAGCTGAAGCTCAAACCATGCGGCAATGGAGGGCTCCATTGAAGCGTAGTTGCAGTGATGCTCAGAATTGTATCCATGAGGACTCTGAGTGTGAGTTTCAGTATGGAAAAAGATAGGGTGGCTCAGTTTCGTTCCCTAGGTGGAAGGGCTGTTCTGATTACTTTCCAGAACCAAGAGGTTAGGGATGAGATGTTGTTGAGACAATGGGTGAAGCTATGGTTTACTAGTGCGAAACCATGGATGGGGGAACCGGCTAGCTTAGAGAGGTTTGTTTGGTTGAGTTGTAGAGGGGTCCCGTTAAATGTATGAAATGCAGCAACTTTTAAGGTGATAGCCGAGATGTGGGGCTCCTTTATTATGCTAGACGAATCCACTCTCAAAGAATTCTCTTTTGCCGAAGGAAAAGTGCTTGTAGCCACGGAGGAGGCTCGGGCCATTGGAAGATGGATTCAAGTGGAGGTTCAAGGAGTCAATTATGATGTAAAGATTCAAGAATGCTCAACTTTTGTTAATCCTGATCAAGTTGAAGCCCTGTATTCTCAGGCTAAGGAAAATGGGTTTAGAGGTGAAGTTATGGAATTGGAATCTAGAAAGGACTGTTTCAGCAGTGAGAAAGAAGAAGTTGATGACGTGGCTATGAAAATTGTAGCCAATAGAAATAGAGTGGTTGGTGTAGGAGGGGTCTTGTCCTCTGGGAAAGCTGGGAAAGCTGTAAGAGGTGGCGGGGGCTCAAAGCATTGTGAGGCAGGTGAGCATTTAATGCCTGTCCTTGCTTGCAATCAGGATAGCTCAGAAATTTTTGAATCCAGAGTGGAGGACTCAATGGACATTCTGGAAAAGGAAGGGACAGATTTGGACCTTGTGGCCCATAGCTCTATTTTATCCAAAGAGGCCTATTTGGCCCAAGAAGGGGTGGTGGCCCTTGATAATGATATTGGGCCCATTATTCCATCTAAGTACGAGAATAGATTGGGGCCTTTATTAGTTGATAGACTCTCCCTCTTTATTGGCTGCAGAGAAGCTCCAGTGGGGAGCTTTGCTCGTGCTAGGGACCTCGTACCAGGGCTTCGTCCTCAACAGTTAGTTGATACCGATAGTCAGTTGGGGAATTGTGGTGATGGCGATCCCTCAGAGATGGCACGATCATCCCAACTTCCCCGTATTCGTCCGATGGTGGACCTTAACGACTCTGGGTGCAGAAGAAGGAGACGCAGGCAACTCTCAAGCCTGATAAGTATAAGTGAGGAGGTGGATGCAAACTCAGGGCAGGAGGAGACAATTTCCTCTTATTCCACAGATGAACCTATTCAAAGCAACTCAGCCGTTCTTAAGGAGATCAGAGCTACTATGGCGATTGGCAGCCAATTAGGTATTATCTTTCAACCTAATGATGATGTGGTTCTTGGTAAAATGATAGAAACCGAGGCGCAAGAATACCCTGCCCTGCTAGAGGAGGAAGCCAGAGGATAGCTTTTCTATCCCTCGGTGTTTTTGTTGGTTTTTTTTTTTAAAGTTTTATGCTGATTTTATCCTGGAACATTAGGGGTATGGGGAGTGCTATCAAAAAGCGTTTTGTTTCAAAGCTTATTAAAAAAAGGAATCCAGATATTATTTTCCTTCAGGAGTCCAAACTGGACTGCATTGACAGATTTACTGTCCAGAAATTGTGGGGTTGTGGGGACTTTGATTTTGCTGTGTCTAATGCTTTCGGGGCTTCTGGTGGTTTATTGTCCATTTGGAAAAGATCCTTTCTCAAAGTTGATAATATCACCTCTCATAGGCCTTTTATTGTCTTGCACGGTGTGATCAATAATTCTTTTCCTTGTTGTGTGGCTAATGTATATGCTCCTAATGAGGTGGGAAATAGGAGAGTTCTTTGGGATGAACTTCTCTGTTTGAAGGGGAATTCTTCAGTCCCATGGTGTATGGGGGGAGACTTTAACCAAATTTCTTCTATTAGTGAAAGGAAAGGATGCCAACGGTTGGAGAGAGGAATGAAGGAGTTTTTAGAATTCTATAACGCCATGGAGCTATTTGACATTCCTATGATCGGAAGGAAGTTTACTTGGACAAACTACCAAGATCATGCCATTCTTAGCCGGTTGGACAGATTTTTGATCTCTCAACAGTGGTTGGACAGTTTCAAAGTTCATCAATGGGGGCTTCACAGGCCTATTTCTGATCATTGTCCCATTATGTTATCTGACGATAGCAGAGATTTGAGCCCCAGACCTTTCAAAATCATGGATATCTGGCTATCAAACCCAAAGTGTATGATTATTGCTAAGGAAACATGGGAGAATACGCAGGTGAGTGGATGGACTAGATTTATTATTCTGCAAAAAATGAGAGCCATCAAAGATAAACTCAAGGTATGGAATAAGGAGGAATTTGGGGATATAAACATTGCGTTACAAGATAAGGAAGTGGAACTTCACCACTTTGACCTATTAGTGGAAGAGAGAACACTCAATCCGGAGGAAATAGCTTTAAGATGCAACACTAAAACTAAATTTTGGAGACTCTCTCACCTGACTGAAACCATGTGGAGACAGAAAGCAAGAATGAACTGGATGAGATTGGGGGATAAAAACACAAGGTACTTCCAAGCTATTGCTAATAATAGGTACCGTAGGAATATGGTGGGTTCGGTTAAGGTGAATGACAGAGTGCTCGAAGATCCCGTGGAAACAAAGGCCGCTGCCATTGATCATTTTAGTACCAATTTTAAAGAAGAGAGGAGTCTTAGGCCAGTGTTGGGGGGAGACTTCCCTTGGGTTCTTTCATCCTCCAATTCGATCCAACTTGAGAGATCTTTTGAGGAGAGAGAGATCCTTGCGGCTCTGAAAGATTGCAGTAGTAGTAAGGCACCGGGACCGGATGGCTTCAATTTTTCGTTCGTTAAAAAAGGTTGGGATTTTATGAAGGCTCTGCTAATGCAATTTTTTTCAGAATTCCATTCCAATTGCTGACTCACTAGAGGTATCAACTCCACCTTTGTAATGTTAATTCCGAAGGTAGATTGCCACAAGTCTTTCAAAGAATTTCGCCCTATAAGCATGGTGGGCTGGATTTATAAGGTGCTGGCTAAAGTCCTAGCCAATAGACTCAAAAATCAGTTAGTTCCTCTGATCGGTGAATCTCAGGCAGCTTTTATTGAGGGTAAACAAATATTAGATGGTGTTCTTATAGCAAATGAGGTGATTCATTGCTGGAAGAATAGATCTCAAGGGGGTTTGATTTTGAAAATCGACTTCGAAAGAGCCTATGATTGCGTTAATTGGGGATTTGTTCTGGACTTAAAAGCAAAATTGGGTTTTGGGGAGAAATGGTGCTCCAGGATTAAAGAGTGTTTATCCTTGATGTCCATGTCTGTGTTGATAAATGGTTCTACTTCAAAGGAATTCCAAATTCAGAAGGGGCTTAGACAGGGGGATCCGTTATCTCCGTTTCTTTTCAATGTAGTGGTCGAAGGGCTTAATCTTCTACTTGAAAGAGCGAGGGGGTTGAACATCATTAGAGGAACTCGTTTTGGTCCGATTGGATTAAATGGGGTAACTGTATCCCACCTTCAGTTTGCTGACGACATTATTATTTTTTGCAATATCGACAGGGTGGAGATGGCTAATCTAAAAAGAATTCTGCACTGTTTTCAACCCATGTTAGGGTTGAAGATTAACTTCTCCAAAAGTTCCTTGTGTGGGATTGATGAAGTAACTTTGATGATAGCTCCAACCCGAACCTGCAAAACAAAGATGATAGCTTATGTCACCGGTATGGTGGCGTGCCAACCACCCTCCGATGCCTAAGTCAGTAGGAGCTTTATCGTAAATGAATGGAAGTTCTCTGTGTTAGAGTTCCGTACCGTATACTGGTGTTCTACCGTCGTATTTATAGGCATTACTATCGGAGTTTGAGTCCTTGTTGGACTATCCTTTGTAGGCTCCGGATCCCCTCTTTAAGGAGTGTGGAGTCCTGCCTTAGCTAGTAATCCATGTGATTTCTACCGGGGCTAGGAATCTCATCTTTAATCTCGGTTGTGCTTATCTCTGGCCCTTTGGGCTTATCTCATCCTTCCCGTATCCCTTAGGATTCCTTCTTCCTGTCATGGCATCTTTATCTAAACAAGCATATCTTTCATACGATACCGTAGAAGTTAAGCTTGCCAAGGGAGCTAGGAGTCGGAGCTGGTCCTTGGACTTTCTTCCAGCTTTGGCCGTAGGACGGAGCTGGAAGGTTATTGCTCCATTCCTTGTAGGTCCTTTACAAGAGCTTGGAAGAAGGGAGCTCGTACTCCCCAAGTCCGTAGGCCTGGTAGTGCTGAGCTCTTTGGGTATATTCTACTTATCAGGTACTCCCCTGTTCCTAAGCTTTAGATTCGCTCTAGAGGTTAGGAACATTGGAGAAGCTCAAATGGCGATTACTGCTTTTCTGCTACTCTTCAGAAAGTTTTAAACACGCGGGTCCCATCGTGGGACAGGTGTCGAGATCTCTTGCTATTTTGATTTTATGAGGTGTACGACGAAGATTCAGGAACCGTTCTCGGGACTGGTGCTGATCCTTTAGGTTTCCCCCTTCTTTGATCACCCTTTTAGTTCAGAGAGGCTTTCAAAACTTCTCAAGCAGTTTCAGTGTGAGATTTTCCTTCGTCGTTCTTCTCCGTCATCGTGTAGGTATGCTTCGTAGGTATGCTTCGTTAGAGCTCATCCTTCGTAGGTATGCTTCCTCTCTCTTTGCTGTTCTTTCTTCATTTTTACGCTGGATCCTCTTTCTAGTATAGAGATCACGGACCCGGCGCGGGTCATTCCTGGGGGATTTATCTGTGCTAGGTTGATTGGTTTTTCCTGTATCAATTTGCATTCTCCCATTATAGAGGATTTTGCACCTTACTCTCTTATTCTCCAGAACAGGGTTTTCCGCAACCTCTTTTATCTATCTGCTTCTTTGTACCCACGATTCACTGTTTTGACCTTAATGGCGGAAGGTTTCATTAATTTTTCGTCGATTCTTAACGCTGAAGAGTCGACCATAGAAGAAGAGGTCTCGATGCATCGTCGTAGTAGTATTAGGGCTTTGCCTGATGTGGGTCAGTCTAACGGTGTCAGACATTCATCGCCCCCCGCTTCTTTATCAAGGGGTTCCCGTAAGATTCTCGCTTTTTCTGCTTCTAAAATTCCTTCCACCATCACAAATGAGGAGTTAGTTGCTCTCAGAGTTAGATATTCTATTCCAGAATCCGTTTCTCTTAGGAAGCCCTCTGGGTTAGAGCGAGCTTGCTCTTTTGTTGAGAATGGGCCTTGCCTCTATGTTGGTTCTTTAGAAAGGGGTTTACGTCCGCCCTTGCCTACCGTTGTGAGAGATATCTTGAGTTTTCTTGGTTTGGCTCCTAGCCAGATTGTCCCCAACTCTTGGCGCCTCTTAATAGGTTGTGCCGCGCTGTGGGGAGCAATGTCTGATGGGTAGATTTCTTTGATGAAAGGACCTTTCTTGAACCAGTTTTCTGTTAAAGAAGCCCCTGGAGGTTCTGGGTGGTTTTATTTTGCGAAGAGGCCTAGTGGAGGGGAGCTAGTCACGGATCTTCCTACTGTGAGTAAAAATTGGAAAGATAAATTCTTTTTTGTTGGTGGTGATGGTTGGGAGCTTCCTAATTGAGAGATTGGAACATGTACTCCTCGGATTCCCAGTAGATGGGGAATTCCCACTATAAATTGTAAGCCATTGCTTTTCTATAATTTGTTGCCTCAATAAATTAATCCATATACTCATGATTTACTTCTATTTTGGCAGCTAGAGTCCCATTTCCTTTGAGCCCTTCCCAGGAAGCAGAGCTACAGCAAGCCAGGGGCTATTCAGTTCATAGTTGGGAATTGCTTGTGACTTCGGAGTCATTGGCTGCATATTTGTTAGGTCCAGAGACTACTCGTGAGGCCTTAGCACTCTCTAGAGGTAGTTTCTATTTTGGTTTGCTACTATGCCTCTAGCTGCTTTTCATATTGCTTTTACTTCTTTTCTTTTCAGAAGAAGAAAGTGAAGGTAAAGAGATGACACCTAAGATGGACAAAACCTTACTGGCCCAATTGAAAGCTGAGAGAGCCAAGCAGTCACCCGGAGCCGTAGCTCCGAAAAGGACAAGCTCTCGCCTTTAGAAAGAGCTGAATGTTGAAAGTTTCTTGGATGCTGACCTTTTCATCAATTCTGCTTCTGAGTTGGCAGTCGAGCAAACTGTCAACGAAAATGCTGAGAATTTAAAGAGAAAAGCAAAGGGTACTGTCATGGGAAGCACTCCTCCTGCAAAGAAGTCGAAGGTCTCTGTTGGTCCTTCCATTTTGGGTGACCGTCAGGAAGCTCTTAAGCTTGCTTCTGAGTTGCTTTATTCAACAGATAAAGAATTGATGGGGGAGATGTCTCTTCAAGAAGTTGGGGAGCAAATGTTAGTTGAATTAGCCATGGTATGTTCCTTTTCTTCTGACTTTATTATTTTATGATTTATTACTTTTTCTTTTTGACTTTTTGCTTGTTCTTGTAGGCTGCAGCCTGTGGTCGATATCTCACTTCTCAAAGCCATAGCTTGGGCAAGCAGGTTGTTACCGTTACAGAAGCCAACTTTAAGCTTGTGAAATAAGGTGCCACAATGACTGCCGAGCTTCAAAAGGCTACTACTGAGAGGGACATTGCTTTGAAGTTGAAGAAAGAGCTGGAGGTGGAGAGAGATACTGCCGTGGCAGCTGCTCAAAGTCTGGAGCAGAAGATTTTTGAATGAGACGTGGAGATGGAGAAGTACCGGGCTATGAGCCAAGGGATGCTTGAGAAGGTGAAGAATGCTCGAAGGGAAGCCATTGAACTCTTCCTGCAGTCCCCTGAATACCGTCAGAATATAACTCAGCAATATTTTGACGGATTCGAACCTATGAGGAGTCGGGTGGTTTTAGCTTTTCCAAATTTGGATTTTTCCAAATTTGAAGTTGATGATGAAGAGGTGCCCTCTAGCTTTGAAGGGGGACGTAGGGAGGAAGAGGATGGCGATGATGCAGCATCGAAAGACACATCCATTCCCAGTTCAGCAATTGTACCTCTTCTCCAAACTCCAGAGAAAGTTTCTCTTCCCCTTAAATCTCCAGTTCCTTCGACAACACCTCCTGGCCTTTCATCTGGTGATGGAAAGGCTGTTTGACAGTCTTATCTTTAGACTTTGAAACTTTTTAAATTCGTTTGGGTCTGTCACTAAACACTTTTTTTTAATACTTTCGTATTTTGACTGTGTTTCTTTAGGAGTGGCCATTAGGTTTGGCCTTAGCTCTGTAACTTGACAGTTGCTGGTGATGATCCTAGTGAAATCATTTTTGGAGCCTGTTAGAAGGCTGTTTTGGATATAGACAAAATGAAAGAATACTTTCATTTTGTATTTTATGGTAACTTCGTATGGCCTTTGTCTACTGCTTTTGCAGATTTTTGATAGAGTTTTACCCCTTTTGATTTACTCTTTGAATCCCAACTGTTTGTTGTATACTACGTCGTACTCCCCTAAGTGTATTCATCGTTTGCGTCCAAACAATAGATACACTTGTTAGTTTTTCCCGTGGGTATTCATTTAGGGGAATCATAGTTTTGTAGAGTGTATAGCTATGCTATATCTAAGAGCTTGGATATTTTTCCTGAACTCATTATTTTGCATAGCTATGCTACGTCTAAGAGCTTAGATATTTTTTCTGAGCTCATCATTTTGCATAACTGTGCTACGTCTAAGAGCTTGGATATTTTTCTTGAGCTCATCATTTTGCATAGTTGTGCTACGTCTAAGAGCTTGGATATTTTTCCTCAGCTCTTCATTTTGTTTAGCTGTGCTATGTCTAAGAAATAACACACCAAATTGGCCCTTGGGATTTTAATATTTGCAGCGTCGTTTTGTTTGCCCGAGGTAATCGGATGTGTAACTTCCCATTATTCTAGGCAGTTTTAGAGCGGCGGTTGTACCCACAGCTTTGATTATGATCGTGCTAATTGGTTCAGCAAGCGGTTAATGAACCGCCTATATTTTGTTATAAATACTGACGAATTTCAGAGGTTACGTCTCACTTCATAATCAGTTCTTATTTGATAATGGCGAACGAAGAGCAATCCTTTGATTTGCGTCAAGAGCTGCAAAATTTGAAGGCAGCCATTAATGGGCTGTCTTCAAAGGTGAAGGCCATGGCAGAATCTATTTCTGTCATGGAGAAGACGGTCTGCATGGTGCTGATAGCCAACTGGGACCAGTTGGAAGCTTTCCGAAGGCAGCTGGCCCTTTCTGTTCCCCCCCCTCCAAGGGAGGGAGATAATGTTTAGGCTGTAACTTTGTGGGTTTACCCATGAAGTTTTTATGTAAAAAGGCTGTCCATACCCCTTAGGGTGTGGATTTTATTAATAAAATTTTAATTTTATTTTTCTGCTTCTTCTTTTTTATCATGCGTTTAGGAGAAAAAGTAAATAACTGTCCCTCGTGGGGATTTTTATTGGCCTCACAGAATCGTAAATAAAACACGCGGTCCTAAAAATATTTTTTCTATTAAGGCTATATTGAAAATTGAAAGTCTCCTAAAAACAGAAATGAAATTAAAAAGCAAAAATAAAATCCCATTGTAAGCACCATCTTGTAGTACTTCTTGAGATGCTCTACATTCCATGAGTTTGGTAGTTCTTTTCCCCTTAGGGTTGCAAGCCTGTATGCACCAGCTTTGACATGGTGTAGGACCTGATAGGGGCCTTCCCAATTTGGGCCGAGTTTGCCCACCTTCTTCCCAGTAGGATCTACTTTCCGTAGAACTAGATCACCAGTACGAAAACTTCTTGGCCTAACATGCGTTTCATGGTATTTGACCCTCCTTTGCTGGTAAACGGCAATTTTGGCCATTGCTGTTTCCCTTGTTTCTTCCAAGAGATCTAGCTCAGCCCTAAGATCCTCTTGGTTTTCTTGGTGGTCGATGCTTGCAGTCCTGTAGTTAAAAAGTTCCACTTCAATGGGGACAACTGCTTCTGCCCCGAATGCAAAAGAATATGGTGTTTCTCCAGTTGCTGTTCGGGGTGTTGTTCGATATGCCCATAGCACATTATAAAGTTCGTCCGGCCAAGTTCCTTTGGCCTCTCGCAGCCTCTTCTTAATCCCCTTTTTGATGGTTCGATTTGTGACTTCGACTTGCCAATTAGCTTTTGGGTGAGCTTTAGCGGCATAATGCACATGTATTCCCTTGGATATACAATATGCTTTAAACTGAGCATTGTCAAATTTTTTTCCCTGATCTGTAACGATTACTCGTGGCAATCCAAAACGGCTAATAATTAATTTCCATAAGAAATCAATGGTAACCTCCGCAGTGATTGTGGCCAGTGCCTTAGCTTTAACCCATTTTGTGAAGTAATCCACAGCTATTATGGCATACTGGACTTGGCCCACAGCCATTGGAAGTGGGCCAATTAGGTCTAACCCCCATTGGGCAAATGGCCAAGGTCTTTTCATTGGGGCTAAAACTGTAGGTGATCCATGAATGATATTTGCAAAGCGTTGACATCTTTCACATTTTTGCACCATAGAGTTGTAATTCTTTTGCATGCTGGGCCAATAGTACCCTAACCTGAGGAGTTTGTAAGCTAACATGCGCCCACTTTGGTGATCCCCACATATTCATTGGTGGACCTCTTCCATAGCTTTCAAAGATTCCACTGTGGTGAGGCATCTCAGGTAAGATAATGAAAAACTCCTTCTATATAGCACGTCTCCTATCATCAAGTACTTTACAGCTCTGATCTTGAGCTGTCTGGCTTTGATCTTATCTTCTGGTAGCGTCCCATTAGCTATGTAGTCAACTATGGATCCGGTCCATGAGTCATTGTAATTGATGGCTTGAACTTGTGTATTTGGGGAGACGATACTTGGCAACTCTAGGTATTTTATAGGTGTATTCCGTGGAATAGCGTCCTCCTTAGCCGTGGCTAGTTTTGCCAAATAATCTGCTTCATTGTTTTCCTCCCTTGGGATTCTGACAATATTAAAGCTTTGCAATTTCGTAACTTGAGCCTTTACTTTATCCATATACTTTTGCATGATCCCTTCTTTGACGGTGTATTCCCTAAGGACTTGTCCCATAACAAGTTGTGAATCGCTTTTGGCCAGCACATGCCTAGCTCCAACGGCATTTGCCAGCTCCAACCCAACAACTAGGGCTTCATATTCGGCTTCATTGTTAGTTGTTTTGAACTTAAACCTTAGCGCGTAGCTAAGGCGTTGTCCTTTTGGGGATGTTAGAATTAAGCCTGCCCCGCTTGCATCTTTAGTTATTGATCCATCGACCTGAAGGATCCAAGATTTGGATTCTTCTCTGGGGTGCTCCTCCGGCTCTGGATATATGTATTCTGCAAGGAAATCTGCCAATACCTGTGCCTTGATGGCAATTCGAGATTTATATTCTATGTCAAATTCACCAAGCTCTATTGACCATTGAATTAGTCGGCCTGACGTCTCAGGTGAGTGGAGAATCCTTCGAAGTGGTTGGTCTGTTAACACTTTGATTGGATGAGCTTGGAAGTATGGCCGTAGCCTTCTGGCTGCTATTACCATTGCAAAGGCTATTTTTTCAGCTCTAGGGTATCTTAACTCAGCTCCTCATAGTGCCCTGTTAGTAGAGTATACTGGGAGTTGAGTTCTCTGCTCTTCCCGAACCAAAACCGTGCTGACGGCATGAGGGGAGACAGCTAGGTACAAGAATAGATTCTCCCCATCCTGAGTCCTACCCTGTAGTGGTGGTGACGCCAAATACTCCTTCAATTGGGTGAAAACCAGCTCTTCCGTGGTTGTCCATTCAATGGCCTTTTTCAAAACCTTGAAGAATGTTTGACATTTGTCAGTTGCTCGTGAAATAAACCTGTTCAAAGCTGCAACTCGTCCGGTGAGCTTTTGGACCTCTTTTATGTTCTGTGGTGAACGCATGGCAAGTATAGCCTGGATCTTTTCTGGATTTGCTTCGATCCCTCTTTGAGACACCATGAAACCTAAGAACTTCCCTGACGAGATTCCAAAAGCACATTTTGTGGAGTTGAGCTTCATTCGGTATTTTCTGAGAACCTAGAAGGTTTCTTCTAAATCATCAACGTGGTTACGTGCCTTAGCACTTTTAACCAACATGTCATCTACATACACTTCTACATTGCGTCTGATTTGCTGCTTAAACATCCTGTTGACCAACCTCTGGTATGTCGCCCCTGCATTCTTAAGACCGAAGGGCATTACTTTGTAACAATATAATCCCTTATCGGTAATAAATGAAGTTTTTTCTTGGTCTCCTTCGTGCATTTGGATTTGATTATACCCTGAAAATGCATCCATAAAGCTAAGAAGCTCATGTCCAGCGGTGGAATCTACCAAGGAGTCAATTCTAGGGAGGGGAAAGCTATCCTTTGGACACGCTTTGTTGAGATCGGTGAAATCTACACATTCTCCATTTGCCATTAGCTTTTTTGACCATGACCACGTTGGCCAACCACTTGGGGTAAAGAACTTCACGGATGGACTCCGCCTGATTAAGTTTATCTACCTCCTTGGCTGCCGCCTCATTTCGTTCTGGAGCAATGGCTCTTTTCTTCTGCTTGATTGGACGGACAGTGGGGTCGACATTCAGTTTGTGAGCTATGATCCTTGGGTCAATTCCGAGGATATCTTCATGGGACCATGCAAAAACGTCTTTATTCTTTCTTAGGAATTGCAACAGCTCTGATTTTGCAATCGTACTCAAACCTGTTCTGATCCTTACTGTCTTCCCTGACTGCCGTGGCTCTAGGAGTTCTTCTATAAGCTCTTCCACGGGCTCTCCATGTTGGAGTTTCTCTTCATCTCGAGTGTTGAGACTCTCTATATTCATTGTAATGTCAGCTCCTCTGAGTGAAGTAACATAGCATTCCTGTGCTGCTTTCTGATCTCCTCTGATACAGGTCACTCCTTCTGATGTTGGGAATTTTATCATCAAATGGTAAGTGGAGATTATTGCCCCAATCTTGTTCAAAGTAGTCCTTCCTAAGATTGCATTATATGCTGAGGGAGAGTTGACTACTATGAAATCAATCATAAGTATAATCTGGCTTTTCTCCTCTCCCATAGTAATCGGTAGTGCTATCTGACCAGCTGGGTAAATAGGTGTACCTGCAAACCCAACTAGTGGTGACACCATAGGCCTTAGCCTTTCTCATCCGACCTTTAACTGGTCATATGCATGAAGGTAGAGTATATCAGCTGAACTTCCTCTATCGATCAATACTCTTCGTGTGAGGTAATTTGCTATGACAATGGTTATGACCAGGGGGTCATCATGGGGAATCTGGATTCCTTTGAGGTCTTCTTCTGAGAAAATTATGGGTATCTCCTCTTTTTTCTGGATCTTGCTTGGGCGGTTAATCGTGTTGACCTCCAAATATTCCTCCGTTCGCAATTTTCTCAGGTGGGCCTTTCTTGCATGGCTGGACTCTCCACCTCCGGCAAATCCTCCATGGATGACCTTGATCTCCCCAATGGGGCCGAACCGAGGTGGAGCTTCGTCCCTTCGCTCTTTGTTTGCGTCTTCCTTTCTGGGTTACTTCTGGTGCTTCTTTGTTACGAAACGCTGATGTCACCCTCTTTGAATCAAATCCTCGATCTGCTATTTCAAGTCAATGCAATCATCTGTATTATGTCCGTGGTCTCTGTGGAACCTACAGTATTTATCCTTAGCTCTCCTACTAGGATCGGACCGCAGCTTTCCCGGCCACTTAAGGTATGGATCGTCTTGTAGATTGCTGAGGATTTGCTCTACCGTGGCTATGAGTGGGGTAAACTGTTTGTATTTTCCTTGGGGAGGTCCTCCAGTTGATCCTCTTTTTGGGGATGATCTTGAGTCCACCTTTTTATTCCTAGGTTCTCCCCCTGTTTAACAGACAGCTTCTCGCCTCCTTTTGTCTGTTAGGGAGAATTCGCCAATTTGTGATGGCCCTGCTTGGGGATCGAAACCATCATGTGCACGCCTTGCATAGACAGCCTCTTCTGCGTTCATATGCTTTTGAGCTCTGAGCATGAGCTCTGCCATGGTTTTTGGCGGTTCTTGAGACACAAGATATAGGAATTGCCCTGAATACAACCCAGCAATATAAGCGGTTATGCTCACGTTGTCATCAGCTTCATCTATTTGGACCACCTCTTTATTGAACCTTATGGTGTATTCTCTCAACGACTCCCATCTCCCTTGTTTTATTGTCAAGAGATGCGTTGCTGGTTTGCCGTAGCGTTGACTAGCAATGAAGTAACTTACAAAGCTTGTGCTAAGTTCTTTAAAGTTGCATATACTTCCTGGTGGGAGCTTGTTGAACCATGCTCGGGCACTTCTTTTGAGGGTAACTGGGAATGCCCAGCACATTACCTCATCCGGCACTGCTTGTAAGTGCATCAAGGACTTATATGTCTCAAGATAATCCAATGGGTCCGTGGAACCATTGAATGTCTCCAACTGAGGCATTTTAAACTTTCTCGGAAGAGGGCGTCTCATAACCTTAGGTATGAAAGGTGAATCTGTATTTTGCACCAATTCCTCTACCGTGGCAGGGGTTTGTGCTTTAACATGCTTCATTAATCCCTAAATCTGGTTTTGCATCTTGAATATCATCCCTTGCTCGTGAGGTGATTTCTCTAGGGGTGGATTACCATACTTTCTTTGGTTTTGGCTTTCCTTTTCACTAGATTCGCCTTCCTCCATACCCTCGTCGTCATTATGGTGACTATTTTGCAATCTCGGGATACTTGACTCGGAGATTTATTTTCGTAAGTTTACGTTTTCTTGCCTCGCGGTCTGTAACCCTTGGGTTAAGGTCCTTATCTGTTCTTGCATATGAGCGAATGCTTCGGGGGTGATCTGATTACCCTCTAATAAGTTCGTCGCAGCGGCCTTAGCCGCCTCTGTTGCTTTTGCAGCCTTTTCGGCGGCAGCGGCGGCAGCTGCCCTGGCAGCTTTGGCTGCCTTGGCAACCTTGGCAGCCTTAGCTGCAGCAGTAGTTCTTGCCGTAGCAGCGGCCTATGCGGCATCGTCGATTCCCGTTTGTTCGGGGTTTGAAGCCATTGTTGTTCTACTTGATCTGGTCTCTACCATGCAAAGCTGTCCACCGTAAGGAAAAATTCGTTTCCCACTGACAGCGCCAACTGATGAAGCAACTTTGATGATAGCTTCGACTCGAACCTGCAAAACAAAGATGATAGCTTATGTCACCGGTATGGTGGCGTGCCAATCACCCTCCGATGCCTAAGTCAGTAAGAGCTTTATCGTAAATGAATGGAAGTTCTCTGTGTTAGAGTTCCGTACCATATACTGGTGTTCTACCATCGTATTTATAGGCATTACTATCGGAGTTTGAGTCCTGGTTGGACTATCCTTTGTAGGCTCCGGATCCCCTCTTTGAAGAGTGTGGAGTCTTGCCTTAGCTAGTAATCCATGTGATTCCTACCGGGGCTAGGAATCTCATCTTTAATCTCTGTTGTGCTTATCTCATCCTTCCCGTATCACTTAGGATTCCTTCTTCCTATCATGGCATCTTTATCTAAACAAGCATATCTTTCATACGAAACCTTAGAAGTTAAGCTTGCCAAGGGAGCTAGGAGTCGGAGCTGGTCCTTGGACTTTCTTCCAGCTTCGGCCGTAGGACGGAGCTGGAAGGTTATTGCTCCATTCCTTGTAGGTCCTTTACAAGAGCTTGGAAGAAAGGGAGCTCGTACTCCCCAGGTCCGTAGGCCTGGTAGTGCTGAGCTCTTTGGGTATATTCTACTTATCAGGGATTAAAGTGAGTAATCAAGATGTTTCATCCCTTGCTATGATTATGGGATGTAAAATAGAGCAGTTGCCAATCAAGTACTTGGGCTTCCCGCTCGGAGCTAATCCGAACAGAGTGAAAACTTGGGGGCCGGTGGTTGAACGAATGGAAAAGAGGCTTAGTGTTTGGCGTAGGAGATTTAACACATCAGGGGGCAAACATACTCTAATAAACTCATCCCTTAGCAGTCTACCTATTTACTTCATGTCTTTGTTCAAAATGCCGGTATCAGTTGTAAAGGTGTTAGCTAAGATCCAAAGGCAATTCTTTTGGGGTGATACGGTTGAAAAGAGAAAGTTGCACCTGGTTAAATGGGAGGTGATCTCGAAAAAGAAAGAGTATGGAGGCATGGGGGTAAAGAATTTGATGATCCAAAACTTGGCTCTTTTAGCTAAATGGTGGTGGAGATTTTATAAGGACAATGACTCTCTTTGGGTGAAGGTGATCAAAGGCAAATACAATCTGGATCAAAGATGTTGGTTACCTCGCTTGCCATCTGCAGGTAAGGTCTCTAATATTTGGAAAGATATATGATTGGTTGGGGAACCCTCTTCTGCCATCGGGTCCATTATCTAGGAAGGTTTCAGATTGGTGGTTCACTCTGGGCAAAAGATTTCTTTTTGGAACCAGGTTTGGTTAGGGGACACAACTCTTGAAGAGGTGTTTCCTCACCTCTACCTTATTTCTACACAAAAAGAGATGGTGATTAGAGATTTATCTGATACAAGGGATGGTGGTAGGTGGAATTTGCTATTCCAGAGGAGACTAAGGGATTGGGAGGTTCCACAGTTCGATGATTTGCTTAGGAGATTACAACCGGTGATTTTGGATCAGTCCAAACATGATTTATTGAGTTGGAGATGGGCTACTAATAATTGTCTTTCTGTGAAATCGGTTTACGACAGATGGGAACAAATCAGTTTCTCAACCAATCGGATGATGGGTTCAATTTGGACTAATATTTGCCCACCCAAGGTAGAAATTTTTTCGTGGCAAGCTCTTCAGGATAGAGTGGCTATGAGATCGGTCCTCCTCCTCAGAAATTTGATTCTGGAGAGCCAATCGATTTCGTGCCCTTTTTGTTCAGTGCATATAGAAACTCCGGAGCATCTTTTCCTCCACTGTCATTTTTCTTGGGATGTTTGGTCTTTGATGATAGATTGGTGGCATGGTTGTTAGGTGTGCCCTGCCTCTCTACTAGAGCTGTTTACATGGTGACTAGGTAGTGGCTTAAAAAATATGGAAAATTTTTTGTGGGAAACAACATTCCATGCTACAATTTGGTCCATTTGGTTGGCACGGAATGATATTGTCTTCAACAATGCTTCTTGGTGAGTGGAGGATCTTGGGGATCTAATTAAAACCAGAGTAGCAATGTGGGTTAAGGTGAAGTTCGATATTAAGGTACACTCGGTGGAGGATTTCAAGGGCTATCTTGATGGAATGAGGAAGAAGAAAGTATAACTTGATGCAAGGGTTGGTCCGATCCAATTTTCTGTTGGATGGTCCAATGTTGTCATTTTCTTTTTCCCATTCTGTTTTCTTCTCTCGATAAGCATTTGTGCTTAGTAAGTTCTTCTCTCGATGTACCCTCTTCGAGTCAATAAAATTTTCATTTTGCCGAGCAAAAAAAAAAAAAAACTATGTAGTTTATTATGTCTTTACCATCATGATATTACAAATACATATAAACATAATTAATAATGACGTATCTATCAAAAGTTAATGAGTCATAAAAGAGGAGAGGAAATCTGTTTTTCCTCGCTAGAAAATGCCCTTTGGGGAGGAAATCTGCTTTTCCTAGCTAGAAAATGCCCTTTGGCAAGGAAATTTGTTTTTCCTCACTAAAAAGGGTCTTTTGGCGAGGAAATCTATTTCCTCGCTAGAAAAGGCGACGAAATTGAATTTCCTCGCAAATAATGTACTTTTCGCGACGAAATCCATTTTCCTCGCCATATCCCTTTTGGGTTGTAGTGAAAAAACATTGATCAAAGTTGAAAAAAATTAAGACACAAAAAAAGATAAAAACTATTCCCTTAATTTAAGACAACTAGGGTCTAAAATAAATAAATATACAAAACCAACTGTGACTCGGGGTAATTTCAAACCAATTACGCATAGTTACTCTGAATGAATTTAGTTCTGCTAACGATTAGACTCTTCACTTAATTTAAGACAAGTAGGCTCTTAATAAACAACCAAACAAATCTACAAACCATGTCTCTTGGGTAATTTCAAATCAATTACTCCCAGTTACTCTGAATGAATTTAGCTTGTCGTAGAACTAGTTGCCCTCAAAAGAAACAAGTAATAGCAACCCGTGAATCTTAACATCAAAAGAAACAAAATATTACTGATTTCGGAAGTTAGCATTGAACAATTAAGAAAGTTAGTGTTACTGGCTATATTCGGATATTGACAAACTATTGGAGTCTATATTTAATTTTTTCCCATTTGTGTTTGGGAGGTGATTTAGTTTGTTTGAATCAAGATACTTTGCCCGGTGGTTGAAGATTGTAGAGGAGCAGCCTTTGCTCATACCAAAGCTTGGAATTCGTTTGCATTAACCTTATAGGATCGAAAGCTCGTAAATTACATAAGACTTACACGTACGATTGAAGCGCAACGGAATTGGATTGCTTCAAGCTTTTCACGATCTGAGACCCACTCTACAAGCACCGATTATGTACACGAACACAGCCTTCTCTTTACGCCGGGTAGAGGAGACTACTAGAGTCTACTCTCGATATCCACACCGCAAATCCTAGGGTTCTTAGATGGAAACCCTAGAGAGAGAATATATTTCACAGGAGAATATTTTCTAGAGGAGAATGAGAGATGAAACTCTGATTCTTTGTTATTGTGTCTCCAAATATCTGCAGGACTATATTTATAGAATAAAGTCTAAGAGTTCAAAGTCTCCTAATAGATGTGGTGATTTATTATCTTTGAACTTTTCTAATAGATAGAGATTAAGAGTCTGTCTCATCCTTCTAACCAACTCAATCACGTAACCCATGTGGACAACCCATGTGGGTTGGGTCCAGTCCGAACCGACCCATTTTTCTAACATCTCCCACTCGTACACATTGGGCTTTAAGGAAAACATCTCATCTGTCAATCTTATCAATTCTCTCTTCATATAGGAAATGAGGCGTGCGACCGACGAGAAAGAAACAAGTAAAATAGGAGTACCATATTAAGCTTCCATCAAACTAACATGGCACATCACTCCACAAGATCTCGTCATTTCCCTTGACAAATCTAGCCACATTGGATCGAGCATCTCCAATCCCTCTTGAGTCCCAGCTCAAGGCTATGCTCAACCCTCTTGCGTTGGTGTGCTTCCAATTTCAAAATTATTTTTCATTTTGATATACTGTATATAAAAAGATAATAACTTGTGCCGGCACAAAGCACAACCAATCGCATAAACGAATGTGATACCAGAAAGTCTTCCTTGAGTCCTTATGGCAATCCATGTTAACCTTGCTGCTTTCCCAGTCATGCTCCATGGGACCCTGACATTTCGTGGCCTTAGGTAATCAAGCTAGAGTAGCAACACAAAGTCTCTACTTCATGACATAGTCTCAAGTCAAGAAAGGGTAACGAGTGGTCATATAAATGACTCTTAGAGCCCACACAGTGATAGGAAAGGGATTCACGCTATCACTCCTTTAAGTATGGTCGACAACAGCACATGTGGTATGATTCACATGCTACGGTGGAGTAATCCATAAAGATAGTGTCACTCCCAAAAACACCGTACATACATAAGTACGGTCGCTACGAAAAGTGCCTTACTCGAGACTTTCAAATTTGTCGCATGCACTGCGCCCTATCTAGGTCTTCTTCTAGCTCAATCAAAGGCTACACAGTCTCTGTGTTCAGTCAAGAGTGACCTCATCTTGGTCCAACCAAGGCGACAATACTCTAAACTCAGCATCATATAAAGAGTATAATTATGTCTCATCTTACTCGCCCATTAGCGCCATGTAGGTTACCGTGTGAGATGGTCAACCCTATGCCTTTTGACACACAATTGTAAGTGCATAACAATTTAAATGCAACATGATTTTTACTATCACAATCAACTCGAATATAAAATCAGTGCATAAACAATAAATATCCGAAGGTGTCTCAATAAAGCATAAACAACTCAAATCCTACAAAGTCCCAGACTACTAACATGGCTCTGAAAGACATTCCTTGCTATAGGCTTAGTCAAGGGATCAACAACCATACTGGTTGTGGATACATGCTTTAGGACCACCTCCCCTTGTGCAACTATGTCTCGAATGTAGTGAAATCGAATATCAATGTGTTTGGATTTTCCATGATATTTGGGATCCTTAGTATAAGCAAGAGCTGTTGTACTATCACAATACAGGCCCACTAGATCTAAGCCCTATGTCAAGGTGCTGTAAGAATCTCATCAACCAAATAGCCTTTAAGACTTATTTATTGCCAATGGTCTTGCGCCCAAGCAGAAGATCAACCATCTCTCACACCTGATATTTGCCCATAGAACTAAACTCATCTTCCGTAACAGCTAATCATTTCTTACAAGCAAGTGAAGACAAAGCCTCATTATACGAACTAGGCTTATCTTCCTCTTTAGGAGCACACATGAACGATTCCCCTTCAATCTCAAAACGACAACGAGGAATACTTTCACGATGGCTCCTACATGGTGGAAGATCTTGAGAATCAATAGTCTAGTGGAGTACTCCCACTAGGAGGCAAGCTACCCCCACTGTTCTTAGTGACCATTGGATGAGGATTTAAACTCCCACCCTCACTAAGAGCAGGTGTAACTTCCTCTGATTCATACATGTAATGCACCCAATTCTGGGTACGTTAAAAAGACAATTTTATTGCAACTTCAAAATAGAGTCTGGCTTTTTATTATATCATAACCTCCATAAGAGTACTTTCATTACAAAAGGGAGGGAAACTAGGGTTCCTAACTACAGCTCTGCCTGCTCCTCCATCCTAGCCAGCTCTTCAGCTCCAAAGGCCTCCAAGGTGTACAGCTCACCTTGATCATCTACAAAATCTGACACATTATACCGGCGTCGCCACCAATATAATTTGTCAGGGTCACCAAAAAGGTAACACCATGAGCTACAATGCTCAATAGGATAATCCTTACCCACTAGTCCTTGACTTACGAACAATAGGTCATAAAACTGACGATTTTCACATAGATCACGCATCCATAACAAAACGGTTAACAATGTCATATTTACAATCAATATTCAACTAGCGTTGGTGTCCAAGATTCTCTGAGTTTCTCCTACGCGACTCGTCGTAGACCATGTCACCATTTTTCATATATCGATCAACATTTCCAAAATCATTTTTCAACACACCCAACCTCAGTTCCGCCGTTCCGAGTTCCCGAGTATCCTTACAATGGTTCCGTCGCATCGGGTTCCCATTGGCACACAAAACTTGCATTGGCTCCTCTCTGCGGATAACCAAGTCACATTACCAATGAAACTACCACGTCCGGCCACATTGGCAATCTTCACAATAGGCTACCAAGTCCGGCCACATTGTGATTTTCACAATCCACGCGATGGGCTACTAAGTCCGGCCACATTACGAGTTTTCATACTCACAACGGGCTACCAAGTCCGGCCACATCGCGGGTTTCCATATACACAATGGGCTACCAAGTCCAGCCACATTGTGGGCCACATTGTGGTTTTAAAACACATCTCATCATTATCCACACCCTAGGTGCCATGTTTCTACTTTCTCGGTTCTCGTGTCTCGTTTACATGCAAAGACTCCGCAGTAGGACAAAAGTAAGCATGAAACATTCTAACAAGATCATCCAACTCAATACCACTTATAGCATAACGCCACATGTACGGACGCCCTTGGAGTGAAATCACTTATGCTTAC
Source organism: Rhododendron ovatum (assembly GCA_019656835.1). Taxonomy (NCBI): domain Eukaryota; kingdom Viridiplantae; phylum Streptophyta; class Magnoliopsida; order Ericales; family Ericaceae; genus Rhododendron; species Rhododendron ovatum. The sequence goes on from CM033798.1 coordinate 17,248,811, forward strand.
TCGAAGCACAACTGATAAGCACCCAAGAATGTAATGTAGGGTGAGCTAGTATCTAGTTTTAGTTAAATTTAGTTACTTATTAGTTATTATTAACGTTGTTTGCTCGTATAGTGTTCTAGTCCTATTTTGTAGGTAAATCGCCAAAAAAGGGAGCTTTCATTGCACGAGACAAGGTTTTGCCCGAGCAGAAGTTGATTTGCCAAGGCGGAACCTGTCATCGCCTGAGCAGGAGTAGAATTGCCCGAGCAAGACCTGTTATTGTCAAGGCCGAAGCAGATTTGCCCGAGCAAAAGCTGGGTGGCCAAGGCAGATGACCCGATGGCCAAGGCAGAGGCAGAGTTGCCCGAGCAGAACCCATCATTGCCCGAGCAAGAGCCAGATTTGCCCGAGCAAGAGGAAGGCAGCCAAGGCAGTGCCCCACTATTGGCCTCGGCAGCGATGGGATAAATCCTCTTCCATCGATGCCGAGCCTCTTAGTGGCCCAGACCCTTAACCACTTCGGCATCGATGGACTTTAATCTCTTACATCGATGCCGAGCCCCATAGCAGAGCACTCTAAGGCCGTTGCCATCGATGCCGAGGGACTTAAGAGCGAATTTTCTGAGCATCTTGGGAATATTCCAGGTGCGGACCCCCGGAGTATTTAAGCTTATGTCACTATTTTGTACAAACAATTAGGATAGATTCAAGGGTACTATTTTCTAGATCTAGGATTAGATTCAATTTGCTTTTTGAATTGTTCTTGCTGTTCTTCATTTTTCCAGCACTTATATTTTAATTTTCTGCCCTTAGTTGTTAATTTTTGTTATTGTTGCCTTAATTAAAGTTGCTTATTTTCTCCCGATCTATCTTAGTCTCTAGTTTAATTCAAGTCTTGTTATTTCATTATGGTAGCTAGATTTTTGCTTGCTCCTATCTCTCTAGATATGGGTGAGTAGTTTCAAAGGTTAGGTCATGGGATGATTAGCATTCCATGGCTCGGGCGAAAATTGCATTTTCCACCCAATAAAGCTTCAAACTTTGATTTGAAAATTGATGTGGGGTTCGGGTTTGTTTGACAAGCTACCGAGGTGTTAACCTCTTTGATCTTGTGTAGGTGGGAGCGTCGACTACCCACCACACATGATGCTTAGAGCTCTTTCGCACGAGGTATTTGTCAAATGAATTCTAGAGCTAGCTTGATTCTTAAATTATTTCATTTCCCGATTTAAGAACTATAATCAAGTATCTTAAATTGTGTAGTTGGGTGAAGAGTGTGATTTAGCTCGAGTCTTGAGTGCTAATAATTCCTAGATCTAGCCTATCTTTTCTCTAGTTAATTCGTTCTTAATTTAGCCTTTTATTTCCACCTTTCAAAGTAAAACAAAGTTGGCCGTCTAAAGGCCGAAAGCCCTTACTTGCTCTACAAATCCGATCAAGCCATATAATTATTCCCTTGGGTACGATTCCGGATTTTCGGTTTATTATGCTTCAACCGACGCGTTAAACCCTACGCTTGGGGTATTATTCCATATTATCATCGGAGTGAACGAAGCAACAACGCCACATGTACGGACGCCCTTGGAGTGAAATCACTTATGCTTTATCACACCACAAGTAATACAAGCAACACATATATGCATACTCATAACCATCTTAAATATCAAAAATACAAATACTTCGAGATAAGTAAGTAAGGATGCACTACATATAATTAGTAGTAGTAGATAGGGAGAATCTGCCGTTCTTCTTGGCGGTAGTGACGACTACGAAAGGCAAGTCGGCTATCGGACGGAGTAACTTCTTACGGAATGCTCCCGGTAGCTTCGAAAGAGAAGGGTCTCTCTCGAAACCTAATCTTGACTAAACTACTTAAGCTTTTTGGATCGAAGGGTGGTCAAGTGGCGGTTTAGTAGTGGCTTAGGTTGAGTTTCTTGAAGAACTCAAGAAGAACTCAAGCACAAAGGAAGAACTAACAAGAACAAGAAAGAACACAAATTTTTCTAGAGAGAGAAGTTGCTAGGTGAAGGTGTGAGTTGAAATGCTTGGAATGGGGTCCTATTTATAGGAAAAACCTTGGCTCTCTCTCTTCTCTTCAAGGCCGCGCCCCCCCCCCCCCCCCCCCCCCGCCCTCCATAGCTCACAATTTGACATTTGTCATGCACTCATGGAAGATCAAAGCCTACCCTAGGTTTGCATGACTAAATGGTGTACCTTGGATGGATTATGGAAGATTTGTTGGAAGGAAAGGAGACAATGGTACAAGATTTGGTCTTAAACAATAATAGAAGGACAATGGAGAGGTAGATTTAGGCTAGGAAGAATATTTACCCAAGGATTTGAAAGTTGTAAAAAGATCATGGAAGATCAAGAAAGGTACCACCAAATCTTTCTTCTTTCTTTCCTCCTCTCTCTCTCTCTCTCTCTCTCTCTCTTAGTACACTATATATATATATATATATATATATATATATATATCATAAGTACAAAGTACAAGACTTACAAAATCAAATACCCCATAAAGAATTACAATTAGGCACATGTTTGATTAAACAAATAGATGGAGTACTTTTGCAAATCTAGGGTTTTGATACACATGTACAAATGCCCAATATTTAAATATAGATGTGGTTCCAAGTACCCCAATTAAATAAAAGGCTAGGATTCTCTCCATTAAAATAAAAAAGGTACAAGTACTATTTTATTCAATAAAGTACTTTGGAAATCTAGGGTTTAGATATATCCCAATATTTTAATACATAAAAGTACATGGGAATCCAAATCTTGATTATTAAAAATAAAACCTTGTACCTTGTTGGAAGATTAGGGCTATTACCCAATGGATAAAAATTCCCCTTGCGGTTAATAACCAATGGACAAAAGAGTAAGGTACTTTATACATTAAAGTAATACCATGGTACTACAAGCTAGTATATATAACTATATATATATATATAGGTACTTTATAATCAAACAAGTACTTTAGATAGAAAACTAGATTTACTCTATTATCCAATGGACAAAGAAATCCCTAACATCTATTGACCAATGGATAAAGGCACAAAAAGGTTCAAGGAGGTTCAAAAGGTTCATCTAGTAACTAGGTGAGTTGGTTGCTCGGTTCCTCCAACTTAATCGATTGGAATACTAACTAAATTGGTCAAGTAGGGTTTTTAGTCGAGAGTTAACCAATGACCAAAATCTAACTACGACGGAAATTAACAAGAAATCATATAGCCACTCAAGAGAAAATAAGTAATTCAAATAAATTCAAATATTTAACGAAATTTTTACTGACAAAAAATCAGGATTGTTACAATACATCTTAGTCAATCCACCATTAGGTTGTTCGCATATCATAAAATAATGCGCACACCTAATGACCCCTAGGGTCTCAAATGGTCAAATGTACTAGCTCTAGTGGACTTGTAGCTCTCACTGTCTCACCGAATGGTTTTTTTTATAGCTTTTTCTTGCCATGCAAGACTCACATATTGGTAGGTTGACTTTAGCGAGTGGGCCTAAAGGGCTTTCTCTAGCTAACCTAGTCATCCTATCTTGGCCAATATGGCCTAACCTGGCATGCATTTCACAGAACTAGAAACAACATCATTATCATGAAAAGCCATAAATGTATTATTATTCAAACCATCCAAATCCAAAACATAGAAACCACCAGAAATAGATCCATGCCCAAACGGCTTATTACCTAGGTAGATGGAAAAACCATCTCTACTAAATTTAAAGGAAAATCTTAACTCAATTAAAACTACTACTGATATCAAGTTACGTCAAACTCCAGGCGCATAAAGTACATTATATAGAATAAGTGTACGACCACTTTGCACTTTAGCTGATAAGTGCTAACTCCTAGCAAATCCTCGGCTGAACTATTCCCCATAAATACACTCTAGCTGCCAACAGGAATCCGCCGCTACTTAATAAATCCTCCTCGTTCTCGTGCTACATGTTTTGTTGCTCCTATCTCAACAATCCAATTAGGATCAGTATGAGCAACCAATACATTAGAGCAATCTATGCGAGAAATAGGGTAAGATGGTACCTTCTTCGCCTCAATGCAATCATGAGCGAAGTGTCCAATCTTCTGACAGTTGTAGCAAGTGACTTTGGATTCATCCTTATTGCCTTTGCAGCGCTTAACACATTCTTTTGGCGCATTATCTCTAGCTTCTCCATGCTTAGCCTCCCCACCTGGCCTTTTGCGCTTAGACCCAATTGTCTTGCGCTGGCCAGGTTCAATCACGAGAACCTCATTGCCTCACTTAGCATCTTGGCGCTCGGCTTCCAGCTCAAGATGACACTTCAAATCATTAAAGGTTTTAACTATTTCATTGTGTGTCATTGTGAGCTTGAAATGGTCCCATGTCTCATTAGACAAAGACCTAAGCACATCGAAAATCTGCAATGCTCGTAGTCATCATTTCAACACATGGTGTAAATCATTATTTCTTAATCGAAATTTAGACAAAATCTCCAATGAATCAATATCACAGTAAGAGGATGGGACTAGTTATTTTAAGTCCCTAATTAATATTTTATGCAAGAATGGGAGGCAAAAATCACTACAACAAATTACACAATTGCCGACTAAAAAAACGTTGGTCACCAAATATTGACCAATTACCGACTAAATATAAATTAGTCGGTAGAAGTGTTAATTATTACCGACTAAGAATATTTTAGTCGCTAATAGTACCTTTTTTCCGACTAAACGTAAATTTAGTCGGCGATAATTAATTTTTTTAAGCAATTTAAAAAATCAATAAATAAAATACATTTTACCGACTAAATAGTTTAGTCGGTATTTATTAATATTGGCCGACTAATAATGACTTTAGTCGGTAAAAATCATTTTTAACTAATTTAAAAAATCAATAAATATAATACATTTTACCGACTAATTAATTTAGTCGGCATTTATTTAGTTTTACCGACTAATAAGAGTTTTAGTCGGAAAAATAAGCATTTTTCACCAATTTAAAAAATCAATAAATGAAACAAATTTCCCGACTAATTAATTTTGTCGGGATTTATTTATGTTTGCCGACTAATAATAGGATTAGTCGGGAGAAAATAAGCTTTGTACGAATTTTAAAAATCAATAAACGAAATACATTTACCGACTAATTAGTTTAGTCGGCATTTATTTAGTTTTACCGACTAATAATAGGTTTAGTCGGAAAAATAATCATTTTTCACCAATTTAAAAAAATCAAAAAATGAAATTAATTTCCCGACTAATTTATTTAGTTGGGATTTATATATGTTTGCCGACTAAAAACAATTTTAGTCTTGAAATATCAATTTTTTCCCCCTTTTAAAAACTTTCAATAATGGAAATATTTGTTCCAACTACTTTGATCAGGACGCAACTTTTTCGATCAAAACCATTCATTTTTTTGTCCTTCTTAATCATAGGTTTTTCGTAAAATTTTGGCTTGATCAGGTTAAAGTAGCCCCTTTATCGGCACACACATTCTTAAATTAAAAAAAATTATTGTTTGATCAAGTGTCTACCTATATGGGATTAACTTCATTTTTGGTACAAATGATCTTATTCGTATTGTGTCAAAGATGGATGATTTCGATTGCCAAGAAAGATCTCCGACGGGATTCATTTAGTGCATTATAACACTTAAACGTCTCCGAACACATTAAATAGCTTTCGATCATGTGGTCGCAGATATTGGATGATATCCGAATTTGGTGACAATGCTATAATCGGTAAGACATAAAATCCTAACGGTTCAGATCGAGGATTATAAAAAGTGACTCGGTAGTTACCTTTATAATTTATACTTTTGATCTACTTGGTAATCAACTACGTCTTATGTTGCACTCGTTGTTGTAGTAGCCACACGATTGCGAGACAATCATGACGATCAAGACTGCTGATATTGTTGCACTTGTTGAATTATTCATTCTTGTAAATTTGTGATTCGATCAGGTTTAGAAAACCCCTTTATCGACACATGAACTCATTATAAAAAAGGTATTTTTTGTTTGATCAATTGTCTAACGAAAATCGATCAACTATAATCTCGGTAAGAATGATCTAACCCATAATAAATTAAAGATAGATGGTTCTGATCGTGGAAAAAGACTTCAAGAAGGGAAATAATTGATCCGATATATTGATCACAATGCAACCTTCCCGATCGAAACCATTCATTTTTGGTAATGATTGATCTAATTCGTATTACCTCAAAGATAGATAATTTCGATTGCCAAAAAAGACATTAGACGGGGCTCGGTTAATACACTATAACACTTAAACATCTTCAAACGTATTAAATGTCTTTTTGATCATGTGATCGCCAATATCTAATTATCTCCGATTTTTTGTGACAATGCTATAATCGGTAAGATGTAAAATCCTAACAGTTTAGATCAAAGCATTAAGAAAAATGAGCCGACAACTATCTTTAAAATCTATACATTGATTTTACTTGTTTATGAATCAATGTCTTGTGCTATAATCTAATATATAGTAGCCAGACGATCGCAATACAATCACAACGATCAACACCGTTCATTTTTTTGTACTTCATGTTTTAATCATTCTCGTAAAATTTCGGATTTATCGAGTTTTGAAAGCCCCTTGATCGGGACGCAAATTCATTGTTAGAATGATATTTTACGTCCGATCAAAGTATGTAAAGATAAGGGATTTACTTCTTTTTTTGCAGGAATGATGGAATTCCTCTTAACGTAAAAAGATAGACGGTTCCGATTTAAAAAAAAATAGCTTAGGCCGCCATCGAGCTGTGCACTATAGGGACTTTAACCAATTTTTTTTTTTATCAACAGGACTTTAAACCGTATTGGAGCACTTATTATACTGTTTATATATTAAAAAATTAAGTGCTCTTATTTTTAATTTGTTTGAACCAGTGAAAAAATCTTATTTTTTTGATCATTTTATTCTAAAAAGTCCAAAATTAATTTTTGATTATAGGGCCAAGAGAGCCGTTGAATCAAATGAAAAAGCACATACTTTAAGAGCCTGGAGATAAAAAAAAATTAATTATGACATTTTAAAATATATTAATCAGAAAAATAAAATTTTCGAGCTAGCTCAAAAGATTAAAAAATGAAGTACTTAATTTTTTTTGCAAAGCGCAAGCAGAAATCGTGCTGATGCATTCACTTAAGTAGTATAGAATATATAAATTAAATCCTCATGCTTTAAACAAGAGAGTGGCTAGCCGGATTGCTACAGTTACAGCGCATGGGATTGGAGGTCGGGGTTTCGAATCCTGGGAATAGCACTTTGGCAATTAAAGAACACAAATCATAATTTAAAGTGGTGGTTCGAGGGGCCAGATAGTGCCCGCGTGGAACATTCATTTTTGGTGATGACGTGGACATGGAAATAGTAATTGGCGACTAAATTATTTAGTCGCTAATAACGTATATTCACCGACCAAATCATATTTAGTCGGAAAACATTACATATATTTGCCGACTAAAACCATTATTAGTTGATAATTTATTAAATATTTCGATAATTTATCAAATATTTCCCAACTAAATAATTAGTCGGTAATTTATAAAATATTTCCCAACTAAATTATTAGTCGGTAATTTGTTAAATATTTCCCGACTAATTAATTTTGCCGACTAAAAAATTAGTCGGGGAAAACCAACATTTGCCGACTAAACTTCTTTTAGTCGGCGATTACCTTTGCCGACCGCAATTCCCCGACTAAATTGACGACCAAATTTTTTAGTCGGGAAAGGCTATTGCCGACTAAAATCCTACCTTTTGCCGACTAAACTGTTAGTCGGGAATGGTGTAATTTCTTGTAGTGAATATTATAAAACATAAGTACAAAAATTCACCCCCTTACAAATAAAAACAAAGGAGGGTGTTGCACTTATTCCATATAATAAGTTTGTCTCCAGTCTTTATCATTAATGAGAGCCCATCTCCAAACGCATATAAATATTAATCCCTTCGATTGACCATTCATGCCAACATGCAATAACACATAATGGGTAAAGGTATGGATGGTTCCACCACACTCTCCCTCCAAGAAGATGGGTGAAGTCCGATTACTAAGGGTACAATTGTTTGCGCCGTAAAGTAGCAATAAACAATCAATACATGATCAACTTAATTACATCAGGATCGCTAAATATTTTCTAGAAAAGAAAACAAATATAGTTGGATATAGATTCTAATCCATATCAATCCAAAACGATGAGAAAGGAAAATCAGTCTTGTAGTCCCTGCCATCTAACTAGGTTTCACCAAAAATAGTCACCAAAGCCAAGTTTTTTTTTTTTTTTTTTTGTAACTATTCAAAGAAAAACTAATTCATCAAATAGTGGTTTAACTCTCCGCTCCCAGCAAGCCTCTTCCTAAACAATTTTTATTTTACAAAGGTACATGGAAAACAGAACCGTAACCTTTTTTTTAAACAAACAGAGTGCATCCAAGTCGAACCACTAACTGTTGAAAAGTTTTAGATTTCCTAAGAAGGAAAATCAAGCCACATGGGAAAAATAATATACTCAAGATTAAGACCCTGCTCGGCAGAAGACTAAAGAGACAAAATAGTCCATTAATAATAAAAGCATAACAGTGCTCTCTCCAAGTCCGTGATTCGCTGCTGCTTCACGTCGGCGCAACCACAATCGAGAATAACAATACTTAATCCAATGGACTCCATTAATCGTGACACAACACCAAGCCAAGGCAAGACCGCATCAGATTTATTCTCACTACAGCATCTTCCTCATTTTTTTTAATAACAAAACGAATATTCATTAATATGGAAAATATTTGTAGTCGAATCATATAACTTCAAAAACGTAGGCGATCATTCAAGAGCGAGCCGTGAAAGGCTCTGATACAAATGTTAACTTTATAGGATCGAAAGCTCGTAAATCACATAAGATTTACACGTACGATTGAAGCGCAATGGAATGGGATTGCTTCAAACTTTTCACAATTTGAGACTCGCTCTACAAGCACCAATTACGTACACGAACACAGTCTTCTCTTTACGCCGGGTAGAGGGGACTACTAGAGTCTGCTCTCGATATCCACACCGCAGATCCTAGGGTTCTTAGATGGAAACCCTAGAGAGAGAAGATATTTCACAGGAGAATATTTTCTAGAGGAGAAGGAGAGATGGAACTCTAACTTTGTTATTGTGTCTCCAAATATTTGCAGGACTATATTTATAGAATAAAGTCTAAGAGTTCAAAATCTCCTAATAGATGTAGGTGATCTATTATCTTTGAACTCTCCTAACAGATAGAGATTAGGAGTCTGTCTCATCTTTCTAACCAACTCAATCACATAATCCATGAGAACGACCCATGTGGGTTGGGTCCGGTCCGAACCGACCCATTTTACTAACAATTTGAAAGGGTATATGCGTGCACTTTATGTGCATCCCATTTTGTTTTGGACTAAATGATTTTCCATGCATTCTTTGCTGGTTTTGCATGAAGTTTAGTCATATAGCCTTAGATTTTGTGACTTTCCTTAAAGTTTTTTTCCTAATGTATGGTTGCTTGTATTTGAGCCTTGTGGTGCAGCCTTAAATTTTTCCAAGGCATAGAAATGGTTTTGCCAAGGCAGAAACATGCAGCCGCGGGGCGCATTTGGCATGCGACCGTGTGGAGCACAGAAGCGCTTTAGGAAAATAGCGTGTTGCCTTCATCAAAATTTCATATCAGCCTTCATGTCTACTTGAGGCAGATAGATCCGGCGCCGGTGTTGTGATGCAGAGATCGAGATGTGGTTGCTCGTGTTGCCCATGAAGTCAAGAAGGAGCACATGCATGGTGTTACATCAAGAGGTGGAGTTAAACCTTTCTATGGAAGAGTTATTTTAAAATTTAGACCATCCAAATACACCTGGATGGTCAGAATTACGCGCGCACAACCAACACAACGATTGTGCGCATAGCATTTTTGGCAAAAGTCCTACACATACAACAGTTATGTAAAACACAACGCACAACCAATCTCTAGCCGTCCATTGCTGTAATAAATTTTTAAGATTTGCTCAAACTCTTCCCTGGAGAAGTTAAACTTTCCAAGTTTTTTTTTAAATGGGCAAAGTCCACTTTGACCCCCTGTGATTATCGCCATGTGCGGATATCCCTCTCATGGTTCAGAACTGAGCACATAAACTACCTGTGGTTTTGAAAATGTGCGAACAGACCCCCCGCCGTTATGTGTTTCATCTATATTAATGGACGGTCAGAATTACGTACACAACCAACACAACGGTTATGCGCGTAGCATTTTTGTGCTTAGGATGTGTTGACCTTAAGTAGTTTATTGGTATATTTTCGTATCCTTACTCTTTTGTTAAATTGCTCTCTATTTTGTTTGTTGTTTTGCACGAAATAGCATAGACCTTGGTTAATTATTTTTATTGGTAATTGAATCAATTTTTTATTTAGTTATCCAATTCAACGAACCCCAACCCCCGGGACTGTTTAGTGCTATAAATTATTTCAATTGGTACCAAAGCTTGGTTGGTCTTAATTGGTTTTATTGCCCGAGTTAGATCCGTCAGCACTGTGGATAGAGAAAGGATGGTTCTCCTCGTTCTCCTTATTTTTTTATTCTTATTTTCTGACAAAGTATGAGGCATCCCCTCCCTGAAACGGGATGATACTAATCCACCTAAGGCCAGTCGCAAGAAATCAAAACCCATGAAAAGCAGTGAGAAACAACTAGGAGAGGGGACCATCGGACGGTAGTGATTATGCACATTGAAAATCCAAAATGAAAATGCATTTAATATCTCTTGGAATTCAGGTATGGAGGTTCATACTCTATGGTTATTCTGAACCCACGATTGTGGATGCCGTTAGCAAAGAGGATAGGACCAAAAGTGAGACTGAGTGGAAGGCAATTAGGCGATAGTGAGAGTTGTGAGAAGTCGAATGCTCGTGCCTTCTGTGCTATACATGGAATTTAGTCGTATTTCCTTTCAAGTCACCGCCAGGGATGTGTGGGAGGTCCTTCGTACTTCCCATGTGGGAATTGAAATCGTTAGAGTCTCTAAGCTTCAAATGTGTACTACTAAAGTCTAGGAACTTAAGATGCATAGAGATGAGGCGTTTGATAGCTTCATCACGTACTAAGCTCACCGACGCTGTTAATGCCTTCACGGATCAGGTGAACCTCTCTCTAATCTAAAAGTGTGATTCAAAGAGATGAGACATTTGATAACTTCTCCTGTTAGCTATTTATGACTTCAATTTTTTTTTTTCGGTCAAGCGGAAAATCATACATTAACTTAGACGATCAAAGTCTACAAGCCAAATAACCGGCATTCATAAAGGTTCAAAAAGACTACGAAAGTCGTAGACTAGATCTAAAATGGCCAACACCCATAGCATCGGCCAAGGCAAATTCCCCAGCTGCAAAAGGAATGGAGCTAGAGACTACTAAATTTTGATTCTGCTGCGATCCAAGTCTGGCCAGGCAATCGGCAGTTTGGTTGGCTTGACGATAGATGTGGACGACCGATGAATTAGTCCGGGCAGCAATTCTTCAAGCTTCTTCAACTACGTGACGGTGAGGGTGATCAACAGGTGGTCCTTCATTGTAAAAACCAACTGCCACGCTCGAATCAGACTCTATGGTAGCATTTGACATGCCCTTTTCCAAAATGATCGTGAGACCTCTATAAATAGCCCATATCTCTACTTCCAAGCTGCTGGTGCAGGTTGCTTTGCCATAATAACCTAGGATCCAGTTTCCCGAGCTATCTCTGATCACTCCTCCAAAGTCAGCCGTATTGGTGGACTCATAGAAGCAGCCATCTGTGTTCAACTTTAGATGTCCTGGTGAGGGTAAAACCCAAAATATCAGAGTCCCATGATGTTTATCATTGGCATGCGAAGCCTTAAAAGCAATAAAAATTTCCTTAGCGTAGATATTAACTTGCCTTAAGCACATAGTTGATGTTGTTTCAACATTGTCAAAGGTCATCTTGTTGCGAGCTTTCCACAGTTGCCAAAGTGAAACCACAAAAACCATGGCCCAGGGCATGTTAACATCCAAACGAAAAGGAGTTTTCTTTTTGGCATTGAAAATAATCCAGTCTTTGACTGATAAATTAAGGCTTGCACTTAACCAATGATGATGCCAGAGGCATTTCCAAAAATCTACAGCTTTAGGACAAGTGCGAAAGATGTGATTAATGTCCTCAGGGGTTTCATCACATCTAGGGCAGTAGTCCATGGGAATAATGCCCCTTCGAACTCGTAAAGAGTTCGTTGGGAGACTATTGCATGTGTAACACAACCCAGAGGAAGAATTTCAGTTTTGAAGGAATTTTTAGTTTCCAAATCCAAGTCCATTCAGAGGTAGTACTAGAAGCAGGGTTAGTAATGTTATAAGCTGTCCCTACTGTAAAAGTACCATTAGAAGCACCTACCCAAGTAGGATGATCAGGGGAAATGGAAAACAAAGACAGATTTAAAGCAACAATACCATCAATAGTAGCAATATCCACAATTTGAGATATAGAAGAGAGGTCCCAGGTACCATTGGTAGTAATGATAGAACTCAATTTAGTATTGTTAAAACAGTGAGTACTAAGAAAATTATGAATTAAAGGACCATCTCCATACCACCAGTCCAACCAAAGATCTATGCGTTGTCCATCTCCAATGACCCATTTGATCCCCTGTTCCAGCATTTTTCTGGATTTCATAATGCTACGCCACACAAAAGAGGCAAGTTTCTTACCTGTCCAAGAAAAGATAGAAGTATTCTGCAAATATTTATCCCTAATCAAAGATATCCAGGGATTTTCTTCTTGATTAGTGATCTTCTAGCCAAGCTTAGCTAATAGAGCAATGTTCTGATGCCTAGCTTTTCTAATTCCTAGACCGCCATTAGGCTTATTCATGCAAACTTAATTCCAGTTTATAAGGTGAATCTTCTTTTTTGTTTCAGTATCTCCCCAAAGAAAATTCCTGTTAAGTCTGTCAAGCTTCTCACAAACACTTACAGGAAATTCTATGGTCTGCATAGAATAGCTAGGGATGGTGGAGGACACAGATTGTATCATAGTAGCCCGACCGGCAAGATTCATGGTATTGTTTATCCAGCCAGATAGTTTACCCTGGACCTTTTCCATCAATTTACTTGTTCTGAACCCTCACGTAATGATATGATGTCATGCTATTGTTAATATCAGGATATATATGAATCACTACCTCTTTTACCTCCTGGACAAAAACAAAAGAACATGTTGATTGGATGATGTACAGATGAGAGGGTAACATAAATCCTGTGAGGACCGTATTTTCGGCATTTGGATGCAACAATTTACGGGGTAAGGATTACATTCTCGTTGGACCACCAACCCTCCACAAACTATATATGAGATACGCAATGTGTCGCTAATTCGCCACTCTTAATTAGTCTGCTAAGATTATTCGTCCAATGGGAGACATATGCCCTTACTATTAATTCAACCAATCAAACATGGTAAAAATGTACTTAATTTCTTTTAGGAGGAAGGCCAAAACTAATTAACAACTATCTGTATTGCCACTCAAAAACAGAAAGCAAACTCAAATAGGCATGTTTTGCTCTTTCAGTGGTACTCCAAATGTAAACTCAGAAAACATGGTTCACATTAATGAATTAACAACAAAGAGGACTGGCGATACATTATTGATTTTTGTCAAAGTAAGCAATCACATAATCTTATCAGTTGAAAAGAAACTATAGATAAACACATCTCTAATTCCCCCTTTGTTAAACGCATACTTCTTCAACAACCCTTCCTTTTGGAGTTCAACTTTCTCCAACACCCCCTGAGACCCCTTATTTTCTTCCTCCACCAAAGCCTCTATCCTGTACAGAACAACGTGGTAGTAACATTTGTGTAATTGCAAAGTGTCGAACCTTGATTTCTTATGAATCGACCACATCATTCAGTATGGAGATTCTTTATATAAGGTTTATTTGTATAGCGTTACGCATCGCTCGTATTCATGTTTTCTTCATGATAATCGCATTCAAGAATGTTTGGTGGATTTGGCTATCTTTCTTCCCAGACAAGAGCAATCTGGTTTGAAAAGTAACAAGTCATTGTGGGTGGTTTATTGTCCGAACCATTTGGTTTGATTCTGTTGGTTTTACGATCGCACCAGATGACATGCCATACCTTTGGTGTGTTTGGAAGGCTACGAACAAGTTGGTATCTGCATTGTTTGGTTGTTCCCCATATCAAGTTCAGTGCCCAAGATTGTATGGTTGTTCCCCATAAGCCATATCATTAAGAGCCCAAGGATCTCTCTCCCTCCCCACTCGCCGTATCAAGTCAAGAGCCCAAAAAGCTCAAAAGCCCTCAAAAAGTCGATTTGGCTTTATCTTAAATATTTCAAAAAAAAATAATGGATAAAAAGTTATAATTTTTTACTTTTACGATTCATCTTGACGAGACGAATTAATAATCTACAAAAATTAGGTGCAAAACTAACAAACATAAAAAAAAATTGAAGAAAAATAAAATTAAAAAAAATTCAAAAATCTAAGCGGGACTCGGCATAAATACGATTTCTTTTGGTCCGTCATTTCTTGGTCCACCAATCTAATCGGTTTCCCACTTTGTTACTTGTCTTGTCCAAATTTTTTTTTTGTTTCTTGGCATGTTATTTTGCTTTAATTTCCGCTAACTTTCCTTTTTCTTTTTAATTATAGAAGAGATTTTTTACATCATATATAAATACAAAATCAGTAGCGGCTTCAGGAATTTATAATAGGGTGTTCATAAATTATTTTAACTCTATGCTAGCTGAAGTATTAACCAATAATATCTATGCAAAACCTAATATATTAGTACAAATAGTGCGGAAAAAATGATAACCTCTATTTTAAAAAAGTTAATACGTGGCAAGATGAGAACTTAAAAAATATATACTATATTTTTTTTTACAAGAATTCATTATTTTTTTTATGTTGTCGTATTGCGTAGTAGACAATATTTTGAGAATGCAGCTAGGGAGTTAAATTTTAAAGTTCTCCACGAGTTCTTATATTTTCTGTCATTGTTTAACTGGTGATTAATCTAATAAAACCATTTTGAAAGAAATTGTAGCGATTATATTGGGCCAACCTTTTCGGAAATATGTGATTAGTCAAGATGACATGATGGAGATTTTCAATCATAGCCTCAAATTCGAAGAAATATTATTCAAGGTAACGAAGTTTTGCAATGTAGTTGATTTTTTTTAAAGCTTTGTTTGTAATTCTATAAGCTAACTAGACATAAACTAATAAAGTAGTTATTGTCACGAAATACGAATGCTAAATTAACCCATTTAAATCATCGACAATAGAGATAGAGAGAGAACACATAGCATAATGCTTAAACCACTAGATTCTTCTTTTTCTCTTTCTTTTTTTCAATTTTTTCCATTAGGATTGGGAGTTTTATTTGAAGTAATGTGTTAGGTGATCAAATATGAATTACTTGAATTGATGGGCTGCAATTGGGTTCTAATTGAGTGTTCAATTAGTTGAGTTGGGTATTCAATTGTTTTTGAGTTAGATCTTTAAGACTATTAGAATTGGGTGTTCAAAGAGATGGTAGGCCATAATTTTTACATGTATTCTAAGCAAAAAATAAAAAATTTGGGTGTTCATATGACCATTGAATGTTCTATGTGCAAAGTATCAGCCCGGGAAACTACATCAATTGTGAGATTCTACGAGATAACCAAGCCTAATAACTCAACCAATACAAGAAATAAAAATATCATAGAAAAAAACAAAGAAAAAAAAAGAAAAAGCTCACATAAGGGAAGAACACCTACACGCAAATGGAGAGATTGAAACTCTTCACCTCCTAATGAGATGCAATAATCATGGCCAACTGAACTAGCCCCAATTGCTCCATTAACTTTCTCTGTGGACCAAGATTGCTAAGTGAAATCATGGAGGATAATCAAAATCAAGATTTCTGGATGTTCCAATTCAGGGGAGTTTTGTATGATTGGGAAAGAAAACAACTTCAGAATCTTGTGCAGTTGCGGAGTGGAATTGCCCTTCAACATTAAAGATACTGATTTTCATAGTTCTGTGGCTTTGCTGAGTGGAAGGCTAAGAGAGGTTTTCGGACTGATGATCATAGTTAGTGGCTTTGTTGCTAGTATATATATTGAGACTCAGATGTGGTTATTAAGGGGATGTTTGGAGGCTGCTTATCTTATTATTGTTTCAAAAGCATTGGGTTATTCAGCGCCATATTTCTTGTCAACTCCTAAGATTAGGAGGGCCAATAGGATTGGTGGTGATCTAGAATTCTGCTGGAATACTGATAATGGAGGCTGACATTGGTAATTATATCACTTTTGCTTCAAGTGCTGACTTAATTATCAACTACAAGTCGACTTGTCTGAACTGGTGATCATCGTTATCTTGGGATTTTTAGAATGAGTTTTCTGTATTGGTACTTTGGGCCATTGTAATTTTGGGCTCATTCAATCTTCATTGAATGTAGGTTTTTTTCTTTCCCTTTTTCCTCACAGGCCTCTTATAGTACCCCAATCTATGTGGTTCATATTTGGTCTTACCTCGATGTACCATTTGTCGAATTTCTAATAAAAAAAATTTTGCCTATAAAAAAAAAAAAAGATTGCTAAGCGAATTACAGAAGCGATGCTCATTTCAGTGAATTACAGAAGTGATGCTGTTTTAAAAAAAAAAAATCCACCTAAATCCTTCTCCTATTGCTGTTTAAAACTTTTTGCCATGCGTTGATTATTAGGTTCCTTTGACCGAGATTGCTAAGTGAATTACAGAAGCGATGCTCATTCCAGTGACGCAAAGTTTCAAAAATTATTTCCTTTTCTATCTTGTATATGGCCTGGAGCTGGAAACTGTTGTTTCTAAGTATGTAAGGTAACTGAACCAAAACTGCCTTTGTTGTAAAGCTGTTGGTATTCTTTAAGAGGAAATGACATATACTTTGTATTTTTCGGCGGAACCTGCAGTTGTGGGAATTTATTTACTGTAACAACAAAACCTTCTCATTTGAGATTAAATGAGGAATTGGTGGTTTATTGGCCAATGTAAAAACTGGCATGGGCTTTGAATTGGTAAATATCCACCAAAAGAAAATGGCATATACTTCGTAATTTTTTGCTATCTGCAGTTCTGGCAATTTATATAATATAAATATAAAAACTTGTCATTTCGGATCAAATGGGGAATTGGTCGTTTATCGGCCAGTATAAAAATTGGCGTGGGTTTGATTTGGTAAATATCCACCAGAAGGTTGCAGTTCAGGCAATTTATTTAATATGAATATAAAAACTTCTCATTTTGGATCAAATGGGGAATAGATCATGGTTTGGCCTATATTAAAATTTGGCGTGGACTTTGAATTGGTAAATATCCACTAGAAGGAAATGGCATGTACTTCGTATTTTTCAGCTACCTACAGTTGTGGCAATTTATTTAATTTGAATATGAAAACTTCTCATTTGGGTTTATTTGAGGAATTGGCCGTTTCTTGGCCGGCCAATATAAAAATTGGCGCGGTCTTTAATTTGAAAATATCCTCTAGAAGAAAATGGTATATACTTCATTTTTTTTTTGCCACCGACAGTGCAATTCTGGCAATTTATACAATATAAATATAAAAACTTCTCATTTCAGATCAAATGGGGAAGTCGTTTATTGGCGAATATAAAAACTGGCGTGGGTTTTGAATTGGTAAATATCCACTAGATGAAAATGTTATATACTTTGTATTTTTTTTGCTACTTGCAGTTTTGGCAATTTATATAATATAAATATAAAAACTTCTCATTTCGGATCAAATGGGGAATTGGGCGTTTATCGGCCAATATAAAAATTGGCGTGGGTTCGAATTGGAAATTATCCACCAGAAGGAAATGGTATAGACTTCGCGCGTACTTTCCCGCTACTTGCAGTTCAGGCAATTTATTTAATATGAATATAAAAACTTCTCATTTTGGATCAAATGGGGAATTGGTCATGGTTTTGCCTATATTAAAAATAGGATAAGGTGATTTGGACATGTTTACTGTTGACCAGGAGATGCAATAGTTAAAAGAGCGGATAAGATAGCTTTGGGTAGCAATGCTACGAGGAGGGATAGACCTAAATTGACATTAGATGTTGTAGTGTGCAACGATATGAGTATAGTAGGTTTGTGTAAACAAGTGGCCATTGACAGAGCTCAATGGAGGAAAAAAATTCATGTAGCCGACCCCAAGTGATTGAGACTTAATGCTCGGTTTGGTTTTGTTTGATTTGGCATGGACTTTGAATTGGTAAATATCCACTAGAAGGAAATGCCATTTACTTCATATTTTTCCGCTACCTGCAGTTGTGGCAATTTCTTTGAATTGGCCATTTACTTCATTTGGGTTTATATGCGGAATTGGCCATTTCTTGGCCGGCCAATATAAAATTGGCGTGGTCTTTGAATTGGAAATATCCACCGGAAGAAAATGGTTTATACTTCATATTTTTTTGCCACCTGCAGTGAAGTTCTGGCAATTTAGACAATTTTAATATAAAAACTTCTCATTTCGGATCAAATGGGGAAGTCGTTTATTGGCGAATATAAAAACTGGTGCGGGTTTTGAATTGGTAAATATCCACTAGAAGAAAATGTAATATGCTTCGTATTTTTCTCCTACTTGCAGTTCTGCCAGTTACTTTAATATGAGCATAAAAACTTCTCATTTCGGATCAATTGGGCCAGGGAATTAGTCGTTCATTTATTTATTTTTGCTCGGCAAAACTAAACTGTTATAAGAACCTCGAAAAAGGTTACATCGAGGGGCTCGAACACGGAGAACACACATGCTTGAGCAAAACAAGAATAAAAAGGACCAAAAACAAAAAGCCCTCCAACAGAAAATTGGATGGCAAAGCACCTTCCCACCCAAACCAACTTACAGTTTCAACACCCTAACTCCATCCAGAAAAATCCTAAAATCATCCACCGAATACACCTTTATGTCGAATTTTGTCTTTATCCACATTGCAACTCTAGTTTTAATCAAATCAACCACTTCCCCAGAACTTGTTGTAGCATTATTGAAAACATATGAATTTCTAACCAGCCACAATGACCACAAAGTTGTGTAAAAAGTGGCTTCCCACAGGTGTTTCTCTAAATTTCTGAAACTACTATCATCCCACCAAATAAATAGATCTTCCACAGATATAGGGCATACCCACTTTACATGCCACCAATCCAGAATCCTCGACCAAATGTCCCAAGAAAAATGGCAATGCAAGAATAAATGATGAGGTGATTCCAAGTACAGCGAGCAAAATGGGCATAGCACAGATTGCCCCTCCGGTAGCAGATTTCGACCCAATAATACGGTTCTAGTAGCCACCTTGGATTGGATAGCCATCCAAGTGAAAATTTCCACCTTTGGGGGGCATACATTCTTCCAAATGGCTTCCATCATCGGACTCCTGGTATGACCACCGTTCTCCCATTGATTATACACAGATTTTACCGAGAATCGATTATCCGATGACCATTTCCAAAGCACTGAATCTGTCCTAGCCAAATCTAGTATTACAAGTTGCAATAGGCCAATATAAAATTTTGCTTGGGCTTTGAATTTTAAAATTTCCAACAGAAAGAAATTGTATGTACTTCTTATTTTTCTTCTACCTGCAGTTGTGGCAATGTATGTATTATGAATAAAAAACTTCTCATTTGGGATTAAATGAGTAATCGGTAGTTTATTGGCCAACATGGAAACTGGCGTGAGCTTCGAATTGATGAATATCCACCCGAAGGAAATGGTATATCCTTTGTAGTTTTCTACTACTATACCTATAGTTGTGCCAATTCATTTCATATCATATGAAAATAAAAACTTCTCATTTGGGATTAAATGTGAAATTGGTCGTTTATTGACCAATATAAAAATTAGCTGGGGCATTGAATTGGTAAATATAGATCAACCAAGATGTAAATTGTATATACTTCGTAGTATCCGGCAATTGTGGCAATTCCTATAATATCTATATAAAAACTACAGAAGACTTTTCAGCATAGACAGTCCCATAACACTTGGACAATATTCATATAGCTATCCAGTTCAGGGCTCACTTGAATAAACTAAGAACATACCGGTTTTCCCACACCATCTCCTTTCTCTTCAAATCCAAAGCTACTCCGTAAATCACAAAATACAAAATGGCAGAGGCTGCTGTGTTGGGACTTCTATCCAACTTCGCCCCCTATCTCCAAGAAGAGTTCAACTTGTTGGGCGGAGTACGGGAAGACATTGAATACATAAGAGCCGAATTCGAGCGCATGACCCATTTCCTCAGAGTTGCTGATGCTATAGAAGATAGAGACCCGAAAATCAAAGTATGGGTGAAGCAAGTTCGAGAAGCTGCATATGACACTGCTGATGCTCTTGACATGTACATGCTTCGCCTCAGATATAGACATCATCGGAGCACCGGATTCCGCGCATTCGTACATAAGGTTTCTTTTTTTATTAAGACTTTAAAAGCTCGCCACCAAATTGCTTCTGAAGTGAAAGGAATCAAGTCCAGAATCATCAATATTTCCGAGGGACATCAGCGATATAGTGACATGCATGGCAAAAAAGAGCAAGGCTCAAGTTCTACTCATTTAGACATCGCATGGTATCATTGTCGTGGCGATGCCCTTCTACTCCAAGAAGCCGACCTTGTGGGCATTGACAATCCCAAATCACACTTGATTCAGTTGCTAGTGGATGAGGATCCTCAACTCAAGGTGCTTTCTATAGCTGGAATGGGCGGATTGGGCAAAACCACCCTTACAAAAAAAGTCTACGACGATGCATCAGTGAAGAGGCACTTTCAGAACCATGCTTGGATCACTGTTTCTGAATCATTCAAGGTCGAAGAGCTTTTAAAAGACATGATTCGAGTTCTCTTTGAAGAAGTCAGGCAACCAATCCCACGAGGAGTGGACAGTATGGATGCAAACAGCTTGAAAGGTATAATTAATGCCTTTTTGCAGCAAAAGAGGTATGTGCTTGTTTTTGATGATGTATGGCAAATTGATGCATGGCAAGTTTTAAAAATCATACTTCCTGAATGCAATTGCGGCAGTCGAGTAATTTTGACAACAAGAAATGTAGATTTAGCATCTTTTGCTAGTGAAGAATATCATGGCATGGTGTATAATCTCAAGCCCTTGCCTCCCAAAGAGTCATGGGCCTTGTTTTGCTCAAAAACGTTCAAGGAGAATTCTTGTCCTTCATACTTGGAAGATCTTTCTAAAAAAATCTTGGGAAAATGCGAAGGGTTACCACTTGCAATAGTGGCAATTTGTGGTCTATTATCAACAAAGGAGAAGAGTGCGGACGAGTGGGAGAGGATTTACCGCGGCCTAGGTGCGGAACTAGAAGGAAATGACAAACTCATGAGCATGAAAAAGATATTGTCCCTCAGTTATTTTGATTTGCCTTACTATCTTAAGCTATGTTTTTTGTACTTGAGTGTTTTTCCAGAAGATTGTCTCATTGATCATTCGAGGTTAATTCGGTTGTGGGTGGCGGAAGGGTTTATAGAAGTTAAAGAAGGAATGACAAAAGAAGAAGTTGCTGAGGTCTACCTCAATGAGCTTATGAACAGAAGTTTAGTTCAAGTGTCAAAAGTCAGGGACCGGGGAAGGTTCAAAGCTTATCGGATCCATGACCTTTGGCGTGAAATGATAATTGCAAAGTCAAGAGAGCAAAACATTGTCACAATAGCAAGTGAAAGAGGCAGAGTGTGGCCTGAGAAATTGAGACGCCTCTCGGTCCACCATAATTTGGAAGACATTCAACAAAGCATCTGTTTCACACGCCTTCGTTCTTTATTCATGTTCAGCGCAACGAATTCATTGTCCATGTTGTCAAAGGTTGCATCCTTAGGCAAGGGTGTAAGGCTACTTACGTTGTTAGACTTGAGAGGAGCACAATTGGAAACATTCCCGCATGAAGTTGTGGACCTCCGTAATCTTACTTATCTAAGTTTGAGGGCGACCAATGTAAAAATGATCCCGAAATCGATCGGAAAACTCAAGAAGCTAGAGACATTGGATCTGAAACAAACAAATGTCACCGAATTGCCTGATGAGATCCTGAAGCTCAAACATCTTCGCCATCTCTTGTTGTATCGTTACGACACCGGCGATTGTTATTATCCTTTTCACCTTATAATTGGCTTCAAAGCCCCGGCCGGAATAGGAAGTTTGTTGTACTTGCAGAAACTATGTGCTATTGAAGCAAACCGAGGGAGTAATAGTGGCATTGTGCTAAGAGAGGTGGGGAAGCTAACTCAATTGAGGAGATTGGTCATTGTAAAGCTACAGAAGGAAGATGGGACGGTGCTATGTTCATCCCTTGAGAGGCTAGACAACCTTCGCTCATTGGAAGTTTGTGCAATAGAAGAAGATGAGATCATTGATTTAGATTCTTTGACTTTGCCACCTCGACTTCTTCTTCGAGGACTCTATCTAAGAGGACGTTTGGAGAAGATACCGCATTGGATACCATCTCTTCACAACCTGAAAAGATTATTCTTAGGGTGGAGTAAGTTAAAAGATGTTGATCCGCTGCATTCCCTTCAAGATTTGCCCAATTTGCTTTGTCTTGAACTTAGCACGGCATATGAAGGAGATGGATTGTTTTTCAAGGCCGGTGGATTTCAAAAGCTTAAAATATTGTTGTTGATTCGCTTAGTAGGATTGAAACGGGTGAGAGTGGAGTCTAGTTCGATGCCTCTTCTTGAAAAGCTCATTCTTCGAGACTGTAAATTGATGATGGAGTTGCCCTCGGGTGTTGAACATCTGGCCAATCTTAAAGATCTTGAATTGAATGATATGTCGGAAACATTAATTTCGAGGTTGAATAGAGACTTACAAGGTGGAGACTATTGGAAAATTGCACACGTCCCTAAGGTTTTCATTGGGAGGGCCTCCAACTCTGGTCACTTCATCCGTCGTTATCTATGATACAGCAGAATGGGTGGGGATGAGGATCTTTGAAATTGGGTTATCCCCGTTATTGATGTGCCCTTTTTTCCTCATATTTTTTTGTCGTTTGTTAGAGCTTGAAAACTTGTTTGTGTAATCATGTTGTCAATTGTAGATATTTCTTATGCGTACTTTTTTTGTCTTGAATTGATTGCTTTATCGTGAACCTAATATTTGATGTAATAATAAGCTTGGCAGAATTTAGAACTTCAAAGCATGCCTTCGGTTTGTCGGTTTGCAACAATCTTTATTTAGATAATTAGGTTAAGTTCAACACATCTCTACAGGAACCTAATTTCCCTTGGTGCTGATTAAAAATGTTTGATATGTTAATTTCCCTCTGTATCGTTATGATAAGTGTGAGTCTGTGACCGTTGATTTTTTAGGAGTCCTTAATTAAATATCCATCCTTCCGATCACTTGGACTTTATGGTTCTCATCCCGGCTAAAAAATCTCGAATTCTACGCTTCCCATATCAGTTAAAATTCATTTGAAATCCCTCTCTCTTCTTTTTCCACTTTTCTATGTATGCATAAAGCATCCATTCTTTCTAACATTTTTGTCTAAATTTTTTTCCAGTAATTTTTGTTTTTGTAACTTTTTGTTTAGCATTTCGTTGTTATTTTTGGGGTTAATTATTCATCTTAATGAGACGAATCAGAAAAGTATAATAAAGTGGACCAACATTGAAAAAAGTTCACTATAGACCAAAAAAAATATATTTATGAAACACTTGTCTTTTTTTCTATAAATTGTCGTGTTATATGAACTTTTTTGTGTGTTTGTTCATAAAATTTTATTTTTTAGACTTCTTCCGTCGAAATGGATGATTAATCCAAAAAATGCAAAAGGGAGAGGACAAAAAAAATTAAGAAGAATGGCCTTTAAAGTGTAATGAAGACTTGTTTTTCAACACTCAGCCCATGCCATAATCACCCTTGTTCATCATCGTAACAAATTCAGCCCCTTCTCGCTTCCATCACTTCAGCTTATGAAGTGTAATTAACCTCCCTCCCACAGCTTCTCGGCGTCATATTTTTCTGTGAACTAATCTTCTGAACATTAGCCTCGAAAATCCTCGAGCCGCCTTATGGTTACTTCTACCCAGGGACAGAGTCAGGAATTTCATTATGCAGGAGTGATCGTGCATGCAAGAAAAAAAATATAAATGCACATGCATAATCACATAAATACATTAAAACTCAAAATAACGTAAATACATAAATCGGTTTAACTAATAGGATCGATCTTGATGTATGTGTCTCGTTTTTCTTTATTGTTCATCTTCTTATTTTTCATTTATCACAATTGGACGAATTCGGTACATGAGCTCTCATGTTACTTGATTTTACCAGTCAAAAAATAAAGAAATAGTAGAAGTCTAGAACAATAATTGGGGAAAAACATACCTACAACTAAAATTTCACCAAAAATATTACTTAGGGTTTCCAAAATCTCTTCTCCTCCATTGCTATTTTTTCGAAATTGCCTTTGAAGTCTTAACAATTGGGGATGTTTGTGTCAAGAGAGAGAGGGGGGATTTGGTATGCCATTAATATTTTAGGGCAAAAAGAAATAAAACTTTAAAACACTAAAACTATCTAACAAAAGATGGAAGTTTATTACTTGAATATTCACAATATTAACCCTATAGTTTTATTTTTTGTTATATTTTAGCTCTTAGCCTTTAGTAATTAATGTTGGTATTTTTGTATTTCAAAGGTTACTATTAATTTTTTTTATTTTTATATAAGCTCTTAGCCTATATACTTTCATAGAATTATTATTATTTTTTTACATATAATAGTAGTGTTTCTTTTTCTTCTTGCAGGAGCGACCGTCCCTACTGGTCCCTCCCTGACTCCATCCCTACTTCTACCATACTTGGTGTCACGGGGCTGTTTTTCGCTTAGAAATTTGCCTGTGATGGCACCAAGTTTGCCAACAACTTGGTCTCAGCCAACTAGTGTTTACTCACACACCCGATATATTTGAACGTCTAGAAACACACACAAGAGTTACGGGAACCGTCCTAACCTTTATTAAGCACCAACTTACAAAGAAAATATTCAAGAGTCTAGACATAACATCCCTCTGCCTTAGGCTACTAAAATGCCTTGCCTATATGGGCTTACAATCATGAAAATGTGGCCACTAATTAAGTACATGAGATCATGGGGCCAACCCATGATCTTGCAGTTGACACCCCCAACTACCCTAAGCTGTGTTGGCTTTGCCAGAATCTACCAGCACACTGAAATATGAAACTGCCTAGCCGATAACTGCCTGTTTCTGCCTTGGACACTTGTCCCATGCTCCCAGCAACATGTGCAGCCCGTTTCTACCTTAGACACCTGTCTCATGCTCCCAACAACATGTGCAAAATGTTGTTTAACTGTCAATAACCGTTTTGCCTGAGCCAACACAAGTCTGCCTTCGTTTTGCCAGAGCCAACTCAAGGCTGCCTGGCCAATTTTGTGATCCAACCCCAGCTCCCAATACTTAGCCATTTTTTTCGATTGCCTTGTCCCACAAGCTTGCTTCCTGTTTAGCATCCATGCCATGATATCATCGGGCCTTCACGTGCATTATGACTGCCACTTGCCTAAGGGACTAGTGCCGACACCGTCGGGTCACCTTGTAAAGACACGCCTACCTTATACCTTTGATTCCACCGGTTGGCTAGGGTGTTAGGTGCCACTGCTAGCCAAGCTTAGCAAGCCTTGACCATCAAGGTGCTAACACCTGGCCAGTACCATAACACCCCTTGTTCATCATCGTAACAAATTGAGCCCCCTCTCGCTCCCATCACTTCAGCTTGTATAGTGTAATTAACCTCCCTTCCCTTTTCGGCGTCATGGTTTTCATTGGTTAAAGCCTCCAAAATCCTCGAGCCGCCTTACCTGGCCAGTACCAATCTACTTAAACACGAAGGATTTTTGTATTAAGTAGACTCAAGTAGGTTTTCTCTATCTAGTTTCCCTCCATCTCCTAGGGCTCTTACATGCGATTTTCAACGTTGATTTAGCACCGAAGTTATTAGCAGGGGAGGCACAAATGACACTAAAACAGATGGTACAGAGCTCTGTGAAAGAAACAAGATTCAAAGTTCCTTTTATGACATCAATTTATGTTCTCTACTTATCAACATGTACAATTCTAAATTGTTGGACTGATATGGTTAGTTAACAGAATACTACAGTACCACATTTCAGGAAATATTTTCCACAGCGATCTCTTTGTTGTAGTTTTTGCCATGGCTTTTATAGCGCTGCTAACAAAATACTTGGAACGGAGTGCAAATTGGAACATTGAGTATTGGGACTTCTGCTTTGGAAGGGGTATGTGGTATTGGAGCTATAGCACGCTCAGATTATTTTAACAGAGATTACTTTACGCACGCGTGCACACACTCATCCATGCTCTACAACTAGACAAAGTTCATCAACAAACTAATTCAATTACGTAAAACAGAAAAATCCGATCATCTCTAGAGCACAAAATTCAAAAATTTCAAAAGGTAGTAGGGCAGAGCAATTTGGCTAGTTACCATGACATTCTAATTGTTTCATTTGAAACATAATCTATTATTACTGGGATTAATAACAGTCAAATGCAAAGATGCTAACGAGCAAACTCTTTCTATCTACGAATCATGAGAAAAAGGCATTCATCTCTGTGGTGATTAACGACCACACAATGCTCTCCAACAACACATGGTGCCCGGTTGGAGTATGAGATTCGTACCTCTTCAAGTTATTTTAGATCCTTCGCTGGAAGACATGGTGCTCAGTTGGAGTATGAGACATGGTGAAACTCCTCATGGGTTATCCAAGTACAATCAGAAAGTGAATGCCCCTTCCACTTAATGAGATACTTTTGACAACCTCCATGTCGAGTTGAAACAATTTGATGATTAACCACGTCTTCCATTTCATCCTCGAAACGTTTGGATGCCTGGAGAGATGCGACAGGGTCAGCCCGGTTACTATCCTCAACATGCCCAGAATACGGAGTTAGATCCTCAATATTGAACAGGTTACTTATGTCCATATCAGGGAGACAAGGTATGACAAGCCCAAACTGTACATCAGGTGTACAAGAGCAGAGTGTCGAGAGTTTTTAAAACGGGTTGCTTTGTTCAGCTTAGTGAGTTTATGGGTAGAAATTATATGGTCCATGTTTCCCAGATTGTGGCTGGAAGAAGGATTTACAATACGAGGGATGTTGTGAAACGCCATCAGGAGGTTCATGTGAAAGTGATTTATGTTTCGGATCTGGATTTGTGTCTTTCAATGAGGGATGTTGATCAAAATACTGGTGAAGACCTACTTCCGCTGAATGAGGACTGCTTTCAGGACTGATCCTTTGGGACCATTTTTAGTGAGGATGAAAGCTGTGAACTCCGCGTACAGCTAAATCCTGCTCCTCAAATGCTCCAAGAGTTCTCTCATTTGGATTTTTTGGATTTTTTGGATTTTGAATCAATTAGGCCCAAACCAACACCCAAAAAACAAAAAAGGAAGAGGAAAGGGACAATTTTATCCTAGTTCTATTACCGGCTGCATTGATATTTACTTTTCTCTACAGCGCTGCTGCAACTTTGCTCACTCACTTTTCTCATACAATTGTGGTATGCTACTATGGAACAATTTGACATATCACTGTATGCCCACCCCATCTTGGAAGGTCTTAAACAATACCCTCCTTCAACTCAGTTCACCAAAAGTTCACTATCATCTGTATTTGCGGATATTCTCTCCAAGTCTGGTATTTTATCCGAGTCTGGTAAGAATTCTACAGCCTTGTCTGCTGCCATAAGTACATCCTCATGGTTCTTTGATTCAGCATGTTGTAATCATATGACATCTGATTCTGCCATTTTCTCCTCAAAATCACATATGCCTATCACACTCCAGCCATCCAAACAGCTAATGGTTCTCACATACATGCTAGTCACGTCGGTCATATCTCTTCACTACAAGAAAAACACAATTCCCGACTAACGATTTAGTCGGCAAATGTCACCTATTTAGTCGGCAAAAGGTTTTCCCGACTAAAAAATTTAGTCACCAAGTTTGTCAATGAAAGAGAGTCGGCAAAGGTTTTTGCCGACTAAAACAAGTTTAGTCGGCTACCCTTTACCGACTAACATATCCCGACCCAATACTTAGTCAGTAAGTGGTCAATATTTGGCGACCATTGGCAATTTCAGTCGGAAATTGTGTATTTTGTTGTAGTGCTTCCTCCACCATATCTCTCTCTGATACAGATTTGATTCCTAAGCTTACATTGAACGTAATATCTGTCGGTCAATTATGTGAACTTGGGCTTAATGTTATGTTTTCTACTTTTGGTTGTCATGTGCAGGATCCTCGAACTGGAACAACTCTTGGGATAGGCCGTAAAGTTGGACACCTGTATGAGCTCATCAATTTGCATATTCCCTCTCAGTCCTCATCTCTCAAGTCTGCACCTCCCACTCCTTCAATGAGTCGTTTACAATGTTCAGTTACATCTAATTCTTCTAATTCGCTTGGTCTTTGGCACTCTCAATTGGATCATGCGTCTTTTGGTCAAATACATACCCTTGTTTCAAATGGCCATTTAGGATCTGTTAAGGATGAATACGTTGATTGTCTTTCTTGTCAACTTGCTAAGCAATCGGCACTTTTCGCACAGTGACTCTTTTTCCTCTACTCCATTTGATTTAATTCACTTTGATATCTGGGGACCTTCCTTAAATACCACCATGGACGGATCCAAATATTTTATTATTTTTGTAGATGACTATTCTCGTTTTACATGGTTATATCTCATGAAGAATAGATCTGAATTACAACAGATTTATTATGATTTTTCCAAAATGGTTCAAACTCAATTTTCACGCCCAAGCAAAGTTTTTCGTGCTGATAATGCCATGGAATATAAAGAAATAGAATTTTTAAATTTTCTTCGTCAAAATGGAACCTTGCCTCATAGGTCTTGTGCTGGCACATCTCAACAAAATGGTCGTAAGCATAGACACATCCTTGATACTGTGCGTGCCCTTCTTATAGATGCCTCTTGTCCTGAGCAACTTTGGGGAGAATCTTCTCTCACCGTTGTTTATACCATTAATCGTGTCATCTGCTACCATTGGAAATCAGTCACCCTATGAACGATTATATGGTATATTACCCAACTATAGTCTTCTCAAAGTTTTTGGATGTGCTTGTTTTGTTATCTTACAACCTCATGAGTGTACAAAGTTGGAACCACGCGCTCGTTTCTATTGTTTCTTAGGATATTCGATTGAGCATAAAGGATGCAAATGTTGGTATCCCTCTTCCTAACGTCTTCACATTTCTTGGCATGTCATATTTTGGGAGCACAAAATGTTTTCTTCTATGTCCAAGTTTCACTTACCATATGTGGCTACTTCACCTTTCTTCACCGACCCTTCTATAGATATATTTCTTGATGATATTAATACAGGTTCTTTTGAGCTTCCCCATGCGTTCTATCCTAAGGCGTTGATTCTGTCTGATGATCCTACTTTTACACGTTTTGGCTATTCTCTTCCCGAGTCTCCACATTTCGGTTCTGCTCCCAACAAGCCCCTTACGTTACCCAACTCTCCTCCTACTGAGCTTCCTGCACCACCTCTATCTAATGATTCAGAACTTCGTCAGTCTACTCGGGTAAGGGAAGTCCCTGTTCATCTTCGTGATTATCATTGTTTCTTTACTATTCTTTCTCAGCATGAACCTCACACCTACCGTGAGGCAAGTTCTAACCCTCTTTGGCAGCAAGCAATAGAAGAAGAATTCTAGGCTTTGGATAAAACACACACTTGGGATATAGTTGACCTTCCTCCTGGCAAAACTCCTATTGGTTCTAAGTGGGTTTACAAGATAAAAACTCGCTATGATGGCTCTATAGAATGTTACAAAGCTCGTCAGGTTGCTCATCTCACTTCTGTTCGGAGTTTACTTGCAATTCCTGCTGTACGCAAGTGGAATCTAAATCAGATGGACGTCAAGAATGCCTTCCTGAATGGTGATCTTACCAAAGAAGTCTATATGCGGCCTCCACCTGGGTATAATCATCCTCCGAACAAAGTGTGTAAACTTAATCGTGCTCTTTATGGTCTCAAGCAAGCTCCACGTGCCTAGTTTGCCAAATTCAGCACCACTATTCAGAATTTTGGATTCTCTTCTAGCCAGTATGATTCTGCACTTTTTATCCGGAAGTCTGCACATGGTATTATTTCTCTTCTTCTCTATGTTGATGGCATGATTATTACTGGCGATGATAATGTTGGTATTTCTAATCTCAAAGCCTTACTAAGCAAACAGTTTTAGATGAAGGATCTGGGTACTATGAGCTATTTCTTAGGTCTTGAGATCTCATCTACATCCGATGGCTACTATCTCACTCAGGCTAAGTATGCTTATGATCTTCTTAGTCGTGCTGGGTTCACCGACAACAAGACTGCATCTACACCACTTGAGCCAACCACTCGACTCACTTCTCTGGATGACACACCACTCCCAGATGCAACTCTTTATCGCCAATTGGTTGGTAGTCTTGTGTATCTTACTGTCACTCGACCTGACATTACCTATGCTGTTCACATAGTTAGCCAGTTCATGTCTGCTCCTTGATCGACTCATTTTCAGGCTGTTCGTCGAATTCTTCGCTATGTCAAAGGCACTCTATTTCATGGCCTCCACTATTCAGCACATTCCTCCCTTGAGTTATGTGCATATTCAATTCCAATGCTGATTGGGTTGGTGACCCCACTAATCGTTGCTCTACCACAGGTTACTGTTTTTTTCTTGGTGACTCTCTCATCTCTTGGCGAAGTAAGAAGCAATCTCTTGTTTCTCGTTCTACCACAGCTTCGCTGGTTCCTCAATGATATGGGTGTTATTCATTCCACCGGTACTAACTTTGTTGTGATAATCAGAGTGCTGTTCAGATTCCCCACAATGATGTGTTCCATGATCGCACCAAATATATTGAGATCGACTATCACTTTATTCGACAACATGTTGTCGGGATAGCGTTCGCCAATTCTCTCAGTTTCCTCATGCGATCAGACTGTGGAGATCTGCACAAAGGCTCATCTCAAGCTGGTGTCTGCACTACCACCTTGATATCATACAATATCGTAATCATATCCTTGATATGATATGGTTATAATATTATAGGATTTTCTCTTGATCTCTTATTATTGTAATTGATTATGATTTGATTGTAATTAAGTTGATTGTCTTCCATAGTTAGGCTTCCTCACCTTGTATAAATAGGGACCTCATTGTACAGTTCATTATTGAATTCAATACAATATTCCTTTACTCATATCTAACAGAATCAGTCACTTTCTTGGCAAACAGATATTTCCTGGTAGTTGTACGTATCAACTTGTGAGCCATCGATATTTCCTTCTCTTGTCATCCTCAGAGTATCTAAGATCCAACAAAAGAACTTTAGAGTATTTTCGATCCAATGCTGGTTGAATTAGTCATACAAACAGATCGGGCAAGTGAAATTTTATATTCAATCGTCTTAAGAAAAACTTCCCTAACAATATGGTTAAACCACGCAAATATTCAAAATAAGTGATTATGTTTTGTACAACTATAGAATGGGCGCTTAATATGGAAGTACTGTTGTGCACGTACTTCGACTACTTTCACAGATTTGTTCCTCACGATGAACTTACCTATATATAGTTGATTCTTTTGACTGGGCAACAATTTTTGTGCATGGGTAGTTGTCAGATTTTGATGCCAAGTTTGTGCGAAATCATTGCATCTTCTGCATTACCAACAGATTATATTCAATGCTACGGGTTACTCTTTGTGCTTGTTTCGATTGGTCTAACAACGTTCTAAGCTAGCTGTCCCACATATGGACTGTCAGCAATGACACACTCTCTCGTTGAGGGAGGCTTTGTTCTGTCAAGACTAAATCTTTCACTTGTTCCACTCCCCGACGTGAGGAATTTTCATGCTCCAAGTATGTCAGCAAAAAAAGATGGTACATCTTCTTTTTTATGTGGATACTGTTTTGACACTAGACGCGAATGCATGTGCAGGGAGATGTAGTATGTTTTGGTTGAGGGCATTAGGAACGTAAAATAGTTGCTCAATCCGTTGATTACGAACTTCGAACTTGGAATTGTAAAACGAGAGAGCATGGAATATAATTGATTTACAAAAACTAATCCCTTAACAAAATAAAATAAAATGTTCCGAGTATGTGCAAATGTTTTGATGCAATAATTCATTAGATGAAAGACTCTTTCGAAGGTATACGTTTGGTGTACAAGTGTAAACTTACATCCATCATTTTTAAGCTTCACTTCCGGCCAGAGACAAAAATCTTGTCCAAGTTGATGGATACCTTGCTTGGGTCGTCACCCCACGATCAAATTTTCTTTAGCTGATTGAAATATTTTTTTTTCAAATCAATGAATCTGTTGTTTTGGTTTTTTCGCCCCACTATCTATAACACAGTCATGTGTGTTTTTTTTCAAAGCCAGTATTCATCTGCAAGGGTTAAGGGGAATTAGTAGATTAGTTCACAAAGATTCAAAGACCATCTATATCCTGAACCAAAACCGTCAACGTCGAGTTCAAACTCTGACCTCCCACAAGGGAAGACCAGGAAATACCATTGGGCTACAAACCCTTTGGCTTAAATCATTGTTTGTTGATTATGGACGGATGTAGCAGATAATCATTCACTGCGTTGTCTAGTTCCTAGCTACCACCACCTTATGCGGGTCAAGCGCCGTTTCATAGGGCGAGCCCATATCATATCATAACTTTTACGGGAATCTAACACTCATATTTCTCTAACACCCCCTCGATTCTATTGACATTTTTTAGTACAGAAATCGAGCTCTTAAACTACTGTAGGCTTAACCATCACAATATTTTATGAGTAAGGATGTGCAAATAAAATAGGACACTCCACGTTTCCATAAATGCATTTCAAAAGTTGCTTTAGAATATGCGCGTACAACAAAGGACTCTGCTGCGGAAACAGAAAAGAGGCACTGACGGGAGCCACTGATGGCCATACGGGGCCCATTTCGGGCTCTGCACGAATGATCCGAGCCGTTTAATAATTTTTAAAAAAAATCCGAGTGATTGAACTAATTTTTTATGGATCCACTCGGATTTTTAAAAAGAAATTATTGAACGGCTCGGATCGTCCGTGTGGGGCCCAGAATATCGGGTTGAGCTGATTTTTCATGAACCCACTAATTCTTTTTTAAAAATTGTTGAACAACTCGAATCATCAATGCAGGATCCCGCGTGACCGTTAGTGGCTCCGTCGGTTACTCTTGTCTGTTTTTTAGAGTTTCCCTAAATCAATGTTTGTTGACTTTGGAGGGAAATGACAGATCACTCACTGCTATTTCAATTTCATAGCGACCAGCATCACGTGCCGCAGTGCGGGTCTACCGCAATTTCGTATGGCAAGCCCATATTATAAGGATGAGTTCGAATATATCTCACTACCTGCGTGTGAATATTTTTTTATTTATATTTGTTGGGATTATTTTTCTTTCATGGAGATCGTAGTTTTTTGTCAACATGATAATATATAACTTCATTGATAGGAAAAGAAAGGTACGCAAGATAGCATCCATCCCTAATTAATGGAGATTGTAGTTGGGTTGGACTTATAGTGACTGTGAAATTGTTTGGACGTACCGTTACTCTCTCTAATGGACATTGTAGTTGGGTTGAGCTTATAGTGATTATAAAATTGATTCCAATTTCATTTAATTCTTATACTTCAATTCTCCTACCGCTTGAAGAAGAAAAATGTGCAAATAAAATAGGTTAAATTTCACTTACACCCCATGATTCTACTGAGATGACATTCACATCCCCTTTAAACTTTTATGGCTGTGATTGACCATTTTGCAATCTAACGACGGTCTATATTTACCAGGGGTACGTGTTGTAAAAGATCCATTTCTATGTGGCCGGTGATTTGAGAGAATTGGGAAGTCGAAAGATTGGGCCCATATCTCGATAATTTTAAATTACTGATAGAGTGTACATGTCATCCAAAGAAAATTATTTTGCCCTCCACATTTTCATGGATACACTTTCAAACTTGTCTTTTAGTGCTTCAGATTTTATATATATATATATATATATATATAATAAAACAAAACCACTATAACCTAAAAATTGGAGTGAACTTATAAAAGGGCATGAAGAACAAAAATTATTTTCCTAAACTCAAGTTTGAACTAACTTAATTTATTTTGAGCTAGAAATATAAAAGAATATGAGTAGAACTTAAAAGAAAATCGTAAATGACAATACACTGCAAAAAAAAGTTGTTGGGTTTGAATTCGTTTTGTCTTTAGTGAAATTTTTAATATTAGATTGAATTGTTTGCTTTTTAAATTTCTCTCCCCGTTACAAATGACTAATTAAAAAAGGGAAATGATATTAAATTGACACAAAACTAACACTCTAAAGAAAGAAGACAAAATGAATAATATTGTCCAAATGGAGCGTAAGTTAGGGTGCCTTCTTCAAAGCTGTGGGGTGTGGTAATCACACATAAGCTAGGTGGGTTGGTGTTGGAGACTATCATTAGGTTAGAAAGCTGGGGGTGCTTGTGAAAAAAAATAGACGTTTGCTTAAGGTTAAAATAGTTATTTGATGAAGATACCTTGCAGACATTGGAAAAGGACGACTGTGAAAAGATACAATTTTACACACGTCCACTTTTTTATTGAATACTGCCGGATTGTATTTTCCCCATGCGTCCGCCCATAGGGCGGATAATAGCCGGATCCTACCAAAAAAGCTACTGTTGTGTATAGTGTCCAGACTGCTGCCGTGGTTCTGAAATTTCTTTAAAAGAAAGTCTATAGTCATAGCAGGCCCCTGGGATTTATTTTTGATTCCGTACGGATGTTATAAAAAGAAAAATTTTAAAATCAGCCTAATTAGTTGACAATAATAAATATGTAAATGTATATTAAAAGATGCAAAAATAATATAGAGATATATGTTTTTCTTATTTTCTAGTATACTTATCGTCAGTTCAGGGATGATAATAGCAAGACCGTACCAAAAAAGCTACTGTTGTGCATGGCATCAAGGTGGTTTTCCAACTGAATAGTAAAAATAAGTTTTAGAAAAGGAAGGTTTTTCAAGCTCAAAAATTATGTGTTTACGCAAATAATTTTTCTACTAATATGAATCTTGTTTGATAAATCTTATCGAGATCTTTTAAACGATGCAAAAAATATTAAAAAATTATTTTTAATTTTCATTATATTTAAACTTGAAAAATTTTCTTGTTTTAAAAGTTCTTTTTACAGTAGAGTTTGAACACCCCCAAGACTGCTACCTTGTGGTTTTGAAACATCTTTAAGAAAAAGTCTATAGCAATCGCAGGCGCGTGGGACCTATTTTGAGTTCTGCACAAATGACACCAAAAAATCTACTGTTGTGCATGGTATCAAGACTGCTACCACGCGGTTATGAAACATCTTTAAGAATTCAATTAAGTCTACAGTCACCGAAGCGTGTGGGACCTATTTTAAATCTCGCACGAATGATTCGAGCTATTAATAATTTAAAAAAAATGAGTGGCGTCGATGAAAAATCAGCTCAATCATATATATATAGAGGTGCTCGATTCAAACTTCAAAAAATATGATAATCCGAGCAGTTCAAAAAAGGAAGATTAAATCAAAAAAAAATTAATTGAAACTTTTAATTTTTTGAATAAAGACAAAAATAAATACTCCCTCCTTCGATTTTTAAATGTCCTGCTTCGTAATTCCAACTTATTAAAAAGACATAATCATTATACCTTTCATATCAACTTTTTTCTCCACTTTCCCTACTTACCCATTATCATTACACTTTTACTTACTGACTTTTCAAAATGGAATCTACTTTTAGGGACAAAATAGACAATACACTAACTTTTACCCACTAACTTTACAAAATGGACATTTATTAAGGGACAGCCCAAAATGGAATACTGGACTCTAAAAAAGGGACGGAGGGAGTAAGAAATATATTTTTTCTTTACTTATTTTTGTGTTTTAGGCAATTATGTCTAGTTAATAAGACAAAAAAAAAAGTGTGGATCCATATTGTGTTAACTAACTATGAATGATTATGTAGTGAAATTTAGCTTAATATTTTTTTTAGCAAAATGAATTTTACCTCCTGATATGTTTGGTTTCCTAAAAACAATTTACCTCCACTTTTTTCAAACAGAAAATTGAGTCAAAAAATGATACACATATTGGTTTGGACAAATAATCATGTCTGTTGATTTTATTGTAATTATACAAAGTGCAAAATTCACAAAGATAACCATATTTGTCTCTTTAGGTAATATACAAAATATAGATTTAGACAAATAACCATATCTGTTAGTTTTACAGCTATTATACAAAGAATATATTTTGCAAAGATAATCTTAGCTGTTAGTTTTTTTGAAATAATACAAAGTATAAACAAATAACCACATCTGTTGGTTTTAATTGTAAAAAGCATATATTTCACAAAGATAATCCTATTTGTCGGTATTTATAAATAATACAGAGTATAAATTTGTACAAATAACCACATTGATTGATTTTATTGTAATTATAAAGAGTACAAATTTTGCAATGATATTTTTATCTATTAATTTTTGGGGACAATATCTAGTATAAATATGAACAAATAACTTGATTTGTATATATGTGTTTCAAAAATAAAGAGAATAAGTTTGTACATTTAATTTTTTCTATAGGTTTTTTTAAAAGATTAAAAAATATATTTGCACATTATGTTATCTATTATTTAGAATAATATATGTGAAAGATAATGTTATACATTATTTTATTTGTAGAAATACAAAGAGTAGATTAGCACAAATAAGTTTATATTTTGTTTCATTTACCTTTTTCACATCTCACTTTGTCTGTCGCTTTTTTTAAAGCGCACATAGAATAGATCTTGAGAAAACCATTTATTGATTAAATTTTTTTTGAAATATATACAGAATATAAGTATTGAGAGATTTGTTTGTGTTTTTTTCACAAGGACAAAAATTGACAAGGTGCCAACGGACCATTAACAGCAGCCAAAAATAAAAATCCAAGAACATTCATCCAAATAATTATTCAATGTCCTTGTAATACTATGTGATGGCCGGTGCATCAATTTTTTCTGTAGCACGCACTGTTTGGGCTCCACCCATGTAATGGGAATCACATGAATATGTGACGGAGAAAAAGTTTGAAACAACACATGGCGGTGTTCTAGAAGTACTAAATAAATTTTCCATTCACTAATACCCTGGTCAAAACCCACCCCGTGCAAAGCAACCGCATGCCCCAAAATTAACACACCAAGCATAAACAACGAAAATGATATAGGTAACAACCTCCCCAAGGAAATCGTACCGACGGCTGCACTGGGCTATTTTTGGCTACCGGACGGCTGGTTACAACCGTCCAAAATTCTAAAAAAAAAACCGAGAGGCCCTACATAAGAATCAACGGCATCCGATGTGTGTAGGGTACATGAAAAAAAGGGTGCTTGATCACATATCGAATGCCGTTGATTCTCTGGTAAATCTTCTCGGTTTTTTTTTTTTTAATTTTTGGACGGTTAAGAGTAGCCTTCCGGTGGCTGAAGACAACTCAACGTGACCGTCGGTACGATTTCCCGGGAAAGGTCGGTACTACCCCAATTTATCATTTCAAGAGTAAAGTAATAGTCCCTCGAGCCGCGTTACGAGACCATTACTGGTGGGGCCAAGGAGCAACTGCAAAATTTAATTATAATCATTTAGGATAAAAATAATCTAAAAACTAAAATCTTTCCATCGGTTCAAACAGATTAAAATTTAGAACACTTAATTTTTTAACCATATTTTAAAATAAACTGTCTAAAGAGGTTAAAAAATTAAGTATTCCAAATTTCAATCCGTTTGAACCGGTGGAAAGATTTTAGTTTTTTGATCATTTTATCCTAAATGGCCATAATTAAATTTTGTTTCTAGGACTCTCGTTGATTAGCCCTAAGAGATATTTGATTCTACAACTTTCTTAGTGCCAAAAATTCATTATAACTATTAAAGATAAAATGATAAAAAAATTCAACCGATTCAACCGAATTAAAAATTGAAATATTAAAATAATATTAAATAAATAAAAGAGAAAAAAGATACAGATTACATAGTATAAACATTGTAGGTAAATAAATAAAAAAAGAGAAAATGGGTTTGATATTTCTGGGATGAGTGAGGGTATTTTCGGAAGAGGGAATGTGGGGTCGGGAGGTGCGTGTGTCAGGAAGGTGCGAGAAGAGATTTACATCCATTTCAGAGGTGCATTGGGACCCGAACGGTGATGAACATGGAGGGTATTTATTGGAACGCGAGTGACGAAAAGTCCTGCGCATGCAGTTCAAAGACGTCCTTGTATGGCCAAAGCTCCCATTTAAAAATAAATAAAAAACTGATTTGGGACATAAATACCGATAAGAAAAGCAATGGAAAATGATGTATTTACTTTTGCTGAATCCTTTTTACCGGAAGAGAGAAAATATCTGAAGGTCTACCAAAACCATGACTGGAAGAAAAAAGTGTTAATATTACTAATAATTTATTATATAAATACACACATACATATATATATATATATATATTTAAATAAAATAAATTTCTTACGGTTTGATTCGGTTAATCAATGATTTCGTAATGAAAATTCGTAGATCGAACCGTGAGTTATGATTTTCTAATTTTTCAATATGTATCCGGATCATTAATTTACGAAGAAAATCCAAAAAATATTAATCGATTCTGTCCGGACCGATTTCACGGTGCGCCGAATTTTTTGAGCTGCCCTAGCATGCGGGATTGGTTTGTCGTTGGGCTTTAACAGAGAGACAGAGAAAGGAGAGAGAGAGAAAGAGGTGTACACTGCTGGAGGAGTAAAGAATGTCGGAAAAGGGTATTGAATGGTGGAACTTTTTCTCAGGCGGAGAGGGGCCCACGTCTGAATTCTTTCTTCACCTTAGAGAGCATCTCCAATTCAAGAGCATTTTCAATCCAATACTCTAATTGAGAGTATCAAAATACTCTATTTTATTCATAAAATGATTTTAAAGAAAATTATTATTCCTATTTACTCCAACCACAAATTCTCTATTTTTCCCTCCAAAATACTGCAGTTTTGTAGACCCCATGACTTCCACTACATTTCTCCTTCCCTCCTACTTGTTTTTTACTCCAATTTTCTAGAGCTCATGGCTTCCACTACATTTCCAATTGATGGGGCTCAATCACAATTTACTATGTACTAGAAGTTAAGCACAAGTCCTGTGAAATTAAGTTGATGTTGTAGAAGTGTAGACAGTGTTAAAAGATTGACATAAATGTGCAAGGGTGAAAGGATATGGTTGACATAAACAAAAGCTCATAAG
Organism: Rhododendron ovatum; assembly: GCA_019656835.1. Lineage (NCBI taxonomy): Eukaryota > Viridiplantae > Streptophyta > Magnoliopsida > Ericales > Ericaceae > Rhododendron > Rhododendron ovatum. The sequence goes on from CM033798.1 coordinate 17,288,316, forward strand.
GATACAAACGACATTTTAAAAGGTGAATAGCGTTATAGAAGGGATCCACCATATTTTCTCTCATTCTCTAAATATGAAGGATCAAAGTCCTATCCTCTCAAATAGAGAAGGCTTTAGAGAATCAGTTGGAGGAATTCTATACTCTCAAATAGAAGAATAGAGCATGGGTTGGAAATGCTCTTACATGGGGTGGGTGAGAAGAGAGAGAGAGATCTGTTCATCACCCCCAGTCTTGAATGCAAAATGCAAAATTGACCTCTCACCCATACCATGTATTCTTTTCCACATCCTTCTATGTTTTCACATTTATTAGCAAGGTCCATTCTAATATTGTTAATCCCGTATGGTACCGGCCCAAATTGGTCATAAAACGGTGCATATATCTTGGTGTTCTGTATCGGACAAAACACTGGCCTATACCGATTGATACTAGGCGTATCGGTCTGTATCAGCCTGTACTGGGATCTTGGCCGGTACAAATACTAGTATTTTTTTTTCCTTCGATAAAAAGGCATGAATTTTTAGGTATTTAATAGAATTTGGAGTCCATTTTATTATATTAATCACGTTAATTTGTTATTAGAACTAGTATTAAAGTGAGTCAAGATGTTAGAATTAATTTTATTTCTCTATCTTATGTTTCTACGTTATATTGGGACGGTTCCGGGAAGCCCTAAAAAAACACCTCAAAGTTTCCGATCAAATTTCGATAATCAGAACCACTCAATGTAATCAGAACTTGATTTTAAGAATACCAGCGAAAAATCAACAAAAAAAAGACCGAGAAAAGCTTCATCTAAATAGTTTTTTTTGGCCAATTTCTCATAGAGTACCCTTAAAATCATATTCTAAACACATTGAGTGGCTTGAATCATCAAAATTTAATCGAAAACTATAACATTGAAATTTAGAACTTTTCTTAGGACTTCCCAGAACCGCCCTAGTATACTTAAGTATGTATATTAAAAATATCAAAAATATGTATATTGTAATAAATTTGAAACAATACCGAAATACAAACTGGAACTAGTCCAATAAAAAAAACGGTACGCTATGAGTCCATCCGCCTCATTTGCCCGCTCTCTGTCCAGTAATTAATAATTGAATGGACATTGTGAAAGCAAATGGGGGACCATTAAGGTCCAGTCAGTGGAGACAGTCCCACAAGACTTTTCATCATAGACAAACATACCATACGGCTAAAAGACATGATCCACCCAAGAGAGCAGCCTGGCAACCGGACCCGGGGCTCTGCTGCCCGCCTGGGCGCAGCAGCCCCTACCCACTCTACTCACTAGCAAAAAACTTACCGTTTTGCCAAGGAAAAAATATCTTTACCATCTATTTGTAATTCGATGAAATAGAAACGTGATTATGAGAGTTTTAAAAATAAAATTTGATTATGTCTCTTTAGAATAATATGATTAGAATAATAAAATCTTCACACCCGTTCAAACGGATTAAAAATTGGAGCACTTAATTTTTTAGCCATATTTTTTAATATATAAACGGTTTCAAAAAATGAAGTACTCAAATTTTCACTCCGTTTGAATCAGTGCAAAGATCTTGTTATTTTGATCATATTATTCTAAGGGGTCGTAATTAATTTTATCTTTAGAGCTCTTATATTAAATATATGCTCTTTATTTAAGACCATGTGGAGCAGAAATGTGATTATGAAAGCCCTATAAATAAAAATTAATTATGACCATTTAGAATAATATGATCAAAATAACAAGATCTTTGCACCGATTCAAACAGAGTAAAAATTTGAGCACTTAATTTTTTGAGACCATTTATATATTAAAAAATATGGTTAAAAAATTAAGTATTTCAATTTTTAATCCGTTTGAACGAGTGTGAAGATCTTATTATTCTGATCATATTATTTTAAAGAGACATAATCAAATTTTGTCTTTAAAACTCTCATAATCACGTTTCTGTTTCATAGGATTGCAAATAGATGGTAAAGATTTTTTTTCCTTAGCAAAACGGAAACGTTTTTGCCAATGGGTAGAGTGGGTAGGGGCTGTTACGCCCAGGCGGGCAGCAGAGCCCCCAGGTCCCTAGCAACCACTCACACAAGGAGTGGACAATACAGGAATATATCTTTATGTAGGGTCGTTTTATATAATAAAAAAATTGAACTACAGTCCATATTTTTATACTCTTTTTGATAACACTAGTTAAGTTGAATGATTAATTCAAAAATTAGGAAAATAAAAATACCAAAATAAATTTTTTGGGACAATGGACATGTATTTCTATGTGCATGCTTACATGTTGTGTGTTCATACCTTGAAGGTGGTCGGTTCCCTTCAATAAAACGAAATCAGTCTAAGTAATGAAATATGAACCACTAATTTTGAGATGATAAGGGGGTTCAGACTAACACTTGGCGTGATGGTTAGTTTCTCGTGGTTAATTAATTTTTCTTTTAGCTTCTAGGGAAAGTAATTGGAAATGAATTGAAGTGTTGAAAAAATATGAATCAAAGTTGAATTTTTTAGAATTTGCAAAAACAAGCAGATACTGTCCATTTAATATAAGACATAGGCTAAAATTAAATAGAAAAACACAAACAAACAACGTGTCTATTGGGTTATTTCTAATCAAAATACTCAAAATTACTCGAAATGAATTTGGCTCTTAGCTGGATGGGCTCAATATATATAAACAAGCATTATTTAGCAATTTCCTGAATTTTGATTAACTTTAAAAGCAAAAGAGAAAAACTGACCACCCTAGTGTTTTTTTTCCACACGAAAGGATAAGAGAATAAATTCCACTCACCACCTCCGCTAGGCAATTGCCAACCTCAAGTCATGAATGCAAAAATTGACCTCTCACTCACCCGTGTATTTTTTCCTCACATCCTGCTCTGTTTTCTGTTGGAGTTTTTCAAAATAAAATTGGATTTTAGTTTGGAATTTTTGGAAAGGTACTAAATGAGGATTTTGTGAAAGGATGCTACATTTTTTCGCATGAGTTGTGACTTTATGTAAATGGTTGTAACACCCATTAAATTGGGGTGTGCTCATTTGGAAAGATGTGATTGTTAGGAAGGGATGTGAATCATGGGGTGCCTCCAAGAGGCATGACCATTCCTAATTAATTGTTTAAAGGATGTCTACTAATAGGCATGTTCCTCTCTATTAATTGTCTTTGAAAGACATGATCTTTCCTAATTGGTGTCTTCAAAGGACATGACCATTTCTCATGGTTGTTTACTAGAGTAACAACCTTTCATACAAGGGTGCTTATAAGTCTATAAATAGGCCATTTGTAAAGTCATTCAAGGGGCTAAAAATTCCATACTGAATTGCTTTCTTTTTCTTTACACATTCTCTTCCTAGAAATGGCAAACTGATATTCTGTTATATCTCAAAATAGAGTAACAGTTTTTGGTTCTTCTACATTTGCTTAGCGGATAATCTGTCTGTCTCCGTTTGTGCAAACGATGACAGAAAGAACCTAGAGTTCGGATTCGATTTATCTTGAAGGCGGATTTGCTGTAACCCAGTGTACACCTTCTGGTGGGGGCAAATACTGTCTTTAGGAAAGCGTTTTTTCTAACGTGACTCGAATGCTTCTACCATTCCAAATTTGAAGAGATGACGCCATCACTTTCATCATAATGAAGACCGGATTTCCAACATTTTCACATCTACTCGGGGGGTCCATCCGTCTCATTTTCCTATTCCCTGTCTTACCATTAAAAAGGGAATCAACAGTACATGTGCAAAGAAATAGGGGACCATTACATGTGCAAAGAAATAGGGGACCATTAAAAGATCCAGTGGAGAAACTAAAATAACCAAAAGAAAGACACAGAAGACTTTTCAGCATAGACAGTCCCATAACACTTGGACAATATTCATATAGCTATCCGGCTCACTTGAATAAACTAAGAACATACCAGTTTTCCCTCCCCATCTCCTTTCTCTTCAAATCCAAAGCTACACCGTAAACCACAAAAAATAAAAAATGGCAGAGGCTGCTGTGTTGGGACTTCTATCCAACTTCGCCCCCTATCTCCAAGAAGAGTTCAACTTGTTGAGCGGAGTACGGGAAGACATTGAATACATAAAAGCCGAATTTGAGCGCATGATCCATTTCCTCAGAGTTGCTGATGCTATAGAAGATAGAGACCCAGAAATCAAAGTATGGGTGAAGCAAGTTCGAGAAGCTGCATATGACACTGCAGATGCTCTTGACATGTACATGCTTCGCCTCAGATCTAGACATCATCAGAGTACCGGATTCCGCGCGTTCGGACATAAGGTTTCTCTTTTTATTAAGACTTTAAGAGCTCGCCACCAAATTGCTTCTGAAGTGAAAGGAATCAAGTTCAAAATCATCAATATTTCTGAGGGACATCGGCGATATAGTGACATGCATGGCAAAAAAGAGCAAGGTTCAAGCTCTACTCATTCAGATATCGCATGGTATCATTGTCGTGGCGATGCACTTCTACTTGAAGAAGCCGACCTTGTGGGCATTGACAAGCCCAAATTACACTTGATTCAGTTGCTAGTGGATGAGGATCCTCGACTCAAGGTGCTTTCTATAGCTGGAATGGGCGGATTGGGCAAAACCACCCTTACAAAAAAAGTCTACGACGATGCAACAGTGAAGAGGCAGTTTCAGAACCATGCCTGGATTACTGTTTCTGAATCATTCAAGGTCGAAGAGCTTTTAAAAGACATGATTCGAGTTCTCTTTGAAGAAGTCAGGCAACCACTCCCACGAGGAGTGGACTGTATGGATGCAAACAGCTTGAAAGGTATAATTAATGCATTTTTGCAGCAAAAGAGGTATGTGCTTGTTTTGGATGATGTATGGGATATTCATGCATGGGAAGTTTTAAGAATCATACTTCCTGAATGCAATTGCGGCAGTCGAGTAATTTTGACAACAAGAAATGTAGATTTAGCTTCTTTTGCTAGTGAAGAATATCATGGCATGGTGTATAAGCTCAAGCCCTTGCCTCCCAAAGAGTCATGGGCCTTGTTTTGCTCAAAAACATTCAAGGAGAACTCTTGTCCTTCATACTTGGAAGATATTTCTATAAAAATCTTAGGAAAATGCGAGGGTTTACCACTTGCAATAGTGGCAATTAGCGGTCTGTTATCAACAAAGGAGAAGAGTGCGGACGAGTGGGAGAGGATTTACCGCGGTCTTGGTGCAGAACTAGGAGGAAATGACAAACTCATGAGCATGACTAAGATATTGTCCCTCAGTTACTTTGATTTGCCTTACTATCTTAAGTTATGTTTTTTGTACTTGAGTATTTTTCCAAAAGATTGTCTCATTGATCACTGGAGATTAATTCGGTTGTGGGTGGCGGAAGGATTTATACAAGTGAAAGAAGGAATGACAAGAGAAAAAGTTGCTGAGGGCTACCTTAATGAGCTAATGAACAGAAGTTTAGTTCAAGTGACAAATGTCGCGAAAGATGGAAGGTTCATGGCTTATCGGATTCATGACCTATGGCATGAAATGATAATTGCAAAGTCAAGAGAGCAAAACATCGTCACAATAACAAGTGAAAGAGGCGGAGAGTGGCCTGAGAAATTGCGACGTCTCTCGGTCCACCACAATTTGGATGATATTCAGCAAAACATTTGTTTCACTCGCCTTCGTTCTTTAATTGTGTTCAGCGTAACAGATTCAGTGTCCATTTTGTCAAAGGTTGCATCCTTAGGCAAGGGTGCAAGGCTACTAACGGTGTTAGATTTGAGTGGAGCACAATTGGAAACATTCCCTCATGAAATTGTGGAACTCCTTAATCTTACTTATCTAAGTTTGAGGGCGACCAATGTAAAAATGATCCCGAAAGCGATTGGAAAGCTCAAGAAGCTAGAAACATTGGATCTGAAACATACGAATGTCACCGAGTTGCCTAATGAGATCTTGAAGCTCCAACATCTTCGCCATCTCTTGTTGTATCGCTATGATGTCCATTGTTATTATCCTTTCCATGGTACAATTGGCTTCAAAGCCCCGACAGGAATTGGAAGTTTGTTGTACTTGCAGAAACTATGTGCTATTGAAGCAAACCAAGGGAGTAATGGTCGCGTCGTGCTAAGAGAGGTGGGGAAGCTAGCTCAATTGAGAAGATTGGTCATTGTAAAGCTACAGAAGGAAGATGGCACGGTGCTATGTTCATCCCTTGAGAGGCTAGACAACCTTCGCACATTGGAAGTTATTGCAAAAGAAGAAGATGAGATCATTGATTTAGACTCTTTGACTTTGCCGCCTCGACTTCTTCGAACACTCTATCTAAGAGGGCATTTGGAGAAGATACCGCACTGGATACCATCTCTTCACAACCTGAAAATATTACATTTAGGGTGGAGTAAGTTAAAAGATGTTGATCCACTGCAATCCCTTCAAGATTTGCCAAATTTGCTTCACCTTGGACTTGTTACTGCATATGAAGGAGATGGATTATTTTTCAAGGCTGGTGGGTTTCAAAAGCTTAAAGAATTGGGGTTGGTTCGCTTAGTAGGATTGAAATGGGTGAGAGTGGAGTCTAGTTCGATGCCTCTTCTTCAAAAGTTCGTTCTTCAAGACTGTAAATTGATGATGGAGTTGCCCTCGGGTGTTGAACATATGGCCAATCTTAAAGATCTTGATTTGTGTGATATGTCTGAAACATTAATTTCGAGGTTGAATAGAGATTTACAAGGTGGGGACTATTGGAAAATTGCACACGTCCCTAAGGTTTTCATTGGGAGGGCTTCCGAATCTGGTTATTTCACCGGTCGTTATCTATGATATGGTAGAACGGGAGGGGATGAGGATCTTTGAGATTAGGTTATCCCCGTTATTGATGTGCCCTTTCGTCCTCATATTTTTTTGGCGTTTGTTGGAGCTTGAAAACTTGTTTGTGTAATCATGTGGTCAATTGTAGATATTTTTTTTGGCGTACTTTTTTGTCTGGAATTGATTACTTTATCGAGAACCTCATATTTGATGTAATAAGCTAGACAGAATTTAGAACTTCAAAGCATGCCTTCGGTTTGTCGGTTTGCAACTCATCCCTACAGGAACCTAATTTCCCTTGGTGCTGATTAAAAATGTTTGACATGTTAATTTCCCTCTGTATCGTTATGATAACTGTGAGTCTGTGACCGTTAGTTTTTTTTAGGAGTCCTAATTAAATATCCATCCTTCTGATCACGTGGACTTTATAGTTCTCATCCCGGCTAAAAAATCTCGCATTCTATGCTTCCCATATCAATTAAAATACATTTGAAATCCCTCTCTCTTCTTTTTCCACTTTTCTACGTATGCATAAAGTATCCATTCTTTCTAACATTTTTGTCTAAATTTTTTTCAAGTAATTTCTGTTTTTCGTAACTTTTTGTTTAGCTTTTCGTCGTTATTTTGGGGGTTAATTGTTCATCTTAATGAGATGAATTAGAAAAGTATAATAAAGTGGACCAATATTGAAAAAAGTTCACTAAAGACAAAAAAAAAAAAACGAAACACTTGTCTTTTTTCTAGAAATATATTGTCGTTATATGAACTTTTTTTTTTGTGTGTTTGTTCATGATATTTTAATTTTTAGACTCCTACTGTCAAGATGGATGATTAATCCAAAAAATGCAACGCAAATCAAACAAGAAGTCAGAAAAGCCGAACAAAACTCACACAAAAAGGAGAAGACATACAAAAAAATTAAGAAAAAGATGTTAGTTCTGTCCTTGAGTATTGTCCAAGTTGATGGATACCTTGCTTGGGTGGTCACCGTACGTGGTCTCCTTGGCATCGCTCGTTGCTGAATCCTACCTAACTAGAGAAGCATACTATTCACTACTTTCCCTGCAAAATTATGACAGTGGCAGCATACTACCGAAAATTCAAACTGAATATATCACAATTGATCAAGTGATGTATTTTCCTTTCCTCTTTTCTGCTGCTTCCCTTTTTTTTTTTGGGTAATTAAAATTTTTATTCAAAACAAACAAGATACAAAATCAAAGGGGCATTCCCCCGTGAACCAAGCCAAAAAATTGCTCAGAAGAGCACTCTACCAACAAACAATAGAAAAGACAACTAACCCAAAATCAGCAACTATACAAGCTATTCGCTAATACTTAGAGTCAAAAATACGAGTAGAGAAGCGCCAACGAGCGCAGAGAGCCAGATTAACTTCTATTCTCTTCACTCCTCTCCAAGAACTGATACAAACTCTAATCTCTGTGCAAATTTGAGCTTCCAAACCCCGCAAAGCCAAGCCTCTAAGCGGTTGGAAAAACCACTGCTTCCCTTGTTTGCTATAGCCAAGTTGGTTTGATTAATTTGGAGGAAAAATGCATCGATATTGACAACTCTTGGTTGACGGAAGTAAGAACTTTGGGATGCTTTTCGCTGGCATCCATCGGAAAGATGCTTTTCTGTGTATGGAAACCCCATTAAAGAGAAATCTGGTCTTTGGCCATTACCATAACTAATGGTCATAGAAGACGGTGGTTGCCCAAGCCAGTTCATCAGACCACTTCATAGGCTTCCCTCTTGATTTAAATGGCATGTCTTACAACTTAATTGCCCAAGTGTTCTCAGAAATTAAACTCGCCTCCAAAGAACATGAGATTTATCTTCCTGATTGCACAATAGGCTCTATGAAAAGTCCATTAATTACTTTTTTGTGCAAAATGATGATTCCTTTATCAAGTGGTATTAGATAGATAGTGGGAAAGCGAGACAGATGGACCTCGCTAGCAAGTAGGTGCGTAAACAGAGCAAGGTATGGAAAAACAATAAAGGGGGTGAGTGAGAGGTCAATTTCGCATTCATGACTTAGCGTGATGAATTGCAAGGATATGTCTCTTCTTCTTCTTCTTTTCTTTTTTTTTATTAAACTGGATTGCAAGCCAAACTTAAAACATAATCCTGGGGAACAAAACTCCCCTAGCGCGTCTAACAAAACCTGTTCCAGACAGTTCGGAACCTAAATAAAAACAATAATAATACTAACATTACTACTGCAAGGAAGTTATACAACAACATCGGCACTCCGATTTGCTTCCCGATAAATATGGCGGACTCCTCATTTAAGTCGATCCAAGGAAAACTTGCAATCGTTAAGAATATTACTTAACTCATGGTTACCCAAACCTTTCTCGTCAAGGATGCGCACTAAAGTCATAGAATCAGTCTCCACAAGAATGCCCTAAAAGTTATGCTCCAAAGCTAGTTGTAAACCATCATGAAGTGCCCCGCACTCCACAGTGTTACTGGAAGAAGCTGCCCCAATTCGCCATTGGGAACCCAATATCCAATCACCATTACCGTCTCAAATGAGACCACCCGCCACACCTGATCTCAAGTTTGGTTTGAAAGCACCATCCGTGTTAAGTTTAAACTGTCCCACCGGAGGGGGGTCCAATCCACTAAAAGAGTCTATTTACCACGGTATGAAGGACCACCATCACAAGGTACAAACCATTCAAAGGCTAAATTGATAGAATTTCTGGTGGTGACCATAATATTTGTAGGAGGAGTGTTAGGATCATCAAAAATTCGACGGTTTCTAGTAACCCAAATGGACTAAAGGACAATCGGAAAGAGGACACGCCAAGGGACACCACACGGGTGCTGAGATCTTAGACCTACAGTTTTCATGGGTATTTTGTCTTCGTGGGTTTTGGTTTGGCAGCCCTTTGGGAATTTTGTCTTTTCCCATTGCTTTGTTCCTTAGGGTGTTATGTCAACTTCCCAAATCAGTTTTTTTTTTTTTGATGTTAGGCTCCGTTTGTTTCGAAGTAAAATATTTTTCACGTAAAATAATTTTTGGGAAAAATAAATTTTTCGTTTCTATTTTACGGTATTTGGTTGGTTATCAAAAAATATTCTTGGCAATAAAACATTTCTCCAATATTCATTATCAATCAAGCTATCCTTTCTATTTATGTGATGCAGAATAATTGGTGGTGACAGCTATGCTTGTGTGTGTGTATGAGAGTGAGAGAGAGAAAAAAAAAAAAAAAAAAGATGCAACGGAGAGAGAAGAAGAATAACCAAATCAGGAAATTGATAATTTGATATTGGCAGAATTTGAAGGGAACGGAGCATACCAGCGAACGGTGAAAATTGACTTACGGAAGTTTCCTCGATCCGGAAGTTATATTCTCCTCATAGCCCAAAAACATTTTACGGGGAAAAATAATTTACTTGTGCTTTGCACAGCCAAACGCAAGAAAGTGGGTAACATATTTTACGTCCAAATAAACAGAGCCTTAGTCAAATTAAATTCAAGAAATCGCTAACGCTTGTGTTATATATATTGAGGCAAGCCTGCTAAGAGCCAAATTCATTTTAAGTAATTTGGAGAATTTGATTAGAAATAACCCAAGAAATGTTTTTTGTTTGTTGGTGAAAGTATACGGAGACCCCTTCAACTATGCATTTTTTCCACGGAGATGCCCTAACGTTTAAAACCGCCCAAACAAACCGCCTCAACTATATGGAATTAAAAAATTGGCTAACTCTGTTAACGGAATAAGGAAAAATTGGTGATTTTACCCCTAAAAAATCACTCACGCTGACCTCCTCATCTATAAAAATTATCCATGCTGACCCCTTCATCTTAATGGTCTTTTTGACAAAAGGGTACTGATTGGTTAACAGTTATAGTTGAGGGGGTCTCTATTGGCGATTTTAAATGTTAGAGGGTTTCTGTGGAAAAAAATATTAGTTGAGGGGGTTTCCGTGTACTTTCACCTTGTTTGTTTTTTATTTTATTTTAGAGCCTATGTCTTAAATTAAATGGATAGTCTCTCTTTGTTTTTGCAATTTCTGAAAAATTGAACTTTGATTCATAGTTTTGTAGTCGACACTTCATTTCCATTAACTTTCCCTAAAAACTAAAAGAAAAATTAATTAAGCGCAAGAAACGAATTATCATGTCGAGTATTTAAGTTAGTCTGAACCCCTTATCATCTCTCTATTAGTGGTCCATATTTCACTACACAGACTGAGTTCATTTTATTGAAGGAGTCACCTTCAAGGTATGAACACACAGCACGCACATAAAAATACATGTCCATAGTCCCTAAATTTTTATTTATGAATTAATCATTCAACTCAATGAGAGTTATCAAAAAAGGTATAAAAATACGGACCGTAGTTTAATTTTTTTATTATATAAAACGACACTACAGAGAGATCCATTATTTGGTATTGTATTCTCATCTTTAGAGTATATTCTTTTTGCTTCTTGTCATAATTTAAGAACAACGGAGCCATTGTGAGTTGGTTAATTTGCTTTGGGAAGTTGTAGTCATTTCAAGCACTAGGAAACCATTAATTATCCTTTTCAAGTTCCTTGTGTCCATATATATATTGTCCACTCCTTTTGGTTGCCAGGCTATATATCCAAGAGCTGGTGGATCATGTCTTTGAAAGCTATATATATGGCATATTGTGAGAAGCGTATGGGACCATCTATGATGAAAAGTCTCGAGGTGATGCGAGTGCGTGCACGCACGCGCGCGCGCACACACGCACACACACACACATATATATATATATATATATATATATATATACAGTCATTTTCAAATGAGGAGGTCCTTATTTTAGTTAAAATAAGGACCTCTCCATTTCTCTTATTTTTCGTTCGAATTTCGATGATCCGAGCCGCTCAATATGTTCAGAACGTGATTTTTAGAGTACT